>OY754967.1:25613350-26213350 GCA_963576475.1 Molanna angustata | reverse complement strand
TTATGGCAATAAACCCGTCCTTGTGCATGCATTATGGCAATTAACCCGTCTTTGTGCATGCATTATGACAATAAACCTGTCCTTTTGCATGCATTATGGCAATAAACACGTCCTTGTGCATGCATTATGGCAATAAACCCGTCCTTGTGCATGCATTATGGCAATAATCCCATCCTTGTACATGCATTATGGCAATAAACCCGTCCTTGTGCATGAATTATGGCAATAAACCCGTCCTTGTGCACTTTACTAAAACTAAATCGCATAAATATATAAAAGAAAGGTTACAATATTCTCCTTAAATAAACATTAGTTTATTTAAGTAGAATATATTTCTATATCGTTGAAAAAAGGGACATGCAGATACGAGACGCGATGGTTTTATACGATACCATTTCCGTATGTATATCTACGAGACGTATGGTGACCTTACATATATGTATACACGAGTAGGTACCCATTTCATTTAATGACCATTTTTATTTTTCCAGTGTTATTCAATATAACTGTATTAAAAATATCACAGGATTCACACCGTACTGCGCATGCATTCTATAATTATTTTATTTAATTAACTGCGCATGCATTCTATAATCGTTGTTCAATAACAGATTTTTCACAACAGAATAAATAATATTTTGATGGAAAACTTGTTTTCATAAAGATCCTCTCTTCTCAACCTGAAACATACATACCTACTTATTAACTGTATATGTGTATATATTGTATCTATCTTTTCTAATTTTGTTTTATTGTGTACTTTTTTATAACTTTTTCAACTATGTTACCTATTATTTTATAATCATTAATATCAATTGCATTCATACAAATATTGAAATGTAAAATTGTACTTAACTTAAAAACAAAATAAAGATATGCATAAAAATATTTTAAGTGTATCTTTGTTGCTATTTATGTGATTTTTTTGCATTCACCATTCTGACGATGCTACTCATATAGCGATACCGGTGAATGGGAGTCACGTTACTATGAATTTTACGGTCATATTACATATGTGTTGTGTTAGATGTAAAATGAACGTGCTTTTTTAATTAAATTGGGCAGTTATTTTATACCTTTTATTCCTTTTTTTTCGTTATGTTTTTTTAGTTTTTATATTTTTCAATAGAGGTGTTTTTAAAATCGATTTTTTTAAATGTGTTTTATTTAACATATATAATTATGATTGTTAAATATAATGAAGTTTTATAATATTTGAAAACAAACACATACGTTAATAACACATATTTAGGTACAATACACCCCTGTGTTGTTTCTCGATTGTCTGTTCTGCGGCCTAACCCCACCACTAATAACGCAATTGACTTCCAATTCAGTCTAGCTACAAAATTCTCTACATGCAACGCTAATCAGATCTAGTAGCGGCGCGGCGTGGCGTGCCTATCTGATGCGATAATTCTACATATATGCCAATTATATGTTCTTCATCTTGCAATATATTATATTACCTAGTCTTCGTGGATATATGCCAATTATATGTTCTTCATCTTGCAATATATTATATTACCTAGTCTTCGTGGATGATAAGGTGACAAGAAAGTTTATATGTTCTTCATCTTGCAATATATTATATTACCTAGTCTTCGTGGATGATAAGGTGACAAGAAAGTTTAAGTAGGTATACGCCATTTGTAAAAGCAATGTGACCTTTAACAATTTTGTTTACCGAAAAATAATATATGTTATTGTTTTTTTTCTCGATTCAGAGAAAAGGTTATTTATTAGAAGTTCAAGGCAGCTATTGTTTATCAAAACATATATAAAATATAATCTATTTGAAAAATCTTTTTGACATAACCTTACACGATTTAGTTATAAAACAGGTTTATTGCGGGGTAAAAAATGTTAAAAGTAATTTTTACTTAAGGGGCCATATAAACCTAAACACCTCAATTTCAAATCAAATCCCTCAAATATGTTAAACAGTGTGTTTCTAGAAAAAAAAACATTTCACTAGTGAATGTTCGACACAAAATTTTACAATTCAGCCTAAATTCCCATAAAACAGTTATTCAAAATATCCTTTTTACAGCATTTTTTAAATTACTCCATAACTATGTATCGTAAAGAAGTAAATCTTTTACAAAAAGAATGCATAAAATCAAAGTGAATGGCCGACAAAGTTTTTTCATTTCAAATAAGGTTTGCTCGTAAATTGCGAACAAATCAACAAATTTGGAGTTTCCTATAATTTAAATCACGTATAACCTTAGTAGTAACTTCATAGAGCATTAGGCGGTTTTAATATATCATGTTTTTAGTCCCTAGATTTAGCCTTATATGTCCTCTAATGTTTTGTTTTCTTCAAATGCGATTTTAATATGTTGACAAAATGTAGTTTTAGAAATTCATCTAACATGTCCTATTTTAAATTACTTCTGATATAAATACCCTCACCTATACCAACGTCTTCTTTAATTACATACATATTGAAGCCCTCACGCGATATGAAAATGTTTTGTAACTAATGCTTAAAGCGATTATCTAGTTGAAGGTTTCTGAAGTGCATGAAGTAATGAGCCTTTATAGCACAACATGTACAGTGGAGTTGACGTCAAATATCTTTAACTTTTAGCCGAGAAGGGGGGCAATTCGCACTTAAGCCAACGAAGCAAAAAGACACAAATTTACGCTCTGCGCAACCGGGGCTCGTTCAAGATGTTTGGCGAAAATTATTCACAACTTTATTATTTACTAGCTTTTATGTCCCGCCGTTGGCCAAGAATGTAAATTAGTGAAGGAATAAGCAATCTTTTATATAATATTGTCACAAAAAATATTTGCTAATTCGTAGTATGAAAAGTAGTTTGAAATTTAATTGAGTTTAAGCGATGTAAAATGTTCAAGTGATGGCCACAACCCATTTGTTTTTATATATAAGTAGGTACATACAATTTCTGCACGCATGGACTATGGTAAATGGTTTTAAATATGACTGATTATAAAGAGACAACGTTGTAAAGAGTTTGGATTTGGCCACAACCCCTATTTTTATATATTGTCACCGAACGCAAATGTGTTTCAAATATTTAGTAATTTTGGATGATGGGAAATGGCTTAAAAATTAAATAAACAAAAGTACTGAAAAGATTCTAGTGTTGGTCACATCCCATTCGTTTTTATATTTTTCTTCAAGTGTGCATACCTATAGATTATTATATTTTTGCACAATAAAACTGATCTACATTACAGAAGAAGACTTAAAATATAGTTTTTAATTTGAATATAAACGTTGTGAAGAGTCCAGTAATGGCCACAACCCCG
This sequence comes from Molanna angustata, assembly GCA_963576475.1. NCBI lineage: Eukaryota > Metazoa > Arthropoda > Insecta > Trichoptera > Molannidae > Molanna > Molanna angustata. Next base: position 26,210,065 of record OY754967.1, on the reverse strand, counting down.
ATTTTTTATTATATTGTCATCAAAATCAAATATGTAGTTATTGAAAATTAAGCAATATATGATGATATAATAAATGGTGTAAATTTCGATTGAAAAAAAGTATCGAGAAGATTCTAGTGATGGTCACATCCCATTCGTTTTATGTATTTTCGTCAAGTGTGCATGTTGTTTATAATATTTCTATACAATAGACTATAAGACTTAAAACTAACCCAAAAGACTAAATGAAAAAAAAGAGTAAGTATAAGACTATAACAAATAGTTTGTAATAAAAACTGACCCAATGGTCTACACAAAAGATGCAATAGAAGAATTACACAATAGTAAATGTATTATATAAAAAACTGACCAAATGGTCTTCATAAAAGAAGAAGAAGATGAATTGAACTATAGGAAATATTTTATATAAAATTCACCCAACGTCTACATTAAATAAGAAAACGAAGAATTAGACTAAAGGAAATAGTTACATATTAGAAGTTACATACGTCAGGAAATAGATACTATAAAAACTAACGCAAAGGTCAACATAAAAGAAGATAAAGAAGAATTAGACTAAAGGAAAAGTTTGTATGAAAACTCTCCCTTGGTCTACATAAAAGAGGAAAAATTAGACTATAGGAAGTTAGTTTATACAAAATTCAACGAAGGTCTACATAAAATTAGAAAAAGAAGAATTACGTTAAAAGAAATAGTCGGTATCAAAACTGGCCCAGAGGTCTACATTAAATAAGAAGAAAAAGAATTAGATAATAGGAATAAGTTTGTATAAAAACTCACCCAAAGGGCTACATAAAAGAAGATGAATTAGGCTATAGGAAATAGTTTATTTATGAACTGTCCCAAATGACTTCACAAAAGAAGAAGAAGAAGAATTAAACTCCAAGAAATAGTTTGTATAAAAAATCACCCAAAGGTCTACTTAAATAAAAGAAGAATTTCACTATAGGAAATAGTTTGTAGATTGAATGACATGTGTATTGTAGTTAACCTTAGATAGTTTAATAATTTTCCTATACGAAATTAGTATATTGTTGGTTTTTAAGTAGTATTAGGTATGTAGGTACCTACCTACAATGATGTTCTAAATTAATTCGAATTCGATTTATAACAAATTTTATTTGAATATCAGAATGTGTCCGTAACCATAGTAACCATAGAACATGTAAAAAATATCAAATGGTTTGTAGACATTTTTTGAATAATATGAAGGTACCTACATTGGTTTGTTTGATGCCATAAAAATGAAAATTGTCCGAAATATCAAATATTATATACAAATTATGCAATTTTATTATGCCTAAATCTTTACTAATAATTAACAGACTTTTACAATATACGTCTTAAAACTTGCTGTAATGTCTTGTGTTTCATTTTATTATTTCATAATTTCATTTATTTCAAAGGTTTATTATTTTCAAGAACATATTCATTCGGTAGGAAAATGAAATATTGTATGAAAAGATATTAAAATGGCGGCGTTTATGTACAAAAAGCTTACTTTAAAAATAAGTTAAACATTGTAATTATACAAAATATTCACCATGTTTTTCACTTAAACGTTAAGTTATACTTGAAAAAATATTTTTTTCGTATAAAAACGTACTTCTAACTTTTAAACTAACAGATATTTGCGTGCAAAATGTACACTTTTTTGACAGATATGACTTGGAAAATTTTGTATGAAAAAAATAATTATTGAAATATCTTTAAAATTCAGCATTTTTATCGCATTATTTTTAGCGTGACACTGCATCAGGTATACTGGTACATGTTCGTACATAAATTAGATTTTTAGATGCTCTTGGTTTTTCAGAAGGCGTGAGACAAACACACACACACACAGACACTAACATTTTGATTGCTTTATTACTTTAGATTTAATAAATGACATATCTAATAGAAACGGGTACACTGATCAGCCTACTAGGAAGTACTGTACCGAGGAAATTTATAATCACTCTCTATCGTCCTTTTCGGAACGGTTAACCGGTGGTGGGACCGTCGGTAAAAGCCATTAACTAACGGATTGTTATAAGTTATAAGCATATAATAATAATAAAACTATAGAATACTCATTCCCATACAATACCTCGCTGAAAAGTGAAGCCGTTTTATTGGCCGGCTCGTGTCAATATATGTATGACTCTGCTTGTAGACATTGTTCGTATAGTACTACTCGTTATGACTGCGTAAATAATTTTGCAAGCAGTTAAAAAATTACCTATTTGGAGGACGTATCACGCAGACGGCCAAATGGTTACTAAATGCTCGTAGCAAAATGTTGACCAAATTAGTCAACGTAAAGCAGTCGCGTTTACTGCAGGCTAAAGAGTATTCTATACTATTATTATTCTATGGTTATAAGATGAAAAAAAAAATTGTATCCACTTTCGGTTTATTTGGTCAGATATCTAACTAACGGACGTTTATGAGACCGGCCTAAATGGAAACCTGTGAAATAAACAATTAATCAAAAATTTATTTAGTTTCTTAAATCAATTTACCCAGATGTTTTATCTGACGGTATTTATTTATGTATGTAAATTTGTACAGTCGGCTGTTGCAAGTTTCGTTCAAGTTTGTGACGTTCCGTTGAAACAGTGCATTGAATATCATTAAATTACATCATTGTGTCTGGGAGAGTTGAGTCGAGTGTATCTCTACCATTCAAAAGTTTATTTTTTCTTCTTATTTTTTTTCCTCATTTCGTTTGTGATTCTGAAACGCGAGAACTTTGCGACTTTTTAATAAAGTTGATATTCCCTTTGAGTCTCCGTAACCGCATTATTCAGGGAAAACTCCACAAATGAAATATGACACTGATGACAGTTGTATTGCTCGTTGCTTCGTACCGGATTCCACTTTATAAAGAAATAAATGGTTTATTGTCAAAGCTTTGTCTATATAGACGCTTAGTTTATTTTTATTAGCCCCTCAAAAAAACGGTGCTTTTTTCGATAATTATTTTTACGTTGCAAACCAAAAAATATGTATTTTTTGTTGTGTTACATTGGTAACATTTCTTCTTCTTCCTCTTCCTTCTTTCTCGTGACTGAGGTTTTTTTTTTTTTTTGCTTAAGGCAATTCACCCTGTAAAGAGTGCTATGTGCCAATTATTTCATGTCAGAGGAGAAAAGTTAATTTTATTATAAATTTATGTCATTCAATGAAAGGAATTTTGAAATAACGGACAGTACACGTGAATTATTAAGAGACAAAAGATGTTGGATATTAAGTGGAGATTGGTGAGTGATTTTAATTAATTGTTTGTATATATTTTTGAAGGCGGAATTATTTTTACAGTTAAAAAATACATGATCAATTGTCTCATCCTCATCACCACACTGGCAAAGTGGGCTATTTAGAACTCTAATTCTATACAGATGGGAGGCAATTGAACAATGGCCAATTCTCATTCTAGAAATACATGATATTAATCGTTTAGATATGTTTCTATTATAAAACCATGGTTTAGAGGAAATTTTTTGTTGGATACCTGCATGATAAGCACCCTTATATTTTTTTGTTTTGTACCAATTTTCATCCCATTTGAAAAGCATATTTGATTTAAGGCGGGGTAAAAGATCTGAGATTGGGATTATAAAGTTATCTGGAATTGTGCCCGAAGTAGTTCCCAATTTTGCAAGTTCATCAGCCTTTTTATTGCCCTCAATCCCAAGATGTCCAGGGACCCATGATAGAACTATGTCAAATTCGTCGTTTTTGAGATAATATAGAAAACTTTTAATGGAACATGTGATTCTGTCCTCTGGATAATTTAGAGGATTGGATGAAATTTTTTGAAGAGCACTACGGGAATCTGTACATATTAGGGCTGTGGTTGGCAGCTATACTCAATCACCGCTGGCGGCTACACCGAATAGACCGTCTCCATGTAGGACGTTCTTGGGCAGATCGAACGTCTTTAGTGATAGAATATCCTTTAGCGGACTTGATAAGATAGCTCCAACGGGTCGGGGAGTACCTCTGGATCTTCTACCCTTCTGGTATCCTTTGTTGTCTCAAAGTAATTGAAACGAAATATTGGAAATTAAAAAATATACCTACTTAAATTTGTTAATTTTCAACCAATATTTTTTGTATAAAAACTTTAACTCAAGTCTTAAATAGCTCGTTGGTATACCGGCTATTAGTGTTCTACACTATGTATCCATTCCAAATGGTTTTAAATCTTGCTTTAACTAATTATTATAAATAAAATTTACAAAGCGCCGTTTAATGAAATAAGATCACTCCAAGGGCGCTGTAGCTTATTTGTTGGCTCTACGAAACAAGGCAGTCTTAAGAAGTCTACCGAAGATGTCAATGTACTAGTGTTATTCGCTAAGTTTAGGAAATATGTGAGGATGTGCAAATATGTTTACAATGAGGACATTCGTTTAAAAAAACCAAAGACCTTATATATTATTATAAGGTCTTTGAAAAAAACATAAGTATACAGAATTTTGATCATCGGGTGTATAGTGTAAACTCAGATTGACATTATGAAGCGATTAGCTTCACTTGTAATAATTTGTGGATTATTTAATTAATTTTTGTCTAAATATAACTTAAATTCACTGAATTGATAGTTATCCAAAGTATGATGTTTAACTAGTTTAAATATTTCAGATATCATTGTATTATTGTCTGATTTAATTGTTGAAATTCAATGCAATCATTTGAATTGAAATCCCAACAAATTTTATTTATATTTGTTACGTTGTCGAAATATCTTATCAATTCGAAATATTTATGAAAATATTCCGGGAACTTTGAATTTAGCCGAACACACGGCGAAAGGTCATAAAATATCCGTATTAATTAGTTCAAAAGTGACCCTTTTTGTTTCTGGACTTTCTTTTTAACAATTTTCATAAGTGATATCAATTCACATAAACGCGCAACTTTTCGTGAGAAGGGTCGAAAGTGAGATTACGTGTAGGTGAAATTTTTCTAATAAACCTTTTTCACTTAGCTGGCAGCCATCGGTGGGGGGGAGGGGGCAGTTGAAAACAGCTGGCACCTTTGCTGGCCTTTGAGGATCCGGCCCTTTTGGACCTCAGGGTCTGTCGGCTGCCGACCCTCATTTTGGTGATTTAAGCATGATGATGAGATGTTCTAGTCGCTATATTCGTAGAAAAAATGGGATTGGAATTCATATACGGAGATACGCTGAGAAGAGGTCAAACATTATTTCACGGTATAGGTCGATGTTATGGTTTTGATGAAAATTTAAAAAATACGTATCCTTGCAACATCAGCATCAATAAATTTATTTATTAGGTACAATTTATTGTTCAAAGGCGTGTTTATTGTTGTAACAAGGCCATCTCTACAAATCAACGAATTTACAACGCTTAAAGGCCCCCATTCACGATCGTGCCATCCTTCCAAATATGGCTTGCTATCACTCCAAAATGCGCTCGTGAATGTCAAAACCCGTGCAGCCCAATTGGCCTGACACACCAAAATGGAATTCCAAACGATCGAAACTCCATAGTGCCGCGACAAACGGCGCGGCGCATCCTGTCGGTACGGCATGCTCGTGAGTTTGAAAACCAGCGGTACATAGCGCCATCTCATTGCGCCGAGCTGTTTGACACTCTCGTGAATGCGAAAATACATAATTTTCTCTTTGTTTTTTTTTCTTTTTATATATAAACAAACCGCTATAGCAGTTGTATAAAACTCATCATCAGAATTATAACTCATTTTTACTTGAAAATTTCAAAAAAATAGAAATTACTAATGCGAAAGCGCCGACCGCTTGTGTATACTAATTTGATGGCTCGATGGCGCGCCCTTGATTGTGATGAAAATTTGACAATGCTCCAAATGGAGCCGGTCCATATGGAGCGACGCCGAATGACACGATCGTGAATGGGCTGCTTAACGCTAATCTTACGACTTATTTGAAATTGAACTTGACTTGTTTTGTTCGAATTGTACCTTATTATTTCACCGAACTTGCACATACAACATAAGATGTTAAAGAAATCCAATTTTAAATGGATTTCCACTATGTCAACACAAAAACTTTAGAATTTTTTATCACAGCGTAGCGGTAAGTTTGTTTGATTTCTGTGCCGCATTTCTGAGTTTGATTCCCAGCAAAGAATATATTTATCCTGCAGTTTTTTATTCTTTACGCTAAATAACTATGTATGTCGTTAATCTGCATCGTTATAGTTTTAAATACATATTTCTTTATATGACAAAAAATATCCACATTACTTGTATAATCTGAAACAACATGTTTTTGTTCAATTATATTTATTTGCTATATCATCTAAGGAAAAATTTTATAATACCGAAGTGGCATGCTTTTTTTCGGCAATAATATAAATTGGTTGAAATTTTCCTTATTCGTTATTGTTCTCTTTTATTTACACTTAATTTTGTAATCACAACTTCCACGTTACAATTTTGGTTATTATTTGTTATATGTATTTCAGTGACACAATATCATTCTTATATTCTCTGATTTATCAGCCATTAATCATATCCTTTAATCCTACCTATATCACTCCATTCCATAGTCCACCCTCTTTGTGTTTGTCGTTTGAAATATGGTCAAACCGCGATATATTTTATTACAAGTCTATGAAATAATACGTACGACTCGGAAGGGTTCTCTTTCTACGTTTTTTTATTTGACTTTTGTATTTTTGGACACCGTTCCAATCGTCGATTTTATGTTATTATTATGAGTCAAGAAAGATATTCATTGATTTATCTTTCGTATTATTTACTTAGTTTTTCTTCTTAAAAAATAGACTTAAGTCAGTATTGCTAGTTTTGCTACTGCATCAATGTTAACTAGATTGGGTTATCTGTTTTTAGCTAAAGCGATTGTGATTCAAAAAATACTATTCTAATTTTCATAGATAAACACACATCCAAAATATAATATTTTTATTCATTAGCTGAAGTGACTTTTATACATTTCCAAAAATAATTATCTTTCATCTTGTTTTAAACCACGATTGAGTCAGACTCAGACACATCTACTTCCATGTCATTTATCCTATCGCAAAACAGTCGCTTTGAAAATGTAAATAAAAATAATTCTTAGACGTTTTGGAGGTTTATTTATCAGTTTTTGTGTATAATCGTTACCTTACAATTTAAAATTGACACAAAATCGAAACGATATATGATCTAATATATGATTTGAAGGAATTGAATGTTACGTTAATTGTTTATTTCCCTGCGAAAATTCGAGTGTTTCAATTAGCGTTGAGCAGTTTATCTGCAACATTGAATGGTGGGTTGAGAAAGGTATGTGGACGTTGAAGTGGTAGTCTGACCCCATCGTCTGGCTGATGGTAGATACTCGTTGGTGGTGGTAGTTGGTAGTTCCTTAATATCGCCATTCCCGGAGCCGGGATCATTAACGTGCGGTGCTTCAACCAGCCTTCTCCCACACACCCTCATTCCCATCCACCTCCATAACTCCTACGTTCATATATTAATTTCGCCAATGAACGCCATGGAAACGTGTGGGAAATCATTAACTGCTTCATTGAGACGACAGACCTCAGTAGTTGTGCTTTGAGCAGAAGCGACGGCCCTATTACCGATATTATTTGTGGACACTGGAGACGTCAATGGATCGAAACTAATTATATTAATATCAATTTGGTAACGACAAGCACACTGCAAGTACTGCGATAAATAATTTCTGCGCAAATTATAAGAGATTCGCATATTTGTGTATTTACTCTGCTTATTTATTTAATATTGCTTCTCGGGCAACTAACAGATACTATGTCAAATATTAATTTATCATACACTCAATAACAAGTTGCCACATTCTGCCTTAATATCCAGACTGAATACAATATTAAAAAATTGTGTCTCCACCGGGAATCGCACTCGGGGACCTTTCGCTCAGGATTCAGATACCCAACTCACTAAGCTACGAAAGCCGACAAACAAAGAGATATCATGAAAATTCTTCGAAACACAATTGTTCGAATGCGCAATTGTACGAATAACAATTAATCAAAAATCAGTTATCAGAATGACAATTGTCCGAAAGCAAATTATTCGAACTAACATTTGTTGGAAAACCAATTGACCGAATTTAATATATTTTTTTGTCATTATGTTGCCTCCTTTGACATATTTATTTTGTTGCCAGTAAAATATATTCGATGAAGACTATTATTACTTGTTGTATTATTGTTGGGTACGTATGTTTGCACATTTTTAATAACTAATCTTTGACAGCGCGGGATAGCCTAGTTTGTACACGAGTTTTTGATTTTGGCACATCATGTACAGACAGTTTATCTAGTATTCACACCAATTTAGTTATTTTATTTTAATATTATAGTTACTTTTTATAATATAGGTATAATGCAACTGGCTCACGTCAGTCGCAATTATAACTACAAGCAAACCTAACCAACCTATTAATACCAAAGTTTTGTAGATTAAGTTTAAAAAATCGGTGTACATCCTAGGATATCCGACAGCGCGGTGCGTCGCCATGTTGTTTATTCCATAGATTTTTATTATACATAATATACCTACTATGTAGATGTAGTAGGTACTCCGTGCAAAAAGTGAGTCATGGAATAACGCGCGTACCTATTACGTTTTGGTTGGCAACATATTTTAGTTTTCCTTACATTTCAATAAATCCCAAATAACTTTTCTCTAAATCTAAATTAACAAAGTGTTTTTTACGAAAAATAAATCCGAAAACAATTCACATTAGTCGTTATTCTCTATGGAAAAACGATGTACGAACACGTCAAAAATACCCCGGAAAAATGCCTCACTTCGATTCATACAAAATTTGCTAACTACGACATCTAGTATATTATAACAAAAATCTATGGTTTCTTCCTCTCACAATACTACCAACATGACGTCATAAAAATTCGAACAATTGTAATTTCTGATAATTGTGTGTTCGGAAAATTGTTTTTCGAAAAAATGTGATTCGAATAATTGCCATTCGTAAAATTGATTTTCGTATAATTGAGCATTCGAATAATTGTTTTTCGAATAATTTTCCTGTCACCAAACAAAGATATCTACATAGGTACATAGGTATCTACATCTACACCTATCTACCTATCTACATAGATATTTTACTTTAAACAGTATGTACTCGTAGTTCCACATTGTTAATGTTACTTGGTTTATTTATACGAAGAACTGACACATGCCTTTTGTAGATCCGAATATTGAAAATATCTTTGAAAGTCAATTGAAAGATATCACAATCAATCAGTGAATTTTTAAAATATATAATATGTATTACATACTTCCTCTACTACAATATTGTTGTTCGTCATATCGAAAACTTTGGTTTTTAGTCCACTGAAGCTGGTGTTTTTAGTATCCTACATTTTGTGTTTGAAACTGATTTTGTTGATTATAAATATCTCAACACACGTACGCAAGTCGTGATTTTCGAATATATTTATATCCATGGAGTACCTATATTGATTGTGTTAAAATTCATTCCTTTCTTATGTTTCTCATTATTTGTATTAACAAATTTCAACTATCCATTTTATATATAAAAACACTACATCTTCAAAGACGCGCTTTTATTTATAGTATTTTATAATAATTAATAAGTCTATCATGATCTTCTTTTATATCGAGCATTCTATGGAATAATATGATCCTAATGTTAAGGATATTTTCTATTCGATTCACAGAATTCCATTGTATAAATACATTTGTATATATAGTTGATATTACTCTATTTTATGCGTTAACTTGGTGGCAAGTTCTAAATTTTATTTTATTATGCTTAATTTACTTTGTTTAAACAACGAAAGAGCTATTTTTTACTTCAAAGCTTTCTAAACTAAATCATTTGTACGCACTTTTCAATGTTTCGATTGTGACGGCATCTAATTTGTAGAATTCCATTATGATAATGATGAATATGAACACATATAATTCTACAATTTATTTATTTTACTCCTGACGACCGTTTCGGCTTATAAGGCCATAATCAACATAATCAACCAGTTGATTATGGCCTTATAAGCCGAAACGGTCGTCGGGAGTAAAATAAATAAATTGTAGAATTATATGTGTAATAAATCATTATAATAATAAATCATTCATGATTATAATAAATCATTCGTTTTCATCCGTCCTGAGAAATCTGAGGAATCATTTCCTTACACATAACACTTAAATATGTATCCTATCTTTGTCCCCCCCTCTCCTGCCCTCTTCGTTTTTTCATTGTTTTGTTTTTATATAATGTAATTATATTTTTTTTAATTATATGTTGCAATCATAAAAATGTAGTTACATTTTATAAATACAATATTTTTGGTTGTTACATTTTATAAATACAATAAATAAATATGTTTGGTTGGAAGATATGCCATTTGGCAATAAGACCGCCATTATGCACGTGTACTCAAAAAGCTTTATAATAATATTAAATAAGAAGCAGTTGCTTTGAAACCAATTGGATACGCTGAGCATGTGCACAAATTGAATTAATTATATGTTATTTAATGATTCGGCGGATATTTTGTGGTAGTTAATATAAACCATTTTTGAAATATAAATTAGCTATAAACCACTTGTTTTTTGAGTCTCTTCGCGACATGTTTCGGAAGCGCTGTCCTTCCATCGACCGGCGTGTCGAGACTAACATGTTGAATTTGTGTGTGTCTGTCTGTGAAGCGAGGGGGGTGGCGGTTGAGGGTTGTTGGGTTAGTGGGGGGAGGGGGGTATTGTGAAGTGTTTTTGTTTTTGATGGGGAATATATTAAGTATTGGAGAAGTGTTATGAAAGGTATGGTTATTTATAAGTTTTATACCGGAATTTATGTGTTTATGTATTTCGAGCGTTTCGTAGTTGTTAAGTCGGTATCCTTTATTCTGTGTTTCATGTAATAGTTTTAGTTTGTGGTTATTGAAAGAGTGATTAGTTTGGATAATGTGGTTAGCAAATTCAGAGAAATTATTGTTGTTTAAGCATCTTCTGTGTTCGTGTTGTCCCCTCGCTTCACAGATAGACACACACAAATTCAACATGTTAGTCTCGACACGCCGGTCGATGGAAGGACAGCGCTTCCGAAACATGTCGCGAAGTGACTCAAAAAACAAGTGGTTTATAGCTAATTTATATTTCAAAAATAATTATATGTTATTTGTAAGATTGTTGAAATTTACTCATTGTGAAATATGATGCGTTTATTTTTAATATTGCTTATCGATATATTTTGCAGACCTTACTTGAATGTCGATTGCAATACAAAAATACATTTGATGAATATTATAAAAAAATGAGGTGTAAAAAGGGGTATTTTGCCCTTTCTAACTTGTTTTAAACCGGGCGCTGTAGATTGCTAGACCCGCTCCCTTCGAGAATAAAAAGGCATTTTTATATGCTTCTTTTTATATACGTTGTAATATTTTTTTATATCCAAATTATTTAATTATCCGGTGGCACAGTCTAATAGGAACTTATTTTAATGAAAACAAATCTTCACCATAATGTAACTTTTGTTATTCTAAATGTTTGACGATTGTGAAACATTTATTTACATAACAAAAAGTATTATTTCACGAAACATCAGATTACATATTTTCGTCGTTTATTGTCGGTCTCATTTGTAGATATTTAATGTTTATTATTCACGCTGTACAACATATAAAACGCTTTTTTATCTCAGTACCTGCAATAAATTGGAATTTTTGAAATTTTACTTTTTTGCGATTATGTTGACATATATATTGCCACTGTGGCCATAATACTTGATACGTGATACTTAAATCAATTTACATACTTAATAATTAATTTTTTTTTGAAATTCATTTATATTGTTTACAATTAGATAATCCGAATGTTTACATCTACGTACTAGGTATTTATAACATGTGTGTACATACGAGTAGGTTTCGTAAAAATTCAGTGTATTCCTAATGGACTTGGCTTTAAGTACTCAGCGCTATATTTTTTTTCGGTTGGCCCCGATACCTTTGTTTTACTCCCATAAAATGAGGAATAATGAATTCGCAATTTTTAGGGTTTTTTTTATTGCATAATATTATCAATAAGTATCATGCTAAGATTGTATTATGAAAGTTTTATCACAATGTAAGTATATGTGTGTGTGTGTGCCGTGTACTATGTTCTATGTACGGCGTGTTTATTTATTAATTTATTTTATTTATATCATCTCGACACTTATAAAATCATTTATAAATACTGTTTATTCTACTTTATCGATTATAGACTAAAGTACTCAATTTCATTCTGTTCAAATTTTGCAATTTTGAATGTCTACTACTCGTTTAGACCCCATTAGATTTTGAAGGATGTGTTTCTCAATTTTTTTAACTGTCAAATATTTCAAAGTGACCAAAGAAACGTATATTTTAATATTTTTATTTTCAAATTGTTGAAAAAGCACACCACTTTCATAAAATGGAATTAAAGAATTATAAAATATTTAAATCAAAAATAATTTATCAAACTCATTTAATGAAAATGCTGAAAATTTTCCATACAAAATTTGAATACTCTGTGGAGTGACTTGGAAGTGAGGAATATAGCGTTGGCCACTACTCACTAGTTTGTATAAACAAGTACTTGTAAGGTGCCCTATTCAATTTATTTCTCGAAAACCTATTATAAACTGCAATCGTATTTTATCAACATTTTTAATTAATCATATTTTTTTAATCTCATCGTATTTTTTTTTAATCTCTCTTAAGACTGCCTTGTTTCGTTGAGCCAACAAATTAACTACAGTGCCCTTGGAGTGATCTTGTATTACTAAACAGCGATTTATAAATTCTATTTATTATTATATTATTATCAACCATATCATTTTTACAGTGTACATTCCACATGTCAACACCATCAGTTTATGTGTAGTGGCATCTCAAATAAACATGAAAATAAAGACAAACATAGATTTCTCGATATACTTCAGCCCTCTGTTATTATTTTTTTGTTTTGTTTGACGTATAGATGTATCACGTCGACCTTCGTTTGTATCGGTTGGATACCTAATTTCAAAACATGTGTGTGCTCGAGCCTCTGTGTGCTTTTATCAAATATCAATATTATGTATGTTATCATGTCAATCTTTCAAATGGTGTTTATATTCTACTCACTAGATTGAATAGGTACTTTGTCACCGAAATATTGGCACCTTTAGAAGGTTCACTCTTGTCGATTGTGGTGTGAATCATTATGTATATACACATATAGGTATGCCAAGGTTGTATTTGAACCAGATTTTGTCTAGTATTACAGGTTCCATTATTATGGACAATATGTAAATTACACATATGTGTAATTTACGTATTGCCGACCGCCGTGGCACAGTTGGTAAGCCGTTCGGTTTCTGTGCGGGTTTCCTGGGTTCGATTCCCAGCAGAAATTTATTTAAATTTATTTCTCACGCAAATATTGCATTTCTGGGCTGACAACACTGGTTAGTTGGAAGAAATTGCCATACGGCAATAAACTCGCCACTTACGCAGGGAGCAAGGAAGTGTTAATTAGTATTATTATTATGTATTTCATTGATTTAAACAATAAATAATTTGTAAAAAGAATATTCGTGTAAGAAAAAAAAGTAAGTTTAGTTCCCCAAAGATGAAAAAAAGTACATAATAATTATTTCATAGATCCGCTAAAACGCTACGATTTCTAGCCACGTCCCAAATACGCCATAATGACATGGGAAAGAATCAATAACTTGTCGATTCCACATATATTTTCATTTTTATTCGTGAAATGTGGAACTACCCAGCTATTGACTAACACTAACTTTTTTAAACTAACCTGTGGGGCAAGTCTGGTCAAACTGTGGAATCAAAACCCCCATGATTACCTATATGGGTGGTGGCAGAGCGGTTAGCGCGCTGGGTTTTTAATCCAGTGGTCACGAATTCGAATTCTGCAACGACGGATTTCGTTCACCTTCAGCACAAGCATTTATGCTTAATTTAGGGAATGCATGAGGATGTATGATATGTTCTTGTTTCAAGGACATAGTCATTCTTTTTTCTGTATATATGTTAAAAAATATATTTTTATTCAATGTATATAATTATCTTATGGAGTTCTATACTATCGAAATATTATAGAGCTCCATAAGATCCATTAAATGGGTACCCATTATGGTTGTGATTCCACCGTTTGAACGGACTTTCCCCTCAGGGCAGTTTTTTTTGTCAGGGCATTGTTATGTAGCAAATGTTTCCAAAAAAAATCCCTCGTGGCAAGTTTTCAAAATGTCGTGACATCTGTGATTCGCTTTAAGAGCAATATTATAATCATAAACTTAATGTTATGTGTGTCCGGAATATACTTGCATTAGTTTTGGTCTTTATTTATTGAATCATAAAAATATACATTTTACAATTATAAGATAGCTACTTCACTAGAATAAATCTGTTCTGAAGCAGCTACCTGTACATTTGTGATTATTTATTTTTCTATCAACAAATAACACTTTAAAAAAAAAAATTGATAACACATATTCGGAACAGAAACTAAAATAATATTAATCAAGAAATTATTGTTGTGATATTGATTTCATTTTGTATTCTACTTACATCAAGTAATCTACCACGGCTTTTAGGATACTTTATCTTAGCCGAAATTTCATTTTTCTAAGATTTTTCATATGAAGTAATTCTTTTTAATCTATCAAGTAGATTGAAGTTTTTCAGGTTTTGTTAAATTTGAAATATATTATTTTTCCATTTGTTGTCTAATGTAATTTCCTCTTCGCAATAAATAGGTGATGTAATAATAAAATTGGATGCTCCGGGCACGTATTGTTATTCAATGTTGTGTTTTTATCATACCCATACTTCTTTTCCTTTAAGGTTTTCGACACTTTTCCTTAATAGTCTCGCTAACGGCTCGTCTTGTAATCTACGTTAGCCTTTACGTCGTTTTACCACACTAATATTTTCGCGGCCTACAGCGACCGCAAAAGAAAAATTACAATGTGTCGCTATAGTATGTAGCACAGCGACGATATTTTCTTTTGTGTCCTTTTTGCTTTTGTACCTCAGTGTGAGTGGGAACAACCTATGTGTGGAAATATGAAAGGTGTCTAGGGGTGTTTATTTATGTGTTATTACATTTTCATGTACTTATCTCAGGATGGCCCCTTGGCGACGATCGTATGTCTTGCAATTTATTGTTTTATCTAAGTTATACTTGTGATAAGAAATGGTCGATTCCTCTGTAGGTTAACTGATCCAACTCATCCATTTGGCTATAGAGAGTTCTTATAAATAACTGACATTTTTGGTTGTCTATCATTTTTTTATTATTTAAATGTACATATAACCAAATAATATATACCAAAAAATAATAAATGTTTACTTTCTTAATTTAAGCCAGAAGTTTTTTTAAAGGAAAACAGCAGCTCTGCTTTCATAATAAAAATGCTTAACAAATCACATAAATTAATAATCATAAATAAACAAACACACATTTTAAAACCAACAGCAATACAAAAAGAAGAAAAAATAAAACACAAAATATTGGAATAAAAATGAACTGCAAACTGAAACTTAATTAAATATAAGAAAGTGTTTAAAATTGTTTTGAGCTTAGATTATATATGATACAGATACCTAGTCAGCGCAATGAATGTATGCCAACTAAAACTACTCTGAAACAGAAGAAATTCTAGTATACGTACACCTACCGATACGCACACCTACATAAAACGCAGACCAACCAATCTACCGCCTCACACACACATGTAATAAAAACTTGGCATACATTTGAAATCGAAATTTGTTCTACACGCGGCTTCTATACATTATAATTCTATGGTTTTGAGATTCTTTTTTAATTCTTCGTAATTTGTTTCTGTTCTGATATTCATTGGTAAGTTGTTGAATATATTTTTTATTGATGCTTTCTATGCGTATTTTGAAAAACTTAGATTCTTTAAATGGGTTTGTTTGATAAATTCGATATTCCGATTTGAAACTATTGTAGAATTGAGTCATCGGACGAATGTATGTATGGTCGTATAATATCTTCTTTTTCACATTCCGTCTCTATGAAGATTGGCGAGCATCAGGGCTATTTCCACTTTATTCACGGCGGCCCAAAACAGTGACGTAGTAATTTTTCCGAACCACTATCTCAGGTTACAGGGGCATGAAATTCTGATCCTCTTCTTCTCCCGGGTAGATTTCCTTCCCTGGATTTCAATGTGTCAAACTTCATGATTATAGGAATATATCAAACTATATTAAGATACAATAATATGCTCTTGTATGTTTTGATTTTGGCGTTCGGCTCCCAGTGCTAAATCCAATCATGTGTACCTACAAGGATAAAAGCTTGATGGTATTGATTTATTAATTTCAAAAGATTCACCTAAGTATTATTTACTTTATCATAATAGCAGAAATAAATGAATTCATAATCCTTCTCTATGTACGAGTATATTTCCTTGAGGTTAATAAAAATCAATATAAGTTAAGTTTCGTCCACATGCTGCTGAATTATGTTATTCTTCTCGTGTCGCTCCTAACTTGGTTTGGCGACCATTTTGAGTTTTATTCAGGTAAACAAATTTTTGCTATCAGGTCCCTTTCATTTTGTCATGTTTATGTTAAGATTTCTTGAAATTTATCGTTGTTACTGGAGCGCGAGTCATTTATGTACATACATTTTATCTGGTGTGTAAAATGCTATCACTAGATTGGGAATAATTTATACTTATATTATGTATGTATCTCCTCACTTCTATTGCTTGTTTGGTATAGTAGCCGAATTCAATTTAATTCATGTACGATGCCCATGCATTAAATTGAACTTGGCAACGGTACTTGAATCAATCACGCGAGATCTGCATTGCCTGAAGTCCGAAGAGTATGTTGAAAATGAATCAGATGTATGTACTTGGCGAGCAACATAAAACACTGGTGAACAAAAAATATCAAAACTTTTAAGTTTACAAAAAGGTAGGTATTTTCTATTATTATAATAGCAGATTCAAGTGTTCAGAGTGGAAAGTATCTTTTACTCAGTTTTTTATGCGTTATTTAACTGTTCTCTACTATGACTGTCATGATTTTCTAAATTATTCTACAGTACCCAATGACATTTTATATATAGACACGTTATATGAGAACAAAACTCTACAAAAAAACGAATTTAACGAATTCTTACATTATCATCAAAAAAGAGCACACATGATAGAATACATTAAGTCGAAAGAGATCATACAATAATAGACACACACACACTGCAGACATATTTTCTCTTTTACTCCAGTGCAATTATATTATAATTATCTCTCAAACCAAATAATAACTGTGAAAGAGACGTACTCATATTAAGTTATAGCTTAATGAAAAAGCTAATACAATAACAGAATCCCTATGCATAGCTAAAAGCAAATATGACAAGACTACTCTCTCGTTTACTCAAAATAAAAATAAATATCGAAAAATCCATTTAAATATATTAGTTATTGAATAAGTATCTAACATGAAATAATATATCTGATCGTTCCTTCACAGTTCTAGTGTAGCTTTTACGTGTTTTTATCATAGAATATGGTATTTTGAGTACAACAATACGTCCGAACACTACAACATCTTGCGTGCAACTAAAGTACTTTTTTTTACCGAATTTAAACAATAGTAACGGATCTTTTATTTTTATGTATCATTGACAGTACCTAAGTACCTATACATGAATAAAATGTACCTAAAATAATTTGAAAACTAAACTTTAGTTCAAAATAATCAAAAAATATTTGTTATGAAATAATTAACAAATAATAAACAAGTTTTTTTTTATTATCAAGTTAAATTAGTTGATTTAAAATTGTCAACAGGGAAAATATATGAAGGCAAACTTATAAATATTTCTAATAATATTTTTCCATTATTACCTATATAAGAAAAAAATAATTGTTGGGTTTTGGTACGTTTATGTGAAATTTGTCTATAATTTGTATTAATGTATAATTTGTATTTGTATTATTTTAATAATACTAGTCTTTTTATTTTGCATCGCTTCTCGAGCGCTCAACTGTTTATGTTCAACACGTACCCAATAACAAGTTTATCACAGAGAAATCTTGGTCTCCACCAAGAATAAAAAATTTCCGCTAGCTTACATTTTGGGAAGACATTAGTATAAGTGTTATAAAAAAATATTTTTATTACCTATTCTTTTAATGGAGCTGTGTTTTAAAGATGCATCTCAATGATTATTATATATTTAATTTTAAATGTTACCTGCATTTAATACATGGCAAAAATATAATACAGGTGATGATGATGTAATGATAGAGGGCAGAAACTCTAGAGGTTGCCATAGAGACAATTATATGAACCAGGTGATCAGTGATGTGCTTTGTAGCAGCTACCAAGAGATTAAGAGGCTGGTGTTCATTAGAGATATGTGGAAAGATGGAGTGCTTGCTGGTGGAGACCGATCCTATAATTGTTACCACGAAGAAGAACATTTAACACATGTTCTTAGTTGTCCTGTTCTAATGATCTGTTTTTTTCTTGTTCCAGGGTGCCTGGGGTTATACTTCCAAGTGGACCAACGAGTATTCCATAGTGCTGACTGGAGCCGCGGTTTACCACCGATATTACCACACGCTGTACGCTCACTGGCTGCCACCTCTGTTGCACAAGGCGGTGGCACAAGCGCACAACTGTGAGGACATCCTCATCAACTGTCTCGTGGCGCACGTCACCAGGAGGCCGCCCATCAAATTGACACAGCGAAAGCAGTACAAGGAGCCGCCGCAAACAGCCGGAGCCAGGTCAGTCAATTTTATCATTTTAACTAATTTTTAAAATCAATTTTAAATATGATTTATGAAAATTCAATTCCTAGCAGAAATTAAGTTTATAAGTATTATTTTTATTGGGACTTAAAAACACCATTTCTTTCTATAGTTGGTAAAAAATAAATCGTCTTTAGACTTCAATCTTTCGATTGTGATGGCTTTTAATTTCCGATGATCTTCGAAGGTAATTAAAATCCTTGTAATGTTGTCTATCCGACTGCTGATATAAAGGTCCCGGGTTCGATTCCCGATGGAGAGACAGTTTTTAATTGTGTTTTCTGTATGGATCTGTGAGACGATTAATATCGTACCTATATCTCTAGAATGTGGCAACTTGTTATTGGGTGTGTTAAATTAATATTTGTCATAGCACCTGTTAGTTGCCCGTATTAAAAAAAATAATTAACCATAATTAAGACATTGTCATTCGTATGGTGCAATAAAGAATTATTATAACGTAAGATTTAAATGGCTTAATTGTCATATTGCTTTGTAAATATTATTTTCATTTTTGCTAAATAGTTTCTCGATAGATACGAATCAGGAGCACATATTTCTGGTGTTCAAAAACTGGAAAATAAATTTACAAGACTTGCTGACACCTATTACGGACTGATTTACGTGTTTCCATTTGAAAGCTGTTTTGGGAGATTTTTTTAATGCTCATGTTTTTTTTTTATTTATTGCATGTATAATAATGTCTATTGTATTATCATTTTTTTCACAATAGATAAATAATGAGGAACGGTGTACCTACATACATCTTCTTCAATATTCAGTCAGTGGGAGAAATATAAAATATACCGATCTTATTAATAATCAACTTAAAATCCTATTTGAGGAAAAACTCATTTTGAAAGCCTGGCCCCACGAAGTTTCGAAGGTCTTTTAGAACACCGAGATACAAAAATACAAAACTTTAAAAAAAAAATTAACCATAGAAATTTAATTATCATATTTAGAAGTTAATCGCAAAATTAAATTAAGCTTTAAAAGTTTTATCAATTTTTTGTAGGAATTTTATTTAAATATTATTTTTTTTGCACGTAACACATGAGATCCAACTGTCCGTGGCAATAGCATGTATAGTTGAAGAATACATACCAAACTATAACGCCTTAAATCCAAATTATTGAATATATTAAGATATTTTGTTTTCTATACAAAACATGTAGATACCTACCTATGTCAAGATTGGATATTATGGAGGTCAGTCCTTTTTTCCTACCCCGAATATGTATACAGCTTGATGGTATGTACGTATGTTTGGAGAGTCTCCGTCGATATTGTCTGTACCTACTGTCATAAATATTATATGAAACGTTGTCGTCATTATTCAATTCTAACAAAAATTGTTGAAAAAAGTTTGAGATGTACAACTATAATGTATATATTTTTTATTAAAAAATAAATGATCTAGTTGGGGTGTTTCAGCGTTATTTGTGTTTATGTGTTTATAGTTTGGTACGTATTCTTAAATTATACATACACTCGCCATCGACAGTTGGATTTCATGTGTTACATGACACTAGTTTATTAACATTTTTATACCGGCATAATTAGCAGAATTATACCTGCAAGATTGGGTGGAATGCCACATAAGCTAAAAAGAAAAAGAAGGACCAACCCATACGTTAACACAAGTCAAATTATTAAGCAAATATTTTCGCTGGAATTCAAATAAAAAAAAATTTAACATTGATACTAGTCAGTGTGAAATTTTTTTATTAATTTTCTCCCAGTTTTCTATATAGTCATATGATAGCGAAAAAGTTTTTTTCAAATGTTTTTTTTTATAAATTCAAATTAAGGGAATGATAATGACGTATTTCAGTTTCTTGGTAGAGTTTGCCTTACATCCCTGGGTTTTTATACATCAACCTGAGTACGTAAAGCGGCTTTACTATTTCTATCGTACGTCAAACGATATGCCAAGAGTAAATGCCACTCGTTTATTCTGACTTTGGCGATTTGTATCTACTATGCAAAGAAGAAATGTGCAGTGTCGTTGCCAGGGCCGTCATTAACTCAACAGTTTTTTTTAAATAAGTACCTATTTGCATTTTTCCCATAGACAGTTTACTTTTGGCGCACATGTACATTTTATTTAGATTTCATTTTTTATGTTTCTATCGTAAAGGATCCTTATTTATGTTTTCATGTAGTGAAATATTTTACTTGATTTAGTATCAAATTTATCTTTATTTTTATTCATTATACCATTACGCTTTGTCGTTGGTGGTTTTAACAGAACCGAATACCATACAATTAGTTTCTATCTCGACATTATGTACGTAAACATTTCCTTTTCGTGTTTTTCTAACTCTTAATATTCAAATCATCATTATACACGTTATTCTGACTCTTAGTATGTCCATTTCTTAAATATTTCATTCACTTAGTCGTTTCGAATCGACCCTCTCCGTGTCTTTTATCCTTCTTTTTCTCGTGTAATGTCAGGACCCCCGGACGTCGACGACCACTGTAGAGAAAGCCCCCTTGTCGTGGGCAGTACGAAACAGCTCCTCCACAGTTGTCATACCGGTCCATACCCAGATGTTGCAAAGCCAGAAAAGCTACTTTCTTCTGACCCCTCTACGACCCTTAATTTATTTTGAACTAAATTTCACGATTATTATTTCAAGCGCATGTGAGTTTTTTTTAACCGGAATCCAAAAACGGAGAAGGCTATCATTTCAACGTGATATTTTTTCATTGGATCATGACTATCCACGAGAAAATCACCGAATTCTTCAATTTTATTTCAGTGATAATAATTGTTTACCACATTATTCTATTTTAAATATAGCTATGAAGGGAATCATTGAAATCGTATAATGTGGTGAAAAAAGTGTGTGCTTCCGAGGTGATCATACATATGAATTTCATCGTGTTCTGGTGATCAAATTTATGATTAAGAATTATCAAACTCTTCAATTTGTAAAGTCGTTTGCAATTATTTATAATTCTTTACCACGTCGTCCGAATTCAATGAGTTCTAATTAATTAGAAAGGGATTCCATCTGGGGTGGTTCCATCTGAACTAAGCCAAGAGATTTGATGATGAGAATCATGTGAAATCATTAAACTCATAAATTTGCGAAAGATTTGCGTATTATAAGGGGAGTTGTATTAAGATAAGACCTACATATATACATCGTGTTCTTGAGGTAAATATTGCAACAGCATAATATCAATTCTTCGGTACTCGGAGGACCGAAGGACCAACTGTTTTTAATGTTAATTTAGTCAGGCGAGATCACGTACAAAGTTTGCGGGGACCAATTCGAAGACAGATTATTCCATGCGGGTATGATAAAACAAAAACCATTTTCGTAATTGAGATCCGGAATTTTAAAGAACAAAGGAGTTTTTCCTAGGAAAAGTTCGGCGAAAGTGTTCTTATCGCCGAACGTTAGTTACGAATAACTTTACCAAACCCTGATACCGCCCATTTCCATACAAATCACCGGAGAAACCCCGAGGGGAACTGTTTCGTGTATATTCTTTTCAATCACCTTAATATCATATCCAGTTACGAACATACCTATTTGTTATTTATTCAGTCTGGTTCGGTAAAAAAATGTAAAGATTTCCCATTCTACGAAAGTACACCTTGGGATCTTTCAAGAGCACCATATACGTCCGAGGACGACATAAAATATAATATAAATTCCTCTTTGCGATATTTCTTTAGTAATCAAGGTTTTCCATTGAATTTTCGTGTATTAAGATTCCGTTTAGGATTTTGTCATATTTATCTCCATCATTACACCATTTTATCTCGGAGACCATACTATGAACGCATGTTGTTAGATTTCTAGAAGTCATGTAGAAACAACACTGTTACAGGTTTTTGAAAAAAATATTATAACATAAAATATGTTATATATTTTATCTTGGTACAGGTACTATGACAAATATTGATTTAACACTCACCCAATAATAAGTTGCCACATTCTGGAGACTTAAGATATTATTCGTCTCACAGATCCAGCCTAAAAACGTAATTGAACGCTGTGTCTCCACCGGGAATCGAACCCGAGTTCTTTAGATCAGCATACAGATATATCAACTGAGCCACGAAGGCCGATAATGTTATGCTTCCACTGTTGGACAGAGATTTATATCTTTTTTTATAATAGTGATGATTTTTTTTTTTTAAAGAATGAATATGTCCTTGTATAACAAGTACATATACATCCTTATACATTCCCTAAACTAAGCATAAATGCTTGTACTATAGGTGAATGGAAATCGGTCGTGGCAGGATTCGAACTCGCGACCTCTGGGTTGCTAGCCCAGCGCGCTAACCGCTCTGCCACCACCCATCTCATTTGATCTCGAACTTAACTTGTATAAAGTTGTATAATTTTAACTTGTGACTTTTTTAGCTTTTGTGGCTAGTTACATGGTATATATTTACATTTAATTCAACTAGACTTATTTTTAAAACTGGTTATTATATAACACAACTAAAAGTGCTTTCATCAATTACTGTAATTACGGAGAAAATTGTTGTATTTCATAATTTTAATTTGAATATCAGTCACATGAAAAGTTTTTTCAATTAAATTTTAATGAAATAATGAGGTTTGCCGAAGAATTTGTCCGTCGAACACACAATAAATTAAAAAGTAGGTAATTATGGTTTAACGATAAATTGAAAAGTTCTTCATAATTGAAAGCATTGATTAACGTTTATTTGTTATCACTTTTCTCAGATCACCTTGGAACGATCCTGACCATTTCATCCAGCGGCAATCCTGTCTCAACACCTTCGCTGCCGTGTTCGGCTACATGCCCTTGGTGAGGAGCAGAGTCCGTCTGGACCCTGTGTTGTTCAGGGATCCCGTCTCCAACCTGAGGAAAAAGTACCGACAAATCGAACTCGTCGGCAGCTAGCGAAGGCCTGAACTCTAGGAGACGATTATCTTCAATTATTTAAACACAAGGCTGAAACGTTAGGAATTTAAAAAACCTCCTGAAACGTATTGTACTTGTTTAGAGAAAAAAAAAAAATTGAATTTATGAATAAGCAACATAATAACATTTTGTAAATGATATCGACGTCATCGTTCCTAGTACGATGAAATCATTATTAAACTACGTCCATAATTTTATTGTGTTGTATGATAGTGTATGAAAGATTCATGCGGAGATTTACGATTATTATATTATATATCAGTATTTTTTAAATGAAATATCACGTATAATTTTGAATTTATTTAGTCATGGGTAGGTTTTATTAGAAGTAAAATTACATTGAATTTTCAAAAAGTTAATTCTGGTCTATTTTTGTTTTATAATTTAAACATGGAAATCGTCATATTCTGTGTTTATTAGATTCATAGAAAGTATACTGAATCTTTGATTATTATTAGTATTGAATAAAATATTTATTTTCTATTTAAATCACCACTAAAAATATATGTATATTGACAAAAGCTAAGCCGTAAGCTGAAATTGAAGAATTGTTCGACATATTTGTTACCAAATTTCTTGGAGGCATTGAAGATGCACTATTTTAATTTTATACTGTCGCATTATATTTATTAAGTAAAATATTTTTTGATAAATTGACCACCAAACCGAAAAACTTCGGTTATATTGTACCTACTGACGATTGAAAAATTCCGCTAGATCGATCCGTCTAGACCAGCTGTCATTCACATGCTACCCGTCATACTAAATATTTGTTTTATACGCGATTAGAAAAATCTTTAAGTCTTCGTGTGATGTCTGTCATTACTTTTTACCAATGTTATTTAAATCATTATGTAAGTACATACATAGGTATATTCAATGGGTTGACGTTGACTGAATATGATTGTTCGCTAGTGGCGATTTTTTTGAACATGGGAATGTTTGAACGGTTAACTAAGTTAAATACGTGAGAAATTATTTTCGCACATCCAGTAGAATATATTATTTACATTTTATACCTACTGTCAAAAGCTTCAACTACCTATTTGATTTATCACCATTCTTTTTTTAGACAGATTTGTTTGTACAAGACAAAAATAACTTTCACGAGAATCAATACATTATTTAATGTAAATAAATGCTTTTTTTTGTAATTTTTGTTTGCATTGGCTTCTCTTTTTTTATGTAAGTAGTTTGGTGACGAATATTTCTTAATTTAACTCAATCATATTTGGTAAAATAAATTTTCAAAGTAAAAAATTGTGACACTAAATAGTATCGGTCTTCAAGAGACAATCTTGAGAGTTTAATATGAAATTTAATGAAAAAAAAAACAATTTGTTTATGATTCTACATACATTATTTTTACGTCGATAGCTATTTCGCCTTGTTAGAGCATTGAAGATGCCGTAACATGGCGAAATAGCTTTCGACGTAAAAATAATGTATGTAGAATCATAAACATATTGTTTTACTTTTAATATCGAATGTCAAATGGAATTCTACCAAATAAATAATCTACAGTTAATTAAATATGATATGGCCTGTATTATTTGTCGTATGGCCTCGATTGAAGTTACAATGACGTCGCATCCCGCGCTTGTGAAACCTTTAATTTAGTACTCATGTACGGGAGATTGTGAAGACATACGTAATCCGCCATCTTGGGACGGCCGCCATATTTATATTACAATTATTGCCGGATTGCAATTTATTTCAATTAAGTAGTGTTTCCAGCTCAGAGAAACAAGAATTGCGTAAGAAATAAATCTTAGTAAATCTCCCTGCTGGGATTCGTTCAAATGTCAAACGACAACTATTCCAACTACAGTCGACTGTTATTTAAATATACTTTGAATATTTTCAGTCAATGTAATTTACAAAACATAATCTATTTCATACCTTGTTTCATATTTATAGTTCACGTCTTCATTCTACTGCATAAAAAATACAATTATTTTACAAAACAAGTATTCATTTTAAAATGGCATATAACGTCATACATCGCATTTAGGAATATTTTGAAATCAAATTAAGTTCTCAAATATGTTAAACAGTGTGTCTCGAAAAATATATATTTGAACATTTCTTTATTTAATGGTTGTCATATGATTTTCTAATTTAGTATAAATTACCTTAAAATAAATAAATATACCATTTTTACATCATATTTTTAAATTAGTCCCATAGAATAATAATAAAACTATAGAATACTCATTCCCATACAATACCTCGCTGAAAAAGTGAAGCCGTTTTAATGGCCGGCTCGTGTCAATATATGTATAACTCTGCTATAATTTAGCAAGTAATTTTGCTATTTTGCTAACTATTCCGTAAATAATTTTGCAAGCAGTTAAAAAATACCCTATTTGGGGAACGTATCACGCAGACGGCCAAATGATTACTGAATGCTCGTAGCAAAATGTTGACCAAATAAGTCAACATAAAGCAGTCTCATTTACTGCAGGCTAAAGAGTATTCTATACTATACTATTATTATTCTATGATTAGTCCATACTTATGTCGTACCTATAGAAAAAATCTTTTTATTTTTCGTTTCAAAAATGCAAAAAAATACCAAATTTTGAATTTCTCGTGAGACTAATTATTTTGTCGTGCCATTAAAATGTTTCTTATTTTCTCTCCAAATATATCTACAGGGTGTGCATGATCTTGATAATTATTCCGAAGTCTGAAAATATATGATTCCATGTTTTATTAAATTCTATTAGATCAATTTATTATTATTTTTAAAATAAATTTCGTGAAAATAATTAGTTTTTACAACAAAGGTACTTTTATTATAAAAAAAATTATGTGTGTTTCATGTTACACATAACTTTTCAATGTAAATAATATGTACCGTTTTTTTATGAAGTACCTACATGTCCTACATATATTTAATTTATTGTTTAAAGTACGAAAGTATTTTTTTTTTAAATAATTATTTGTATGTTTATAATCAATTGTGTACGAAATATGTGGTATTTGTGTATAGTAGTCGTATCGTAAATATCAGTGGTTCTCAAATTTTAAAGACATTTTTTTTTCTATCTTTGACGCACGTTGTTCGGTTGTTCGTTGTTTTTTTTATAACAATTTGAGAACTATTGAGTAGGTAGAAAATTATTCAAGTAACCAATCAATTGCCAAAGTTCTCTAGAAAGGACTGTGTTTTTCTTATTATACGTACCTTACACAAATGTTACTATTGTGTTTCAATGTATGTAAAATTATTTTATATTTTTGATAATTAAAATTTTGATTGTATTAATTTATTTTGCCATTCTTATCACACAATATATATCTTCATTACAAATCATTTTTCACTTTATATATAACTTACAATTTTAACTCTTAAAGCTATTTTTTTTTTTAATATGTTTGTCAAGTTTCTTTACGTATTTATAATCATAAACATATCATATTTTAAAATACTCAATTCTAAAGGATTTGACCGATTCGATTTGAATTTCAGATTTCATATACTTGAACAAGTTATTTAATTCAATGATTTCAATTCAATGGATAAAAAAAATGTAACTTATTATTATAATTATTTTATTTGACAATTTTTAAATTATTATTTTATATCAAATCACAAGACTTTGCTATGAATTTACTCATTTTACAAGGATATATTTGAAAGAATGTATTATGTAGAAATTTTATTTCTGAAGAATCAGCAAAAATATTTACGTATTGATGTTTCCATATACTTCATCGTTATAAATTACTGTCACATTTTTATTTACATCTGGATATTATTTTTTGTTACGCGAGAAAATAACTTTTTAATTTATATATTTTATTTTGTAACGTCGATAAAAACAATATTTAAAGTTTATATTTAAATAAACTAATTGCCATGATTGTGCCAGTTTGTTATTTTTTTTTTATAATAATATATAATTTATTTATAATTTTTATTTTGTACCATTAGATTTAAGTACAGTAATATATTATACACTTTATATAACATACCACAATATACATGTGCTGGTTTATTAATATAATTTTAAACGTTTTGTTAAAATTTATTGTTTATATGTCAATTATAATCGATTATAATCGAATGTTTTTGTTAATATGTCAATTATAATCGATTTATTTTAGATTTTTTATATTTAGGATATTTCTACTCAATAATAAATTATTTGCCGATTACTTTTTTGAAATAAATGTGTATATTTTATATTTGATTTTTGTATATTTTATATTTTGTATATTTTGTCGGCCTTCGTGGCTCAGTTGGTTGGGTATCTGACTGCTGATCCAAAGATCCCGGGTTCGATTCCCGGTGGAGACACAGTTTTCAATTGTGTTTTCAGTCTGGATCTGTGAGACGATTAATATCGTAAGTCTCCAGAATGTGGCAACTTGTTATTGGGTGCGTATTAAATTAATATTTGACATAGTACCTGTTAGTTGCCCGAGAAGCAACTAAATAAATAAATAAACATCAGTCGATATTTCTTCATAAGAATAACATATTCCTCTCTCATTTATTTAATGATATTTTTATATACTCAAATGATTTATCAAACATAATATTTAATACTAGAGCTTCACAAGTAAGTGAATGCAAGTGAGAGTTTTATACAGCACGGTTGTAAAGGACAGGGACACGCAATAAACAACACAACGTTGATGTTAACAGATTTTATTGGTTGATTCAAATCAGAGTACCGAAATTAGTTTGTGCGCAGATATTTTCACCCGCATTCATTCGTTTGATGAGCTCTACCTACTTTTTTCAAATCGTATTTATAACATTCCAAGATTTATAAGATCAATTCCTTTTTGCCGAAGAATTTTCCATCCATTATATTTTATATGTAAATATCACTCAAAAGCATATCAAAAATATAATTATTCATATGAAAGTGTACTTACCTTAAAATATAATAAGTACCAACCTTCCTATATATTATTTAATATTAGTATATTTTATTATTTTAAGAAATCATTTTATAAAAAGTGGTTATATTTTAAGTGTGGACATTTCCTTTTCTATTACTATATTTTCAATTATGAACCGCAAATTAAGTAAAAACTTTTTAATTAAATATTTTTTTTATAATCATTGCTTATTTTTATACTTATCCAACTTTGTTTAGTTTTTTTGATAAAAATAAACATTTAGAAGCAATATAGTAAACATATCGAGAAACTATAACAATAATTGTATATAAATTTATATTACCTTTTTATCATGTCGATTAAAACGTGTCTATGAAAAAAAATATATGCGATATTTTTAATAATTCGTAACTACTATGCTTCAGTTTACTTTTGTTATTTATAAGCTATGTATTTCTTATTGTTTTTTTTTTATTTCGATGATAATTATCATGTTTGAAGTAATTGAGATTAATGCGCATAATTTTATTCCACTATATCTTTTTCGATTTTTTGACGTCAAGTTTTTTTTTATTTCTAATAATGTTTGATAAATCTTAAAATGATTTAAAAATTAACTTAAAGAGACACAAATATTATATTCCTTAAAAATAAAATTAATGCATAATAATGATTTGTCAGTTTAAATAAAAAAAATTCAGGATGTGAAAAAATAGATTTTTATTTGCAGAGATTTTTTTTGCAACGAAGGTTTCTTATGGCTCCTCTACACATCGACAGATGCGTCGGCAGATGCATCAGTAGACATATCCGCGGATAAATTACGATTCGTCCACACATCCGCAAGTTAATCAGTCTGTGTACAATCTCGACAGACGCATGTCGTGCCGCAAACAAATGGATGTGGATACAGTAACGGCCGCTGCTATTTACTTATTTAGCAGGCACTTATAATTACTACTTAAGTGTGAACCGCAACAGAGTTATTGAGAAAAAATGGTACAAAAGAAGGTGGTGGATGGTGACTATACACAGAACAACAGAACAAAGTGAAAGTATATTCGGAATAAATATTTTGACAATATTAACTACTAGCGTCTACTGCAGATATTTACTTTCCATGACATATATATTTCTCAAAATCTTTCGGTTAGGATAGGTTTGTTTGTAATAATAATAGTGACGCAGTCGCTCATAAATTAAATTTTTCTTTAGTGGTCATAACAGGAACCATTTCGACGAGAAAACTAATCACGCACCGCGTGCACTCTCACTTAATTTCCGTTCAATACTGATTCATCCGCAGATGTGTGGTCGGTCGCCTTGCATACGCGCTGCCGCTCTTTGATCCGTGTCGAAAAAACCGACACCAAACAGATATGTGGCAGATGCGTCTGCCGACGTCAAATACCTACCTAGACGAGCAAAACCCCCCCTCTATACGATGGTATCTGCGGACGCATCTGTCGATGTGTAGAGTAGGCATTAGACATACTGCGTCATGTTTTGCACGTATTTATGCTTTGTTACTTCGAAAACAGTATATCTAAAAATATATAATGTAGGCGCGCTCTTACTATGCATTTTAATGAGGTTCACCAGGTTCACCACCCGTTCCGAGACGAGACTAGTTGTGAGGTTATGTTTCGTGCTTCATTTTAAGAGCTGATGCAAATCTGCACACCTGTCATCGGTTACCCCACATTGTGGGATATGCCGTGTTGTAATGAATAAATGAATTTAACTTTTACATTAATTTGAAACTCAATCCTATTACGTTCGTTAAAATCGAATAGAAAATATACAAATAATATTTCTGATGTCCTTTTTTATGTTTCATGGAATATAATTCGGTTTGTAAACAAACGATAATTTTGCCTATTTTGTATATCTTGGGTCTTAAAGGTATTATTATTATTTTTCCCTTGTCGTTTTGCCAATACTCTTGTTCGGAATCCACCATAATCTCTTTGGCATTCATTCATAAAGTGAAATTGTAATTGGTATAAATACAAAAAAACGCACATTGTTGAACCTTTTGAACTCCCTATCAGTAAAAGACCGCTACCAGTGCCAAAATTATTTACGAAAAATACAATGATGTAGTTCGAAACAATTTGTTTTTTTTGTATCTAATTTTTTTTTTCAATTTTTGAAACTTCACGATGGAACTCAATAATCACGAGTTATGACGAAAAAAATAATATATTATTTTTTGTTCTATTTAGTTCGCAAATTCGACTTCTATTCGTCGCTCAATTCGCAAATCGCCCATTCTGATGATGACTCGGCGTTATTAATTTTTCAATAGAAAAATTTATCTCGTGGAATATCAATCTCCAACCATAGTCACCTTTGGACGGATTATTTTTGTCCTAAAGTTTATTTCTATTAATCGATCCAAAAGTCAAAATTGACGTGATATATATAAAGACGTTGAACACATTAATTAGCGAATTTAATTTTGTTAAGTTTCATAAAAATAAAAAAAATCGACTGGTTTCTGACAACTACAGATTCCTTCGCCTGGATTTTCACCTTTCATCGATTCCATTCGAGTAAATCTGCAACATAGATATGCTTTGCTCCTAAATCGATTCTTCTTTTTCTTGAAGTTGCCGATCATCACACCAAAATAATAATAATAATAATAATAAACACTTCCTTGCACCCTGCGCAAGTGGCGAGTTTATTGCCGTATGGCAATTTCTTCCAACTAACCAGTGTTTCCAGCCCAGAGAAGCAATATTAGCGTGAGAAATTAATTTAAATAAATTTCTACTCTGCTGGGAATCGAACCCAGGACGCCCGCACAGAAACCGAACGGCTTACCAACTGTGCCACGGCGGTCGGCAAATCATCCCAATCTTACGGCAACATTATTAGTGACACCGCATGCGGAGTTCCGAATCGCTGCCTGTGATTGTAAAGCCACGATATTCTTTTACGCTCCATACTCTGTTTTCCCTCTATCTTTTTCTTCAGTTCAAGATGTAAAAGGGCATATGATGTGCCCAAAGTATGCGTCTTTGCGTCCTTGACAGTGGTCAGCAACTCTCTCTTTCTCCATCATATTTAAATCTCTTTCATTTGAGACTTTCGACCCACTAGATTCGCATCAACCTTCTGCATAGCCACATCTCGAATTCTTCAATTTCCTTTATTGTTGAGATTTTGAGAGTCCAAACTTCCACTCCATACAACAGTACTGTCAACACGCATACTTTAACAGCTCTCCATCTTGTACTTAGCTTTTAATCTCGGTTTAACAGCAGTTTTTACATTTTGTAGAAGGTAGATCTCGCCATCTCAATCTTGTTAGCAGCCTTACTCTTGAAACTCGATTCTGATCCCAATTATAAAGGCAGATTATTCTCCGTTACAAAGGCAGGTTCTCAGCGAATCGGATCTAATTGGAATCGGATTTGCAGTTAAGAGTAAGGCTGCTGTCAAGATGGCGAAATCGATTGAGTATTTAATTACAGAATACGCTTGTTACACTTTTTTATTAGTTGTTAAAAAAATAATAAATTATAAAGACACGAAAATGTTATAGTACGACTCTGTCTCCTTTTGTCATGATCCCCTCTGTATGTGCCGACGGCGAAGTTAATTCCCTTGGCATTGTTTTTCCTAATTTCATGAAGCATTATTTTTCAGCCGGCTCCTAGACCTGGGAATGTCATACAATTTATTATATCAACACTGACAACGTAATACACAGAAATACTTTTTGAAATGGAATCGTGTGATTTTATATTTGTTTCATTATTTGTATCATACGAACAACTTATTTTGTGGAATCTGCGGGTGTCTATTGTTTATTAAATACTTAGAGGCTATATTATATATTTTGAATTTTTTTCCCCAGTACCCTTCAAAGATACGTCTTTGAAATAAATAACAGTTTGTATTTAAATCTTTATTCTATTGCGAGAGTTTTTTGAAATTTGAATTTGTTAAATAGTTGTAAAATTAGTTTTCGTAAAACCCTTTTTTAATTTTTTATTGCAAGTAACTAAAAAACTACAAGGCTTTCGAAGTAGATTTTTACTTCAATCGAAAGAGAATATAAAAATCTACCGGCTAATTTTTTTTTTATTATTATATTTTAATTACTATTCTTTCTTTTTAAAAAACTTTATATTTATTTATGAATATATTGTTTTGGTAGGTTATTTATTGAACAATTGAAAAACCTAAAAAAACTTCACGATAGTTATATTTTTAATGTTTGGAGTTTCTTTATATTTGGCAAGGTCAAACAATACCGCATACATTTTCCATTTGAAGTCAACACATTACCATTCCTATTATCATACTGCAATACAGCCACGTCTTTGCTATTGTACTTGTCCCATGTTATATTGTGAAAGTTGGAGTAGTCAAATATACGAAGAATAAAAACAACACAATACTCGAGGGGATCCGAAAATTCTAAGGGCCACTGATATATAAATGTATTCAGTTATTCTTTTGTCACTATTTCTTTCTATGAATTTTTTTATATTTTTTTTTTCTTATTTGATATTCATTTTTTATGAAGCGAATTTAAAAGTCCTGTAATATACTTATTACAACCCATGTAATCATCAATTATAAGTGTTGATTTTTATGCAAATTGGTATTAGGTACATTTATGTAATAATTAAACATTGTCAAATGAAATGTAAGGTAGTGACTAAAAAAATGATAACAAAAAAAATTGCCTTCCTTAGTTTTCCTAATTCTCAGACCAAATTTATTTTTTAATTATAATCGCGTCCCTTTTTTGCGAGTAGATCAGAGTTACTGGTTGATAACCTTGATCCCCAAAAGACCTTTTTCATCCGGATTTTTTTAATTTTGAAACGTTTAAATAATGTTAATAAGGTTATGGTAAAACAGTTGAAGATCAAAAAAAAAAATTCTCTTGGTATTCCTCTCTCTGGTTTTGGCCAGTTTTGTGATTCCATGATAATCGCTTGTTTCACAAATATACGATTTCAGAAAAAAGTTTAGATAGTATTCCTTCGAAGGAGCCGATCACAATGCCAGTGTGCGGAGTAGGTGAAGGTTTTCCGAGTTTTGGATTTTATTATTACAAAAAAAAGTAGGTAATGTAATGGTCCCTCTAATATGGTATTTAAAAATGATGTTTGTGCTCCCCTATTACCATTTATTTTTAGGTGTATTAATACGATATATTTTTCTTGAGATATTTCGTGTGACTTATGTTATAACCGCTTCATAAAGATAATATATACGTGCGGCATCTCATTTGGTTAATGCTAAGACGTTGTCGGGTGGTGTGAATTTTTCTTTATAATTTCCTATAATATTTCACCGCGTCAGATACTGGTTAAGTTTGAACACACATGTGTAAAACGACCCCTCCTCTCCATGTCAAATTTCCGACTTGTCACATTCGTTGTTGTTTGCGGGCGGAAATTTTGATAACTTCATGTGTGTGCGAGTCTCTGTGTATTTGCTTGACAGAAAATATTTATCCGCAAGCACTCGACACACTCATTCCTGAATTCTTCTTCGGAGATTTTCTGATAAACTTTGTTATCAAATTTGTGGTTGGTACACGCAGATTTCCTGTCGACTTCTTTACATCAAAGAATTTCTCAGTTGGGTATTTGCTTGCTTCTCGTATTATATGTATTTGGGTATTTTGAATTAATACTATTATTTAGCAAACTTTATATTTTATGGAAATGAGGGCATTGAATGTTAATAAAGATTACATACAGCTGTATTTTACATTTATACGGTTGTGCACACTTCAATCAATAATCTTAAAAAAACTCCATTTATAATGTTCGTCATATTTTATAGTATATTTTCTGAAAATTTTTATAATTATTTCAAGTTTTTTAATTCACGAGTGATGTATGACGATCGCTTCTTTGTCAGAACGGTGTCTTACTTCTGTAGAGATTTAGTGGGCATTCATCCTGGATATTCCTGCATTGTATTACTTTTTAATGCTTAAATAAATTCAATTTACATTTCTCTTCGTGATTCCCACATTGTGAAATGAGTTATTTAATTATTCATTC
Organism: Molanna angustata; assembly: GCA_963576475.1. Classification (NCBI taxonomy): domain Eukaryota; kingdom Metazoa; phylum Arthropoda; class Insecta; order Trichoptera; family Molannidae; genus Molanna; species Molanna angustata. The sequence continues at coordinate 26,175,406 of OY754967.1, read as the reverse complement.
CTTAGGGGATTTAAAAAGGACTACTAAATTCTTGTAAAACTACGATTTTCGTTACTTTATACTTGCACTAATGACGACTTTTTTATCCCAATCTGTGAAATAAATCCAGTTTCTGATTAAAAAGTGTCCTCAACATAAAATACTACATATCAGTTTTGGTTACTTGTATCAGGCAATATTTATTTATTATTATCCGTCACATCTTTTCGTATTAAAAGGGTACATTGTCGGACGGTATGGCGTACAATCAAATGTTAATACAATTAATTAAATCTGTTGGCTAACAAGCTAGGAAGGCAATACGTGGGGGTTGGGGGTTGGTAAAGATAGGGAGATAGGTTCCTCTTTGTCGTTTATTTAGGATAAGGACAGATTCAACGCTTTGTAATGTTCGGTTACAACAATGTTTGATTAGCCCGAGAGTCCTGGTGTTGGGTGCCTACATCCAGCCAGCCTATATCAACCCTGCCCTATCCTATATTTACTGATAACTACTATAAATACCATCCCCTGCTTTGTACAATCATAATGGGACGTGATATTAAAATAATATTAAGTAGCTACCCAATTTCTAACAAAATATTTGACTACATTTATCTTCGTATTATTATGTGGTTGAGTTTGGAAACTATACAAATTTGTGTTGTAATAATTGGATGATTTACTTTAGGATGGGCAGTCTGGTATTTTGTTTAACTAGCAATATTCCCGTCAAAACTCAGTTGTTTTTTTTAAGTATGTGTACTATTTTTAATATCATTTTCTTATACGATCCAAACAAAACACTCGATCAACTTGTTTCGCTTTAAGTGCCGTCAAATAATATCATCACGAATTTTGTAAATTGGTTGCTAGAATCTTGCGATTCGACTTGGTTTTAACTTTTCACTTTGAGGATTTGTAAAAAGCTAAGTGAATGAAATTGAATAAGTGAAATCAATATTTACAGTTTCAATGTACATAAGTGATAAAATGAAGGCTATAGAAAAGTGCTGAGATATATCATTGGAAATTTAAATATCCGGATACAGGTACAGATACAGCTCGTAAATAACCGATTACTGCTCAAAAAAATTATATTTTACAGTAAAATCCTGATAAAATCGTTAAGTTTGTGTCTCAAAAATCAGTTATCGAATAAAATATTTTGTGATGTGCATTTTTTCTCAAATCAAAACATGATGGTGTTGATGTATTGGTGTCAATATTAATAATTTAAGCCATTTCTTTGTATAAAAAAATCAATTTGCCATTAATTTATAGTGCTGTGTATTACAGGATCATGCCATTGTTAATAGTATAATGTAGACCTGTACTCAATATTAGATTCCGATTAGAATAATAAGATAATAAGGTTTATATCTATTGAATGTATGAAAAGACGTATGGTCATATAGATTTTGATGTACAAAATTGGTAAAGAGAGCGCTGGAAAATCTATATTGTAAATGAATTTTGTACAGTTTTCTATGCCGTTATTATTTATTGCTTATAATTTAAATATGTAATTAAAAGCGAATATAAAAAACAATATCAAATTAAATGTTATCATGATTATGTACATACGTATGAGAAATATGTACGATTTTGTTAGCAACTGATTTTATCGAAAATAATATTTTAATGAAAGAAAGTGTTTCATTTTTATTGACCCATCTTTTTCAGTGCTGCTTATGACTGCTGACATCGAAGAGAATTTTGGAAATGTCATTTTTATTTCTGTGGTTAAGTAAATATTCGTGTATGACATAGATTTTCACATAATATCTTTCTCGAAGATCTATCTTCTTCACCTTCACCTTTACTCATTACACCTGCCTCGCTGTAACACGAGCGCTAAACAACATGCATTCATATATCGAGCATCACACTTCTTCAATGAGCACTTAAACTAATTTGACTTATTCAACTCCTCAATAACTAATATCAAATCAAAACTTCTCTTACAATAATTATTCATCTAAACTAATCCCTCTCCTTCTGTACTCCCTCTCTTCCCTCCCTATTCCCTCTTAACTCCCTCCTACCCCAATAATACTTACTTCCTACTTCTTACATAATTTAATTTACCTGTATACTTGTGGAGTTATTGGCATAGTTGTTATTATTTTATTGTTAATCCCTTATATTGTAAATTAAGCTGTTTGTTTCCCGAATATAAATAAATAAATAAATAAATAATATATTAGATGTCGCAGTTTTTGTCGCATTTTATATGAATCGAAGTGAGAATTTATCCGCAGGACTTTGGACAACAAGGTGGACCACATCGATTTTCCATAGATAATAACGACTAATGTGAATTGTTGTAGGATTTATTTGTCAAAAAAAAAACACTTCGTTCATTAAGATTTAGTGAACAGTTATCTAGGAAGTGTTGAAATGTATGGAAAACTGCAATATGTTGCAGACCAAGACGTCAAACGCGCGATATACTCATTACACGGAGTACTCCATCTAGTATATTATATGAAAATCTTTGGTCTAGTATATTCCCTTTGTGGGGAAAAAGTTGACATTGTTACGTTATGCAAAAAAAGAAAATAGGTAATATGAAACTGTAATATTGTTCGAACTCAGATCAAATACCTCTATTTCTACTAAAATAAATGAAAATATAGTATATATTTTGATGGTGTGATTTTATAAACTTATGATTTATAAACCCAATAAACGATTATGAGCTTTCGAGGATGCGATGTAATAATAAATTACAGGCATTATAATATGACGTAAAACATAAAACTTTTATGACTACCGTCATAAAAGTTCGTAGAATGCAGTTGTTGGGAGTCATTAAAGTACGCAGACTGCTGTTATTGGGTCATAAAAGTACGTAGACTGCAGTGGTTGGGAGTTATAAAAGTAAGTAGACTGCAGTGGTTGGGAGTCATGAAAGTACGTAGACTGCAGTGGTTGGGAGTCATGAAAGTACGTAGACTGCAGTGGTTGGGAGTCATAAAAGTACGTAGACTGCAGTGGTTGGGAGTCATAAAATGACGCATACAGCTGTGGTTGGGACATTTCAGCCAGACGAATGATGATCGTATACCAAAAAAAAATCTTAATACCAATCCAGAATGGAGAAGAAGTAGAGGCAGGCCCAAGCTAAGATGACTGGATGACACAGAAGACGATATAAGGGCTATCGAAATTGTAAACTGGAGAACAGGGACTGCTGTAGAAGGGTTCTGGAGGAGGCCAGGGCCCACACAAGGATGTAGCGCCGATGATTATGATAATGATGATTTATAAACTATTGTGAGTAAAAATTATTGATAAAAAATATCGTTTATCATGTTATGTTTAACATGATTCGTAGGTTTGTAAATTTTCGAGGTTCTATGTTTATTTTAAAAATAAAATTTGTCTTGAGAACACCAGTGTACTCTTCATACATATTTACGGATGTGCCTACACGTAAATTGTGGAACCACAAAGAATAAACATACATTGTTAATTTTCTAAAACATGTCCTTGACGTAATTTTTGTAAGAAAAGAGGTTATAAGGAGAAGGACGTTTCATCTTTTTACCCAAGTCCCAGAAAGTAACTTCGGTTTTCATAGTTGATCGAACTTGTATACGTGTATGTATCCATTAAATTTTTCCATTATCTTTTTTGATCCTAGAGGTGTCGTGCAGTAATAGATTCCTTAAAGAGAACATCCCAATTTGAAATCAAATATGTTAAACAGTGTCTTTCTGAAAAAATACCATAAGTAATCGAATATATTTTTATTATTGCATATGCGCAAACATTGGATTTTTTTCCCTGTCGGGAGTCAAAGATATTTTTTAACAGATTTTTAATTATCTCAATAGAGACGAAGTTGGAATATTTACTGTAGGAGAACCGGGAAATCAAGGCACCTACAGGGCTTACGACCTGTCATCGGCTGGTTTACGTGATCACTTTATGCGCTTGCGCAACGTTCACCAATTATGCCTTTTTAATGAGATCCCTATCAATTCAATTTTGAAACTTCTATATATTGTAATACTGAAATTCTTTTCGCTTGAATTTCAGTATTACAATATATAGAAGTTTCAAAATTGAATTGATAGGGATCTCATTAAAAAGGCATAATTGGTGAACGTTGCGCAAGCGCGTTCACGTATACCAGCGGATGACAGGTCGTAAGCCCTGTAGGTGCCTTGATTTCCCGGTTCTCCTACAGTAAATATTCCAACTTCGTCTCTATTGAGATAATTAAAAATCTGTTAAAAAATACCATAAGTATTTTCAACATTTCTCTAATGAATGCTCGTCACAGAATTTTAAAATTCAACATAAATTCCCATATAAAAATACTTTATAGAGTTTTTTTTTAATTACTTATGTCGACCGCCGTGGCACAGTTGGTAAGCCGTTTGGTTTCTGTGCGGGCGTCCTGAGTTCGATTCCCAGCAGAGGAGAAATTTATTTAAGTTCATTTCTCACGCAAATATTGCTTCTCTGGGCTGGAAAAACTGGTTAGTTGGAAGAAATTGCCATTCGGCAATAAACTCGCCACTTGCACAGGGTGCAAGGAAGTGTCCATTATTATTATTATTATCATTGAGAAATTGATCTTTTAAGTGCTTAAAGAGTGCATAGCAAGTGAATACTCGTGGTAGTTTTTTTGTTTCAAGTCAGGTTTGTTCTTAAAATGCAAAAAAAAATGACAAATGTTGGTTACGATAATTCAAATCATGTATAAACCCTTTTTAACACGGTAGTGACCCCAAATAGTCATCTCATAATGGACGAAATCATAAAAGAGGGGTTGGCTTGGTACTAGGATAAAAAATGGGTGGCAAAACTGTTAATGTTGTTTGTTATGCAGACGACACAGCGATAATAGTTGAAGACATTGGAGGGACCACGTTACCATGCAAATCAAATCCTTTCTGGTCGCCGTCTACCCGGAATACCACCTAAGAGATGGACTAATAGGTGGACTTCGTCATCCAGGAGGCATAGTTTTTGTATTACAGACCAACAGTACTAATAAAAGAAGAAGAAGATTATTACCCTTACTAACACGTCACTTCATAGTGTATAAGCATCACCACCAAGGTATCCATTTTACTCCATCATACTACTGGGCTGTTTTAATAAATCTTGTTTTCAGTCACTAGACTTATCGTTACATATCGTCTTAAAACTTCATATACTAATCCAATATTTGTTTTTAAACGACTTTATTAATTAATGATTTAGTAATTAACACTTCCATGAATCGTGTACAAGTGGTAATTTTATTTTGATTCAGAGAATCAATGACGGTGTGAGAATTATTTTTTTATAAATTTCAATTCTTCTGGAAATCAAATTTAGGACACTCGGACTCAAGTGAAAATTAATAAGTTTGAATTAAATTTAGAGGTTTATTGAAACAATGGTAATGTTTTTTTTTATGTCTTGTATAAATTACCTATATTCGTCAGCAATTTCAATCCGTAAGCAACCTAGTATGTCGGTATATGATTGTCTTTAAATCCATGTACCTACATAAGCCTGTTATATTTTTTTTGTGTTCAATGAAATATATTAATCTCACCCACATACACAATAATATTATTAGGTACATTGGTTGGTACTAATGCTTAATTCGATACTATGGATATTCCAATCATTAAATAATAATCCCTAATACAAATTCGTATTTGTTTTCTCTTCTGAATTTCTCTTTGTTCGCCATTAAAACCAGATGTTTTGGAAAATCATCGCCGACTTAAAGAGGAAAACTCGGAAAATTTCTAAGCGGAAAAGCCTCAACACAAGTACTTTACCTCGAGGGTAGGTTTATTTCATTCCATTTTTTTAGATACATACTATAGTCATTATGAAGAATTTTGATTATTTTTACTTAAAATTCTGAGGAGGTATTTTAACGAAAATGAATAATATTTACAAAAAAAATATTAGCTGCACTTGATTGCTGAGAATATAAGACAAATTCAAAAGCGTGCATTAGGTATATCGTTTCACCAAACTTTATACTCGCACTCGCTTTATACTTTATTAGCCCTTTCTATCATTCGTCCTTAGTTTGAGTTTGGTAAAAGTATGATTTTTTTATACTCCCAACTGCTGTTTTCAACTTACTCATTGGTTGATATTTGTTGTAGTTGATTAAGTTCCAGTCGTGGAAGGACTTTTGTTAAGGGGAATGCGTTTTAGTCCCGGATGTCAGACTCTTATTTATTTAATTCAAAAGCGCCGTTAAGTCGCGCTTGAAAAAAAAGTAAATGAATCGAGTTTTATTATTTTTCATGAATCGCAACATATTTTGAAACAATATGATATGTGAAAAAGCAAACTTTATCGTAATTCATTCGAGATATATCTGCAAAATTTTGTATTTCAAAAGTTAGTTGATTAACAAAGTGCCACACCAATATAACTAATGCATAATAAAATTTAATATGCTTCACTGAAACATATCCCTTACTCGATGAAACGTGTTGAATGAAAATATATACCTTTTAATGAAATCTCATTTTATAATAAATTCTTTTGCGTAGTAATAAAGGAAATCAAAGATAATCTATCAATTTACTAAAACACAATCAATATCTAAACAATATTTGTTCGAGTCTCAGTTTTTAATTGTGTTTGCAGTCTGGATCTGTGAGACGATTAATATTGTAAGTCTCCAGAACTTGTTACTGGGTGCGTGTTAAATTAATATTTGACACAGTACCTGTTAGTTGCCCGAGAAGCAATAAAAAAATAAAAAAAATAAGAGAAAATTACTATTATTATGAATTTTATAGCTCCTGGAGTCGCAACTGGAGGAAGTTTGACCTAAGTCAAGTTTAAATAATAAATACAAGGTATCGAATTATGAAAGAATAATCAGACCGCAAAAATACCAGAAGTATCGGACTATCGGAAACTAAAGCATGTTTTAAAAAATAAAGATATTCTCATAAGTCTGAAAGTGCTTGGAAATGTATCCTGCCTGTGCAGGATACATTTCCTGCATAGGCATGTTTGGAAACTATCACGCTAACTGTGCGGATCATACATAAGCTATAATGCACTCTGAGATCCATGGAAAGGCAAATGCTGAGCGTGAGTCTAAGACACAGAATTAGAATTGAGGAAATCAGATGCCAGACAAAAGTCGCAAAACTTAAATGACAATCGGCAGGATAAAAAATGGACAGATGTGCACCCAGAGTTCTGAAATAAAGACCATGGGATATGAAATGGGGAATATGCCGGTCTCAGAAAAGGTGGGCCGATGATATTGTCCCCGTCGCTGAAAGTAGATGGGTCCAATAAGGACAAAAAAAAGACAAATGAAAGTATGCAGAAGAAGCCTACATTCAGCAGTGTGGCTGAAGAAAGAAGACGGTCGAATAATAATAATAGGGGATTTAATATAGCGCCGTTTAATGATTCAAGATCATTCCAAGGGCGCTGATTACTAAACAGTCATGTGCTGCTCTACGCAACAAAACTGCTTTCAGTAATTTAGTGAAAGTGCTCTTGCTTTGAGCACTGCGGACCTCTGGAGACAGTGCATTCCACTTAATTGAACCGCTCACACCAAAGCATCGGTCATAGTAAACCGGTTTGTTGACTCTGTCCAAATCCTTTAGGGAGTTGTTACTCTGAGTGTAAGATGCCTCCCAGAGAGCTCTATTCTCTGACACAGTTTTTGAATGTATTCTGGTGCTAGATTATTTAAAGCATTAGAATAAGGTTTGATGATCGATATATAAGGTTATATATGATATTATTCATAGTGTTTTGTTGTTATTTTAATTATTTAATATTAAATATCCAATGGCGATATCGTAAATAGCATAAAGGGTGGTACATTCAAGGATAATTTAGTTTTGAACTTATGTTGGTTTACTACCTACCTTATTGGAAAGTTTGAAGGGAAATGCAAATGCATACTGAATTTAACCGCGGGCTGTTTATATTCCTAACATAAAGAAAGTTGTGCAGGAAGGTACTGTTTAATTGACGTCTGATACTGAACCTTTGACAAATTTATAAATATGGCTTACTTTAACTGTGGCTATAACTTAGGAATATATAGAAACACGTGTTTTTATCCTCGTCAGATAATTTCTACGAAAAAATAGAATGAGTTTCCTTTGAAGAATTGTATAATTTAAGTAGGTTTAGTAGGTAGGTAGGTATACGTAAAAAATCGAGTTTATACTAGATATTTGTAAATCAAACAAAATTGATTACGGTTATTCATATATATATATATATATATATATATATATATATATATATATATATATATATATATATATATATATATATATATATATATATATATATATATATATATATATATATATATATATATATATATATATATATATATATATATATATATATATATATATATATATATATATATATATATATATATATATATATATATATATATATATATATATATATATATATATATATATATATATATATATATATATATATATATATATATATATATATATATATATATATATATATATTGTGACGTTATTTTTGTATTTACACGTCACTACTTAATTATTTTAATTTAATGTTTATAAAAATGTCTTAAACGAACGCACTTCGCAATATTGGAAATATTTCTAAAAAAGTTGTAAGGCGAACACAGCCGTGAACGGATTAGCTAGGCGGGTCGAAATATCTATGCCTTCCTTTTCAACGCTGACAGCCGACACGAGGTGTCACAGGTCGCCAAACAATGGCGTACGCAAAACTACCCAGCAAAGACTGGAATTTTAAGTTCAAAGGAGGCTGGGTAAGTTCTTTATCTAGTGTCATCGATCCTCGTCTATATAAAATATCTGGCATGAGTCACGTTCGCTAATTTAACTGAATTCTTGCAGGAAATATAACCGCCTCCTTTGTTACCTTTACCTTTTCTTTATCTTGTTTTTGTACATGCTGTCTGTTCATCATGCTTCAATATTGGCATACTTTACTAAGTATGCCATGGATGATGAAAAATAAATAATTTTATATATCATGGTTGGTGCACTCACATATTTGCACATCATTAATGGATAATAACTGTAAAACACCTATAAATTGCACTTCAAATCGACGTAAATACTACGATGGTAGTTCTCATCACAAAAATTGTACCTGCTGATCATCTTCAAGAAGATGGAAATTCATAAAACTGTTTCATTTCTAATTGATTTAAAAAAAACATATGAAATACTGATATTATTTAAAAATTTATTTCAATCTGTTTAATTATGTCATGTTTAATATTTCTTGGTTATTATACACCACATGGTTTAAAGAAATATCTGAAAACTTGTAAATTGTAATTTAAGAATCAACTTGTTTTATTAAAATGTCAAATATTTAGATAAGTTCAGGTAACGTAGATAATTGCATAATATTTAACATTCATTACCAACCATGATAACAATAAATTGTAATTTCTTTTGTACTTATGCGTTTCTTTCATCGCTCAATCTTACCCACATCATATCTGACTCAGCTTTCATGTTTTCCTTACTTTTCTATTGAACAGAAAATTCTTATTTGATACTTAAATATATTCTTTTTTTTGTCTTAATCAATAAACAACACGCTCTGAGATACTGAGATATTTGCATTATTTTAAATGAGTCTCATTGCAATATCGCTGACTGCTGGTCTAAGGTTTTATGGTGAGTATAATTTTATTTTCTCTTTTTCTTTTCTCATAAACCACCATACCTTGCGATTGGCGCCCAACGTGGGGCAGGATTTTTTTTAAAAAATTGAAGAGCGCGGACTATTAGGATTTAAATTCCATTTGTATTTTTTATTTTTATTGATTGTAAGACTGGCGCCCATTCTATAACTCTTTTTAAAGTCAGATGTTTGTGTGGGACAGATTAGTGTTTGTAGAGAACGTAAAATTGATAATTAGTTCGTGTACTTTGTGGTAGCGATTCCTTTCCTTCCTTAAACCCATCCTTAATCTGAGGACTGCGCAGAATCCATCGTCATGAAAGCCGAGCTGTGAGATTATATTCAGGAGATGACCAGAAGTCAACCAAACTATTTCTAAAAAGTGTGGAAGAGCCCATTATGACCAGTCTTATTCGAGAAATGCCATTCAAGAGGTCTACTCAATCAGGTTGTATTGTAAACTAATAAATAATTAAATGTCGTGAGGACTATAACATAGAAGTTCGCTTTCTTTTCAGTACAAAGCTTGAGTTGTCATCAATTATTATTAATGTCTATTTTTTTTGAAATCTATAAATTGATTGGAATTATTTTTCTGATTCCATAATTAGAATGTCACATTTTAACTGAACACACATAATGAGGGTATCAAATTTTTATAATTGAAACTGTCTTCAAAAAGCATCAGGTTGTATAATTTTGATTTGTCGTTGGACTGTGCTAAATGTAATTTCATGTTTGGTTTGCATTTTTAATGTGAATACCTATGGTAGATGAAAAATATGAATCTTTATAAGCGTTGTAATTTCCTTTTTGCTAATATACAACATAGTATACATTTTTCTTGGGTCGGTCATAAAATTTGAACTTGTAAAAAATAATTATAAAAATCATATGTGGGGTAGAAATTAATTAGGAGATTGTTGTGGTAATTACCAACAAGAAGTCTGTCTGATACCTGCATAGAATCAACATTGTTGCATGGCAGTTAATATTTTTTCTTGTAACAAGTGAAAATAATCAATGTCTTTTTAAATAATGATATTATCGTTATAATACTCTTCGTTAATAATAAAAAGTTCTCTTAATTCATGTTAAATCAATATAATTAAAAGGAAATGGTGTTTTAAAACAATTTTGAGTTTTTATTCTCTGTTGGGAACATGTGTTTTTTCTCAATTTTTGATGTTAAAAGTTCAGCTATGTTGTATAAAATAATAACTGAAAATGTTCTTTTAAATTGAATCTCAAATCAATGTGTGCTATAGGGAGTTTTGTTTATGATTGTAATGAATATGCAATTAAATATTTTCACTTTTACAGATGGAAAGTGTTGGTGAACTCTATGAAATATTTTTTGGGAATGCTGAATTTGAATCTGCTATATAATCACAAAAAATCAAGGCTCGGAGAGATGATATTTCTATATGGATTTTGGTCTATTTCTTATTTAAGGTATTCCATGTTTATTAATTTGGTCTGACATAAACTTACGATGTAATATTGTCATCTCTGAGAATGATTTAGTTTGAATTTACCAAATGTAATGTTACTTCTTGATGATAATAACTTCATTTTTATATGGAAATGAGTCTTGTTTCTATTATGAATAAATTGTTTAATGTCTCATATTATATTTATGTTGTCTAATGTGTGGTACACAGTATCGACCTACAACAACATGTTACGCTGGTTATTCAATAGAAATTAATGTTAATAATTCAGAAATGTTATGGAACTCATCGTTCAAATGATAGAATCTTTTATGTATAACAATACACTTTTTGTATAGTCTATCTGACATTTTACTGACTATAATCATTGTAGTTTATTTCAGAAATGATTAGCAATCATTAAAATTAACGTTGGGGAAATAATACTGTTTTAAAGATAAAATAAATGAAAATTAATTATATTCTTTTGTCAAAAGTGTAATTAACGCCATCTATACGGCGGGAGGAAAACTTATGTAGTTGCATGACTACTCGTGCTGCAACTAAATAGTTGGTTCTGAGTTATGAAATATTTGTAATTGTTAGATATGATTGTATATTAATTGGAAATAATGCACGGTGTATACTAATATGTTAATTTTATAAAGAAACTCTTCTTTTTTTTGCAATTGTCATACACATTACAAAGATTATTGTTTTCGGTACGAATAATTAATCATGTTGTATCAAATCATCCAATATTGTGAGTAATAAGCTGATGTTATAAAATCATTCGTACGTTTCTGCACTTTCTTTTGACATTTCCACAATATAATATTTCTTTAAAAATGGAACGTATAGATGACGAGTCAATTACAGGGATGAAATTATATTACGGTGTAGTGCGGTGTCGGATTTTTGGATAGGCTTTGGATGGACAGATTTCTGTTTAATAATCTTGTTCAGCTGGGTGTTCAACTGTTCGCATTGGGCGCACTGTGATGATTTCTATTTTGTGTATTTGAACAAATGGCGAACGAATCCAACATTATGCTTTTAAATCTGATTAATTTGATTTTGAAATCAACTTTCTTGGGAATATGATGTTTAATTGATTAATACTTTGCTTTAAGTTTTGAAGTAGTTACTTAGTTTTGAATTTATAGCTTTATGAAAATTATAAATTGATGATTTCATCAAAGTATGCTGCTGCGTTATATGAATGGTACTGTAAATATCTCAACAGGTTATGCACCTTATTTTCTTTTTCACGGTCGTGAACAAATTCTGTCAGGTGAGATGCATCAAAGGTATCAACCTGGACCCATCTCAGTAGATGACATGCAAATAGAAAAGCCCCATGATTATGCTGAAATGCTAGATGAATTAAGAATTATTTTTTTTGAAGTTCAGAAGAATCTTATGTCAGCTTTTAAACGCAATGCCACTTTGTATAACAAAAATAGGGTCGAACGCTCTTATAATGTAGGTGACTTTGTCTACCGGAGAAATTTTATAAACTCCAAAGGCGCTGAATTCTTTTCATCAAAATTAGCTCCACGCTTTGTTAGAAACAAAATTATAGCAAAAATATCACCTGTAGTTTATACATTAGCGAATGAACAAAATAAGTCTGTAGGGAGCTTTCACATTAAGGATCTCTTAAAACCAGATTAATATTAAAATTTTTGATGTTTGTATCATCAGTATGATACAACTGTATCATATAATTTGTATGTTTTCATTGCCAATACATGACATCCATATCTGCTTAATGCTATTATCATTCTCAGGATATAATATGTCAGATGACCAAATTAATCAAACGTTGATAAATGTTTACACTGTAAATACACTGTTTTTTTTTATAATGTGAAATTTCTCGAGGAACATATTGGTACTCTGATGGCATATGTTTGATATGATGGGTTCCTCGACAAATTTAAATTTGATTATATTGTGAGGAATGCTGTGATGGAGTATTTCTTCACAATATTGAGATGTCATACACTTTAGTTTTCATTCAGATGAGTTAGTTCTATTTTTATGTCAAAATTTGTAGAGCTACATTGTACTTTCTTTTTTATATTAAAATGTTATCCTATATTGTTTAGATGTTGGACTATAGAACTGATATATTCCAAGGAAAATTGTAGTATATGTCATACAAATTGTGTTGATGGTAAATATGATCCTGAATGAAAACCTAAGTATATCAATTTGATAAAAGTTGATATGTAGAGCTCCTTTTATTTCATGTTGGTTACTGCATATGTAATGTTCTTGTTTATAAATACCAATTTCATACTGTAATATGAAATTGATTGTTATATGTCATGGTATAACTTAAAATACTGAAATGCTACTATATTCTTTTTTTATTACAATAATAGGAAATTTATTTGATAATTCACTCATTTTTCTACCATATAAGAGCTATATCTATGGTATCAAGTGCATTTAATTGCCATGGTCTTCTTCCAGATAACTGTGTCGACCAACTCAGTTATCGTAGACTGCATCTGGAGATTTAGTTTGGTCAACTAGATGTCTGATGTAATCAAAACGAAGAGACTCTGATCATTGTCTGTCACATGAGATACATGAGGTGACACACTTGGTGTGCGATAGAAGAAATTACAAATTGTTGAACGTTGTAAATTTTCTCAAATCTTATCATTCTGTAAACTATTTTTTTATAACCTTGCATGGACTAGTGTCCTTAATCATAACAAAGAGACACTGTCACATGAGATACATGAGATGACACACTTGGTGTGCGATAGAAGAAATTACAAATTATTGAACGTTATAAATTTTCTCAAATCTTATCATTCTGTAGACTATTTTTTTATAACCTTGCATGGACTAGTGTCCTTAATCATAACAAAGAGACACTGTCACATGAGATACATGAGATGACACACTTGGTGTGCGATAGAAGAAATTACAAATTATTGAACGTTATAAATTTTCTCAAATCTTATCATTCTGTAGACTATTTTTTTTATAACCTTGCATGGACTAGTGTCCTTAATCATAACAAAGAGACACTGTCACATGAGATACATGAGGTGACACACTTGGTGTGCGATAGAAGATATTACAAATTATTGAATGTTACAAATTTTCTCAATTCTTGTCATTTTGTAGATTATTTTTATATAATTTTGTATGTACTAGTGTCCTTAATCATAACAAAGAGACACTGTTACATGACATACATGAGGAGACACACTTGCTGTGCAATAGGAAGAGTTACAATTTATTAGACGTTATAAATTTTTATTAAATTTAGTCATTAGATATTACATTTTTGATGTTCTGTCTAGCTGATGCTTTTATGTATGACATATTGGGTAATCTATTACCAAACCTGATCTCTAATACCATGATATATAACAACATTTTAGTTAAGATTGAATTCTGTTATGATCAAAATAGTGTAATGCAAATTCAATATTGGACTTATCACATTCTTGAAATATTAATTTTAAAATTGCATTATATTATTATTTGTTATGGAGAAATAAGATGCTGGTATGAAATTTCTTTTGTTTAATATAAAAATGTTTTTCATCTGGGATCAAAGTGGATAAATTTTATGCATTTATCTTCCCGATGAATTTTCTTATCATGGGTAAGGTGTTTATAGGAGGTACTCATGATAACTGATGTTTATAGTTATTGATAATGATTATTAAAATAATGATATTTTACATTTGCTATGTCTGACACATAAATCTTTCATAGACAAATTTACATGTTAGCTTTCACATTTCTTGGCTTACAATTAAGACTTGCATGTATGATACTGAGCTAAGCTCACAATTTGATATGATGACTATGATGCTGTTTTAACTGGGAAAATATTCTGAACTTTAAATTTTCCCTATGATGAAATTTTTTTTATCGTGAGTTAAGGTGTTTATAGGATGGACTCACGATAACTGTATCACGCTTGAAGATACATGGTATCTGAGTGATTCTGTTTCAACATGAGAGCCTCTTCCGCAGATTCTAGCTCACAATGAGAATTAGCACAAATGATAGCTAATCCAAGCTCACAATATGGAGACAAGACGAAAAGCTAAGATGGGGTTTCCTTAGTTTTCCATTGATTAAAAAATAATGAACGCTTCTCGGGAGTGTCATTGAAGGGGTTAAATAATCAAACGTGAGTGGACTGAAAACGTTCACCACCAGATCTGTAAATACTATGTTATAATTGTTATTACGTCTGAAATATGAACAGAGGGGTTTCATTTAAATGAATAGTTAATCTTGACAGCAAGTATGTCAAAATTTGGAATTTTTATTTAATATGAAAATTTTCTGTTTCAGCTAGTTTAAGAATTTTATATATTTTTATGGTGGATAATTTTTGTTATTTTTTATTATGTAACCGTTCCAGATCTGTCACCAGTTATTTAAATGACAAGGATATGTCGTTATCAGCGACATAGACTTATGTCATTTGAACTCTAACATTTTCCTTATCCTTAAATTGTAGGTGTTTTTCCTCGCGGGATTCGGTTGAGTTAGGGAACATGGGACTTATGCCAGTTATATTTACTAATTTCTGTTTTTCAAATTTACTATCAAAACACTTTTTTTTTCTTTTTTTTGTTAACAGAGGAGGAATGTGACGTTATTTTTGTATTTACACGTCACTACTTAATTATTTTAATTTAATGTTTATAAAAATGTCTTAAACGAACGCACTTCGCAATATTGGAAATATTTCTAAAAAAGTTGTAAGGCGAACACAGCCGTGAACGGATTAGCTAGGCGGGTCGAAATATCTATGCCTTCCTTTTCAACGCTGACAGCCGACACGAGGTGTCACAGGTCGCCAAACAATGGCGTACGCAAAACTACCCAGCAAAGACTGGAATTTTAAGTTCAAAGGAGGCTGGGTAAGTTCTTTATCTAGTGTCATCGATCCTCGTCTATATAAAATATCTGGCATGAGTCACGTTCGCTAATTTAACTGAATTCTTGCAGGAAATATAACCGCCTCCTTTGTTACCTTTACCTTTTCTTTATCTTGTTTTTGTACATGCTGTCTGTTCATCATGCTTCAATATTGGCATACTTTACTAAGTATGCCATGGATGATGAAAAATAAATAATTTTATATATCATGGTTGGTGCACTCACATATTTGCACATCATTAATGGATAATAACTGTAAAACACCTATAAATTGCACTTCAAATCGACGTAAATACTACGATGGTAGTTCTCATCACAAAAATTGTACCTGCTGATCATCTTCAAGAAGATGGAAATTCATAAAACTGTTTCATTTCTAATTGATTAAAAAAAAACATATGAAATACTGATATTATTTTAAAATTTATTTCAATCTGTTTAATTATGTCATGTTTAATATTTCTTGGTTATTATACACCACATGGTTTAGAGAAATATCTGAAAACTTGTAAATTGTAATTTAAGAATCAACTTGTTTTATTAAAATGTCAAATATTTAGATTAGTTCAGGTAACGTAGATAATTGCATAATATTTAACATTCATTACCAACCATGATAACAATAAATTGTAATTTCTTTTGTACTTATGCGTTTCTTTCATCGCTCAATCTTACCCACATCATATCTGACTCAGCTTTCATGTTTTCCTTACTTTTCTATTGAACAGAAAATTCTTATTTGATACTTAAATATATTCTTTTTTTTGTCTTAATCAATAAACAACACGCTCTGAGATACTGAGATATTTGCATTATTTTAAATGAGTCTCATTGCAATATCGCTGACTGCTGGTGGTAAGGTTTTATGGTGAGTATAATTTTAGCTTCTCTTTTTCTTTTCTCATAAACCACCATACCTTGCAATATATATATATATATATATATATATATATATATATATATATATATATATATATATATATATATATATATATATATATATATATATATATATATATATATATATATATATATATATATATATATATATATATATATATATATATATATATATATATATATATATATATATATATATATATATATATATATATATATATATATATATATATATATATATATATATATATATATATATATATATATATATATATATATATATATATATATATATATATATATATATATATATATATATATATATATATATATATATACAGTTAACCATGATAACAATAAATTGTAATTTCTTTTGTACTTATGCGTTTCTTTCATCGCTCAATCTTACCCACATCATATCTGACTCAGCTTTCATGTTTTCCTTACTTTTCTATTGAACAGAAAATTCTTATTTGATACTTAAATATATTCTTTTTTTTGTCTTAATCAATAAACAACACGCTCTGAGATACTGAGATATTTGCATTATTTTACATGAGTCTCATTGCAATATCGCTGACTGCTGGTGGTAAGGTTTTATGGTGAGTATAATTTTAGCTTCTCTTTTTCTTTTCTCATAAACCACCATACCTTGCAATATATATATATATATATATATATATATATATATATATATATATATATATATATATATATATATATATATATATATATATATATATATATATATATATATATATATATATATATATATATATATATATATATATATATATATATATATATATATATATATATATATATATATATATGTTATTATTAAGTATTTTGGGGATAACCCGCGTCAAATTCTGATTCCCGAGAGAATCAGTCGTCTGCCGACGTTTCGTCTGAATCACATCAGACATTTCGTCTGAATCACATGTCTGATGTGATTCAGACGAAACGTCGGCAGACGACTGATTCTCTCGGGAATCAGAATTTGACGCGGGTTATCCCCAAAATACTTAATAATAACATATTTTGTACTCGCGAAAACCTTAGATTTAACATATATATATATATATATATATATATATATATATATATATATATATATATATATATATATATATATATATATATATATATATATATATATATATATATATATATATATATATATATATATATATATATATATATATATATATATATATATATATATATATATATATATATATATATATATATATATATATATATATATATATATATATATATATATATATATATATATATATATATATATATATATATATATATATATATATATATATATATATATATATATATATATATATATATATATATATATATATATATATATATATATATATATATATATATATATATATATATATATATATATATATATATATATATATATATATATATATATATATATATATATATATATATATATATATATATTTTTTTTTATTTTTATTTAGTTTTTTTTTTTTAAAATTATACATTAATGATAAAAAGAATTATAAACAGTATCTTAAAATTAAATTATTTAATATCTATTCATCCCTCAGTTGAGATCAAATCTCGTGTTCGAGGGAGGAGCACAGTCATTTGTGCGGTTCATTTATTTCAATAACATATAATATTACTAAAAATAACACGCATATATTTAAATTAATATTACGCGAACTGGTGAACAGTTTACGGATGAACCCTCACCAATGGAGCATACTCTAGTATACGCAAGCGCATACTGAGAACCGCGAACTGCATTTGCCGTTCGCAGGGCCCCACTAGCAGGCATTCACCGTTCACCGTCCACCGTCACGAAACAAAAACCACTAACCGCAAAAACTGGAATACAATAAAAATACATTAATTACATCAAGAACAAATTCAAATAAATTACTCATCAAAAACAAAATCAATATTTCTTATATAATAACAGACAACATCAAAAAATTATATATACACATAACATATCATCAAAAAAAAAAGTACACACAACTTAACACCAAAAAAAAAAATTTACACTCACAATTTGGCGTAATTTGGAAATATAAAAAATGAAAATAAAATAAAAAAAAAAAAAAAAAAACAACAAAACAAAAATCCATCACTGGATGTAATTATAATTGTTAATATGTTTTATAATAGAATTTTTAAATTGTATATATTCCTTCATTTTCCTCAATTCATCTGGAAGGTCATTAAAATGTTTTATTCCCAGGTATGTAAAGTGGTGCTGGGCTGCAGATGTATTGACGCGAGGGATAGCAATATTATTTTTCGATCTGGTTCTATTGTTGTTTTCATGTATTTCACTATAATATTTTTTAAATGTTGTTAAAAGAGTATATTTTTTATATAAATTGTTTAGCTTTAGTACACGAAATTGTTTGAATACTTCATTAATATATATAATAATACTTCAATACTTCATATATATATATATATATATATATATATATATATATATATATATATATATATATATATATATATCTCGAAACTTTTTTTAACTTTTTTTATATAAATTGAATTTAGTGACGACATCGCTTCATACAATTTGTATGGCTATATTTTTGTGGCCTATACACTATCTAATACATACCATCATGTTGTTTTCATATTCTGGGTAGGAAAAAAAATACCTATATATTACCCTATCCTGACATACATACCTACATGTTTTATATAGAAAACAAAATATCTTTAAGTTTACGTTTTGTACGTATTCTTCAATTATACATACTATCGCCATAGTTAGTTCAATACTTCAATAACCATACCTTGCAGTGTTTTTTAAAACCCTGCAATGAGGTAATTGCATGTATGCTCCACGGTATCTTATTCCAGTATTTGAGGTATGTACCTATTGATCATTTGTTATTTTTCGATTGGTTATTGATATTATTTTAATAAATTTTTAACTATCCGCGCAAGTTTAGTATATTTTTTATACTAATAAAAAGTAAAACGTCTTATTTAAGGTTATTTTTGTTAGGTATAGAAAAATAAATCAAAACATTATTATAAAATTTGGTTACAAGTTGTTTTAAAGCCATTTTTTTTCAATTTGACATAACAGTGTAGAAATACTTATTTTGAAATGAAAGGTCAAATGAACAAGATTATACTTGTAAAATAGAAATGTATATTGAATGTAGTTTCTGTTTCAATTTTTGCTCTCGATCTCAGTTGGGTGTCTCATCTGAGAAGAATCATTATACTTTTTCACCTATTTTGAGGCGAAAGCCCTCGAAATTGGCGAATCCCACTCAAAAGAAGAGACTTCTATATGCTGTGAGGAAGATATTAAACCCCTTATCCACGAAGCAAGCAGACTTCATGAATAATTCACTAAGCCAATGCTTCTGTCTCTCTCTTTCTCTTTGCTTGTTTCAGTCTCCGTTCATTATTTCTGTGCACAAGTACTCGGTCCAGAGAGCCATTTGCTATGCCACTGGGTAAACGGTATGATGGAGTCACTTTTAAATCATTGTTACCCATACACTTTATAAAAAAATATTAAATAACTTTTTTATTTTAATATCTCAATAGAGACGAAATTGTAATATTATAAGAGAACCAGGAACTCAAGGATATTCAGGGCTTACGACCTGTCATCGGCTGGTTTAAGTGATCACTCTAAGCGTTTGCGGAACGTTCACCTATTATACGTATTATAGAAAGATGGGCAGAAGTGCTGAATCAAAGACGATAATAATATAATGTCAACATAAAATGTTTTCTTTTTTTATTTTCCATATTTATTTGTTTCTCTTTTTGTAAATATGTGTGTACGTGTGTGCATCTATGTGTGTATATATAATACCTACTCTTTTCTCAATTCTGTAAAAGCTCGTTTGTTTTTTTTTTCAATGTACCTTTATATCTTTCTATCTTTTTGTATATAATTTATATTGCTTAAAGGATTTTTTCTTCATTCCAATGTTAAATGTAATTTTTTTATGTGAAAGATATGGTTTGTGTTGTGTAATATAAATCGAATATTTTTACTGTTGCATATACGCAAACAATGGATTAGATTTTTTTAAGTTGATTTGTTAAAAAATTCATAAAATTGCATTGATTCCCGATAGGGAAAAAACTTCAATGTGCATTTACTAAATATTCGAATAAATAACATATTAATTTAAAAATACGAGTTATAAACGAAACGTAAATTAATAGAAATGTTTTAATGAAAATGTTTACGAAATGAATGTAAGGTAGACTGTTTCAAAGCAAGAATTAAATGTTTAATGCTAAATTTTTCAAAAGTTGAAAATTTTAAGCCTTGAAACAAAAGAGCACGTTAAAGGCAAAATGTACGAAATATTTATTCAAAGGTCAGTAAGTAGGTAGATGTAGACGGACCTTAGTAATAACGTATTCATTTTTTTTACAATTTTTGATTTTTATTTATTAAAAATATTAATTAATAAAAAAGCAATATAAGAAATGAATTGGGTCGGTTTGTAGGTACCACCTCACTAGGCCAGGCCTGTTCTGGGGTACTGCTAGATACATAATATTAATTACTTAATCATTTTAAGTATTTATATAGAATGATTGTGTAGCTCATGGTCCACTTTTTGAGTCCTATGTTAGTAGTTTTGTCATGTACGTTGTTAGGAATTGAGAATTTGCTGACAATAGTTGATCCCTTTGTTATATAACCATGTAAGTATTGTATGTATGTTTACGTCTTGTGTTTTCTTTCAAATGTACCTATGTTCTTTACATGTTTTGCTACTAAATTTAATATTTTTGGAGACAAGTATTGATAATGTCTTTGTCCGTATGCAGTGTTTGTCTTCGGAGTGATTAGTTGATATCTGTGTCTTGTATCGTGAGAATGTTGAGTAGTGATATGGTTTTTCTTATTATTTTCTGAATTGAAATAGAATTTGTATAATATAGAGATGTGCTGTAGTTAGTACGTTAAAGTCTTAAAATAGTTGAATGGTTGGGAAATTAAATTAGAAGTGTATTAATATTTATTTATATATATATTTTTTTTTGTAAAAAAAATAGATAGATATAGAATTAACATAGGAAATGATATTTTATCAGTCAAAAATGAAAAAAAAAGAATTTTTTTCCTTGGCAATTTGAAAAACAAATATTTTTTTTTACATCCTATTTAATTAACTTGTCTGTCCGTACTGGATTCGTAATTTTGACAAGTGAATGACACAAATGTTAAAAATTGCTATATAAAAAGAAGGTAAGTAGGTATCTTAAATGTTTTAAAATAATCAAAACAGCTATAATTTAAAATGAGTGTATTATCACACAAATGAGTGTATTATCACACAAATGAGTGTATTATCACACAAATGGGTGTATTATCACACAAATGAGTGTATTATCACACAAATGAGTTTGAAAAAAAATTTAATAAATATATTAATGATATATGAAATGTTTATGATAAAATATAATCTTTTATTAAAAGCCTGGACCGGTTTGTAGCAGCATTTTCTTTGCAAAAACCTTTCGTAAACTTGACACTATGAAATGTACAGAGAGTGAACAACGAGCAATTTGGAGTTGAATAACCGTGACATATAATACGGAAAAGGTAATCTACAGTTTTCAGGTTGTGGAAAACATCGCAAGTAACCGTTTTCTCGGGGGAAAAAGAAAAAGATTTTGATTTAATATGACAAAACCTGTCATACACTTGTTATCCAACATGATGGATGACAACCATCGAAATTATAATATCACAAGTCTGGTCGAGTTTTTGTTCTGCGAAAATAAACAGAAAAATTAATAATACATGTGATTGAGGTGGGTGGTGGCAGAACGGTTAGCGCGCTGGGTTAGTAATCCAGTCGTCGAATCCTGCTACGACCGATTGTGTTCACCCATAGCACAAGCATTACTACTTTGTTTAGGGAATGTATCAGAATGTATATGTATACTTGTGACAAGGACAACATTATTTAAAAAAAAATGCATTGATTGCATCAAACATATAATTATAGAATACATGCATAGAAAATGTGTTAAGGAAAAATTGAAATTTAATTTTTTAATAAATTAAAATTGTAACTTATGAGTTTGTTCGGATGAGGGAGCGGGTCAGCTCTGAAACCGGTTAACATTAAATACTCAAAAGCGGTGTAAACAAATGAATTATAATTTTAATTTATTAGTTGAAATGAGCCACAAAAAAGTAGCTGCAAAGTATCAAGATATTTAAATCTTTTTTTGGTTTTTCTTTTCTTAACTAACTTAACTTTATATCTATGAAATTTGGGGAGTAATGATTTCGAAATTATCTTTGGGAATATGGGCCAGTGCAGTCTGCACTGAGTTGCATCCCGATGTTTTTGTTATTATGGCGTATGGTATACGTCTAATACTAAAAGAATTTGTCTTCTGTGCAATTAAATCTCTATGTTTAATCGAAAAGTTTTAGATATACCTAATTTACGAAATATACATCATTACGATAGTTAACACTAATGACAATTAATACATTTTACAATTTCAGATTATTGTTCATATATATCAAGTTTTAATAAATAAATTGGGATAATTTTTATAGCGCCGTTTTTGTGATAACCTCACCTCAAGGGCGCTTTGAATATAACTATTACAGGTTTTTGTAAGACTCGCGGAAGAAGCTACGCCCACCTCCACCCGTTCCGCATATGGGGACTGAAACGGCCCCTTCACAGAACGCTAGTAAGAATGACAAAGAATGCATGGCACGAAGAGTAGCTCTAGAAGCTCCTCTAGACTCGTGGTCTCGGCACAATTGTGCAAAAAATAACAATCAACGTCGGTGAACATAATATTCACAAACATGGATTGTCGCGAGAGTACTTCAAGCCTGTGACTGTAAAACTGGGCATCAGAGAGTTGACCAAGGACACTCTGGAATTTAATTTTTTTTTTTTTTTTTATTCAGCAGATAGAAGGGCACTATAGCCATGGCAAAACAATTTGAAGGCTGTAAAGTTCTTCTTAGAGACCACTAAATCCGCATGCCCAATGGGACCTTGAAGAGGCCCACGGACTGCCGCGAGGAGCTCCGTTCTGTTGTAGGACACATTTGGGTGAGAGCATTCCCAGAGGATGTGCTCTGAAGTTTGGTCAGGGTGATGGCATAACTGACATGAGGACGAGTTTACAAGGCGGAATCTATGAAGGTAGCTATTAAAGCTGCCGTGTCCTGTAATAAACTGAGATGTCCAGAAATCTGGGACGGCCCAAGATTGACGAAGTCTAGTCCTCACATCAGGGAAAAACAAGAATGTTGTTCGTCCCACGGGGCACGAGCTCCATCGAGCCTGCCAAGAGTCCAGCAGAGCTTCCATGGTGATGCTGTTAATGTTTCTGGGGGAAATAGGGCCTTCGGGGGGATGAAGCCGAATCTCACCAATTTCAGAAGACTGTCGTTTCATCAAATGGTAAGAAGCGCCACGCCTCTGAGTTTCCAAGTCCAACGGAGCCAGTCCCGTAAGAAGAGGGAGAGAATCCGTCGCACATGTTCTATAGGCTTTGGATAGGGCCAAGAGTGCGAACCTTTGGCCAGAGAGCAATTTCCTGCGAATGTATTGAAGACTACAAGATTGTGACCAACAACCCAAAGCATAACATGCAATTCCAAGAAAGACTGCATTGTAAAACACCCGTGCTGTGGGGAATTTCAGACCCCAATTGACCCGAGATATATGGGCAACTTTGTAGAAAGCTGTTTTTGCCTTATCAACAGCACTGCTGACGTGCTGATTAAAAGACAGCCCCCTCTCCAGAGTAACTCCAAGACATGTAATGTGACTCTTGAACATAATATTAGTTCCCAAGAACTGAATAGTGGGTTGCCTTTTTAAGGTACCTTTTAGCACAATACCAAATGTCTTTGTTGGAGCAAACGAGAGTTTGTTACATTCACCCCAATCAGAAACCAAAGACAGAGCAAGATCTGCCGAGCGCTCAATGGCCCGACGCGAGTTTCCACGAATAAGGATAGTGGCATCGTCAGCATAAGCATAGATTTCACAATTTTCAGGAAGGGGTAAGTCAAGAAAGTCGTCAAAGAGTATATTCCATAACAGAGGACCAAGAACCGAACCCTGCGGACACCCTATACTCACAGACCGCTCATGTAGCTGTTGTCCACCAGGAGTGACTACGCATCGATTTGAAAAGTAGCTTTTAATAATGGAATATATGTTATTCGGAATTTGACGATTTTTAAGCTTCCAGAGAATTAAGGGCCACCATGCATTATCAAAAGCTCCTGTAATATCAAGACTGATGGCAATTACATATTTTTCATTGGAGACACTTACAAAATCAGTGATTGCATTTATAGCATCAGTGGTTGAGAGTCCTGGACGAAACCCGAATTGACGGAGGGACAAGGGACGTGTGTGCGAAAGGTGGAATTCTATTCTCCGGCAGATAAGATGTTCTAAGATTTTACCAAGTATAGGCAAGAGGGTAATAGGCCTGTACGCCTTTGGATCTGTACTCGGTCTATCGCTACGTTTTGGTATAACTGTCATCAAACCCTTCTTCCAACAATCCGGAAAAATGCCCTCAGTTAAACATTTATTAAATATTTGAGTCAGCTCGTGGCGGGCTAGGATCCAACTTCTTTGTACAATGGCTGAGTCGATACGATCGAAACCCGGTGACTTATTCTTTTTTAGATTTTTGATCAAAATATCAAGTTCCTCAGCAGAAGTTGGGGTTGCAGCTTGACTGTTTGGAACAGTGTGCTGGGCAGCACGAACTTGCTGATGAAAATAATTGTCTAAGGAGGGATCGTCAGAAGCTATAAGCGCTGCGAGAAAAGCTGATGCAGTGGAATCAAGGCTATCTGTCAACTCACCCGTAGCTGGGTCACGGATGCAAGATATTGGTGAGGCGTTTGCTTTATTGGCGGAAACGCATTTAAAAACTGTACCCCATGGATCTGATGTTGACACCTCGGACACCATTCGTTGCCAGCTTGATCTTTTAGCGCGGATAATTTCAGATTTGTATAAGTTGTCAGCTTTTCTGTATTCGGTGTGTAAGATGGAGATGACTCTAGATGCGTAACCACGGCTTTTTCCTTGTCGTAGTGCCCTGCGAGCACGTGAAGAGGATTGTTTGAGAGAGTTGAGGCAAGGGTGCCACCAAATATTGGGAGTTATTGCTAGTGGAACAGTTCTACCCAACGTTCTTTCGGCGCTGTCGATGATGCCTTGAGTAAGACTAGTTGCCATGTTCTGTGTATTCAACAAGTCATGATTGAAATTGTCTAGGAATCGCACAAAGTCAGCATCGAATTCCATCCAGCGGCTTCCTCTAGTGCGGAATCGACGGGGTACAGGTGAGGTGAAAGGAATAGCGGAAGAAGTGAGTTTTCAGGTGTTTCCTGAATAGTGCTAAGTTGTCGATTTGCCTCAGTTCAGGTGGTAGTTTATTCCACAAGGCTGGTCCAGCCACAGCAAAAGCACGATCACCGAAGGATGTAGTGTTGACTCTGGATATGGTGGCTGACCGAAGTGTTTGTTGTCGCTCGTTTACGGTGAGAGAGATGCAGAAGTCTGAAAGATACGTGGGAGCAATGCCATGGATCGTTTTGAAAGTCAACAAACACAATTTGTACTTGATTCTCTCTGGCACTTTTAGTCAGTGAAGATTTCGTAGATGGTTGGATATGTGTGAGAATTTCGCAGCTCCGGTGATTAGCCTAGCAGCAGCGTTGAAGACGGATTGAAGTTTGTTTAGCTCAAGCTTTGGGAAGTTTGCGTAGATACCATTACAGTAGTCCAGGCGGGAAATAACGAATGCGTTTACTAGAGATTTCGTTGCTTCCGTGGGTATATTTCGTTTGATAGATTTATTCGTCGTAAGTGGTAGAAAGCAGAGGATGTTGTGCTGTTTATTTGTTTTTTGAGACTCAGACTGGAGTCAATATGGACTCCCAGAAGTTTAACGGCGGACTTGGGAATAATGTCGGTGTCTGCGACAGAGACAAAGGTGCTGTCTACGTAATGCTGCCGGCGGTGTGTGGCCATCCAGAGAAATTTTGTCTTAGTTGGATTTAATTTTAGTTTATTTGAAGCCATCCACCGTTCTATCTCTTCGATGCACAGATAAATTTTGTCTTTTAGAAGGCATGATTCACTCGGAGTTGAATAAAAGTATAGCTGCCAGTCATCGGCGTAGCAGTGTGCAAGTAAACCATGAGATTTTACTATATTAAAAATGTCCTTTGTGTAAAGTGTGAACAGTAACGGGCCAAGCACAGACCCCTGGGGAACTCCTGTCGTCACTTTAGTACGGAAAGACTTTTATTTATTTATTATTATGCTTTGAGAACGGTTATGTAAATAAGATTGCAGCCACGAGTGGGCTGTTCCGTGAATGCCGTAGGATATGTTCAGTCTGTTTAAAAGAAATTGTTGGTCGACTGTGTCAAAAGCTGCGCTCATATCCAGAAACGAAAGAAGAACTAGTTTGACTGTTTCTGTTGCAAGGATTACATCTGAAAGTAATCGAAGGAGACCCGTTTCTGTGGAGGATACTTTCTGTATGCTGATTGGTGGGTAGCGAACATGTTTTGTGATTCAATGAAATATTTAATACGTGAAGCGACGATTTTCTCTAGTAGTTTCGATAAGAAAGATAGGTTAGATACTGGTCTGTAGTTATTCAAATCACAAGGGACCAGAGATGGCTTTTTCAGTATGGGAGTGGTAGACGGGATATGTTTATGACAATAATTTATAAAACGAAACACATTTTGGCTTCCAATGTGACACGATGTTTTTTCATAAAGGGTACCAATATACGTTTGCTTTATTTCGTCATTCTATTCTAGTAACAGTTTTTTAATAAAATTAACAAATTGCAAGTCCATAAAGAATCCCTTCGTCAAATTAAAAGATTTCAAAAAATTGTTGTACTATTTAACAAATCTGAATATAAAATAAAAATATTAAAAATAGACAATCTATTACGCACAAACTTAATCGTTAAATACCATATTGTTTCCTGGTTTATTAAAATTTTCTTTTGATGCTTACAAATTATAAATGCTGAAATAAAACTGAGGTGAAGAAATAAAGAGCCACAATATAATATTAGTTAACATGCAAAAGATTCGCTTCTATTTGTTATTTTTACATAATAATTTACACAAAAAACTTAACATTAGAAAATTAACCTAAAAAAAGCGTCCTTATTTCACATGTCAATGAAACAAAAAAAAAACAAATTCCCTCTTTAAACAGTCCATTATATTTTTTTAAATATTGTTTGTTATATATCAATGTTTCATAGGTCTATTAGAAAAGCAAATTTTGTATTTCTAATACCATGTAGGTACTGCTATAATTTTGTAGTGTTGACATTGAGTTCTTGTATTTCTTCCTCAATCATTTGCTGAATCAAGCAAAATGACACAGTTCTGATAAGATGATCAGGAATACTTGAAGTTTGTTAATATCACAGTTGAATGATTCATCATTGTTCTATTACTTAGTATCTCTCGATACATCTCTGGGGAACTGATAAAATATCCAATCAATGGGAATATGTGAGTTTATCTGAGATGAACCTTATACAAGTCTGTATTCTGTAATATCAAAGTATTTATAAGTTTTGTGTTTCAACCTTTCTTTCTATTTAACTTATGTTTTACCATTAGTTAAATAGATAAAAAAAATACTAATCCATTTTATATAGATTTTAAGAGTTTAATAAATTGTGTTACAATGTTTTATAAATATTAAGATATACTTATAATTAAGAATAAAACAAGGTTTTTTTTTCTATAATGATTATACTTCTATCCAGGACTACCGTTTCGCCTGGATAGGAATAAAAGAATTGTAGAAGAAAAAGCATTTCTTATTTATTTATAATTATACATACATACATAGTCAACGCTATCAGTGTGAAAAAATAAAAGTGCATATACTTGCTTCTCAATTTCTCAATAGATGGTGTTTATCAGTTAATTTTCAAACGATCAGTTTCTCATTATTAAAATATATAGAACTTTCAAAAATTGCATTGATAAGGGAACTCAATAAGAAGGCATAATTGGTGAACGTTGCGCAAGCGCATAAAGAGATATTCTGTATTATTCTCCTGTAATATTCCAACTTCGTCTCTATTGAGATCTTAAAAATTTGTAAAAAAAATATCATAAATCTATATTTTATTTTTTATAGAATGTAAAAGCCCATTTAGGGCGTTGAAAATAAATATACACAGTTTGCCACAAATATTTATCTTTTCTTAATTTAATATTGCAGAATTAAATTTCAAATATATGTTGATATTTTTAGTAAAAGTATCTTCATTTGATTTTGTAAATATTACAATATACATTCATTCATTCATTCATACCATCACGGCATATCCCACAATGTGGGGTAACCAGCGAAAGGTGTGCGAGTGTGCATTGCCTTATAAAAGGGAGAACAACACATCCATGTATACCCACACACCAGTCTCGTTTCACCAAAAAAAGCACTACATTCAGAATGGGTGGTGAACCTCATTGCTGAACTATGTGATATGTTATTGTTGCCTGTTGTATTTTCGATTACCCGGCTCTTACGGGACACTCGAAAACAATGATTTAAAAGAATGGAAGCGCTATTCTAAGCCGGTGCCTCACAGCTATACATAAGTAGGTAATTAATGTAGGAAGTATATATATATTCCTAAAAATGAACTATACCGTTTCTGTACAATTGTATCAGTTATGTATAGAGTTAGATGACCTGTAACTAATTCTTATTGGAAACGTATCCAAGATGCATTGTGTGGGTATTTCAGTTTAAAAGAAAATATTCAAGGAAGTTCAATTGTGATCTTCTATGCAAGTTCTTTGTATGTTATATAAAACGTAGGTATTTGAATTCTTTGTATAAGAATATACCTACTCGTATTTATTTTTCTGCGATTACTGTTTTGAACAAATAATAATGGTAGGTACCTATATAGTTTACTAAATCAAATCTATAAAACGTAATACTAATTTCAATATTTTGGCTTCAAAACTAAGAAAAAAAACAAAATTCAAATAATAACTAGTTGCATGTAACACATGAGATCCAACTGTCGATAGTGATAGTAAGTATAGTTGAAAAATAAGTTTTGTTTTGTTTTTATTTCCAAATAAAAAGAATTACATAAGTCATAATTACATTACAATATTAAAACAATACAAATAGAAAATATATATCAATATTAGGTACCTACTTGGATATATTGCCTCACTAGGCAAAAGCCTGTTCCGAGGCAATACCTATTTAAAATAAGTAGCCGTGTAAGTATTGAGTCAGTCAAAAAGTAGTCCGTGCGTATTGTATGTACATGTTTTAAGACATGAGTAAGACCCGTTATTTTAAAACATGAGTAAGATCCCTCTCACACTCTTCTCTCCCCCTGTCCATTGTTACTGCCACTTTGTTACCAATTTGTTAATATTACTATTGTTTGGTAGGAGTAATTGAAGTAAGTCAGGTATTATTTTATTATATGTATAACCGTGGCGCTAAGTAAATGTAATGTCTCTATGCAAAAGTAGTATGTACAGTTGTTGGATGTAACAAAGTTCTGCTTCTTGTGTTTAACGTCAGTGTGTATTGTGGTAAGTATTTTGATGGGTCGTTATGCATTATTTTAATAATTGTCTTAATATACAATTGTCGTATGTCCAGCACTCCAAATTCAAAGTACCAAACTATATACCCATAAATCCAAATTATTGAATATTTTAGGATATTTTGTTTTCTATACAACACATGTATGTATGTATGTCAAGATAGGACAGTATGGAGGTCAGTCCTTTTTTCTACCCAGAATATGAAAACAGCATGATGGTATGTATGTATGTTTGGAGATTTAAGTATCAAACTATAAAGTCTTCTTACATATATTATTGTGTATAGGCGACTGCCATACAAATTGTATGAAGCAATGTCGTCACTCAATTCAATTTTTATAAAAATTGTTAAAAAAAATTGGGATGTACTTCTACAATACTAATATTTTTTATAGAAAATTAAATTATCTAGTTGGGGTGTTTCGGCTTTTTTCGATATTTAAAAAAAAAATTGGAAATATAGGCAGTTAAATGTTGTAGAAACCCTGGATTTTTTTCGAAAAAAAAAACGTTTTGAGATTTTTTATTTGTCTATGTTTATACCAATTTTCAGCGTTCTAGCTTTTATGGTTTCTGAGATATATGGAAAAATAAACCAAAAATTCAAAAGTTGATAACCCCTGACTGAAACAAAAATTCACAATTCTGAGTATAAAAGTTTTGTAGGCCTATAATTATTTATATATTCTGAAATTTTAGGCTTTATGAATCTAGCGGATCAAAAGTTATAAGGGGGGGGGGGGGCAGACACACACACACAGACACACAAAACTCATATGAAATGTTCTACTCCAAATTCTGAGTAAATCCATGTATGGGAACATATGTATGTATATGCTGCGAATCCTCTAAGTTGGTGTTTTTAGCATGCAAAAAGTCCATTACGGCATACAAAATGTTCCTTCATACACGCGTCTTGGATTTAAACTGCCTCTTTCTTCAATAGAATTTCATTCTCTTGAACGAATCGATAGTTGGAATACGTTTTTGAAATGAAATTCACTTCGACATGGTTCTAAATATAATAATATTTTGAAATAGAATTGTTACGCCTGTTGACGACTTCAACAACTGGTCTTCAACAGGCTTTCACAAGGCAAAACGGTCGAACGGTCGACCTTCTTCAGAGAAATAAATAATAATAAAGTAGAAGTTAAACATTGTGTTTGTTTATATTTTAAGACTTTAAAATAGAATTCTACAAAATAAACTCCGTAAGTGTAAAAAAATATCAAACCATTTTATGATATAAAAAACTGCTTTGAAGCATTAAAAATAAATGCAATGTTATTAAATATTTCAGAAAAAAATTGATGAAAACAAAATATTCGTTTAATATTAATTCATATACTTTGTAGAAAATGAACCTTAAATTATAATTCAACGTCAACTTATATAAATTAAGCGTCAAAAACAAAATACGGAATTTACTATTTCATGCTTTTCCAAAATTTACAACGTACAAACAAATTTTAAGTATATTTAACCTAGGTATATAATGAAGAGAAATTTTGTAAATGAATGGGAGTGCAAAATACTCAAAGTGGTCTGGTCTGGTTCCAGGGAAAAAGAGAACGAGGAATGGGAACAGAAGAGGTGTTGGTAGCCAGAACCCTTTTAGTACCTTATTATATTTTTCTGCTTCGGTGGCTAGGAAATTGAAATTCGCATTCACCACCTCACGTTGTGGACAGGGGAGGCTCACAGTAAATTTCCATTAAGTTTAATGGATGGAAGAGATTGCTCGTTTGATAATAATAAAGAAAATAAATTTATTTAGTTTTGATTTGTCCACAAAGTACCTACAACTCCTATATTAATCTGTTGACGTAAATCTACAATTTTGAGCTTGAAAGTCTCTGACTAAATTAAATGTTTAACTTTTTTCTTAAAGTATCTCTTGATAATGGATGATTCTTTGATTTTAATAAAAACTCACTATGGCAAATGGTACTGAATTTTACTATGCAAGAATAAAATATATTTGTAATTCTTCTTAGTAATTTTAATAAAATTAGCATCAATGAGCGTTGAATTATTTGAAAATAATTACGTAGCTTCGATAAAAAATATAATTAAACAATAGTTAAAAATTAAAATTAGTCAAATTATTTGATATAAAATGTTCATTTAAATATTCTGTAGGTAAATGGTAATTTTTGTGATGTATTTATTTCTAAATTATTTCCAGTCTAACTTATTTTATTTGACAATAATTACGATTCGAATTCGTTAATGTATAAATTGACAAAACATTTACATACATATGTATGTAAATTTTAATATAAATGTATTACCTGAAATATTGAAAACGCTTATTCAACGACAACACTTTATCACTTTTATTTTATTTTATTTGTATCTCCAGCAAGTACACAAAGGCGGTTATTTTATTTAATCTGTATGTCCAGCAAGTACACAAAGGCGGGTTCATAGTCGTAAGGCAATTTCTTAAGTCAATATTATTTTTATATCAGTTAAGCATGCTATTTAGCAAATACCAGTAGCGGAATTGCTTATAGATGCCGAAAATTTTGGCTGGTCTATGAATATTATGTTAAGAAATTCAAAAACTAATATTTATTCATTTATTTTGTTGCAACCAAGTTTTACCATACTACAAGATTAAAAATTTTGGCTGGTCTATGAATATTATGTTAAGAAATTCAAAAACTAATATTTATTCGTTTA
Source organism: Molanna angustata (assembly GCA_963576475.1). NCBI lineage: Eukaryota > Metazoa > Arthropoda > Insecta > Trichoptera > Molannidae > Molanna > Molanna angustata. Next base: position 26,142,091 of record OY754967.1, on the reverse strand, counting down.
TTTTGTTGCAACCAAGTTTTACCATACTACAAGATTAAAAATTTTGGCTGGTCTATGAATATTATGTTAAGAAATTCAAAAACTAATATTTATTCGTTTATTTTGTAGCAACCAAGTTTTACCATACTACAAGATTAAAAATTTTGGCTGGTCTATGAATATTATGTTAAGAAATTCAAAAACTAATATTTATTCATTTATTTTGTTGCAACCAAGTTTTACCATACTACAAGATTAAAAATTTTGGCTGGTCTATGAATATTATGTTAAAAAATTCAAAAACTAATATTTATTCGTTTATTTTGTTGCAACCAAGTTTTACCATACTACAAGATTAAAAATTTTGGCTGGTCTATGAATATTATGTTAAAAAATTCAAAAACTAATATTTATTCGTTTATTTTGTTGCAACCAAGTTTTACCATACTACAAGATTAAAAATTTTGGCTGGTCTATGAATATTATGTTAAGAAATTCAAAAACTAATATTTATTCATTTATTTTGTTGCAACCGAGTTTTACCATACTACAAGATTAAAAATTTTGGCTGGTCTATGAATATTATGTTAAAAAATTCAAAAACTAATATTTATTCGTTTATTTTGTTGCAACCAAGTTTTACCATACTACAAGATTAAAAATTTTGGCTGGTCTATGAATATTATGTTAAGAAATTCAAAAACTAATATTTATTCGTTTATTTTGTTGCAACCAAGTTTTACCATACTACAAGATTAAAAATTTTGGCTGGTCTATGAATATTATGTTAAGAAATTCAAAAACTAATATTTATTCATTTATTTTGTTGCAACCAAGTTTTACCATACTACAAGATTAAAAATTTTGGCTGGTCTATGAATATTATGTTAAAAAATTCAAAAACTAATATTTATTCGTTTATTTTGTTGCAACCAAGTTTTACCATACTACAAGATTAAAAATTTTGGCTGGTCTATGAATATTATGTTAAGAAATTCAAAAACTAATATTTATTCATTTATTTTGTTGCAACCAAGTTTTACTATACTACAAGATTAAAAATTGAACCGTATACGATGCTTTACAGGGCCACAAAGGTAAATATTATTTTTGAATATGATTTTAAAAATATTTTTCATGGGCACTGAAATGAACAACGATGCTAAAAAAACATAAAATTTTCGACATTTCCCAATTTCTTTCAGGGTTTGCCTAGTCCGATGGTTTAGGCAAATACCATATATTTCCTCAATATTAACAATCTAAAAAATTAAGTGTTACTTCAGCTTTTATTTATATTTTATTTATTTATCTTTTTGTACGTAATATAAACAAATATATTGCACACCGGAGGGTTTATAGACATTAGGCAGATTCTTCCAACCAACCTGATTATAGAGAAGATATTGCACACCGGAGGGTTTATAGACATTAGGCAGATTCTTCCAACCAACCTGATTATAGAGAAGATATGACAAAATTATTTATGTTCATCAATCAACAAATGAATGATAGCAAAAAACATATATTATACTAATATAAAAATAAAAATATTTCTTTTTTAAGGTAATGGATTGGGACAGGACAAAGAGAAGAAATACGGATCAGGTTTTCACGCATTAATATTGCTTCTTTAGTTTTTTTCTTGACAATGCAAAGTGATTTAGACGATGCGTTATCCGGACATAGTCTAAAAAGAATGAAAAATATTTTAGAATAAAATAAACTTATTTATGTTTTTGGTTGCATTATAATAATTAAAGAAATTTAAAACTAAAAAAAAACGTTATGATTTTTCTAACACGTGAAAATTAAATGACTTTTTAATGTCTTGTATATACCTATTATCAAATTTTTTTTTGTATTAATATGAACTTTATAAATATTCCTTTCTTGAGTGGTGCAATTCAATATGATCTTATGTATAACATAAGTTAATATTGGCAAATATTATATATAGCAATAAAATAATCTTATTGAACATTTTCCGTAGTCCAGACAACTTGAGCCTGTTTATCAGATGGAAAACTTTGTCATGTATTAATTCCAAAATTTCCTCTCATCATGGAGTAAATTAGAGTTTGAAACTTTCATTGCTCTTCAAGTTGAAAATGAAAATAAATACTTTTGTCGAGCATGTCACAACATTTAACAGGCCTTAAATTCTCCACGGTTTTAATATATTTAAATAATGGCTTTTCAAATTATATGTCGTGCAAACAATGAATACAGAAGACATTCACCTGGACTTTATTGCTGAAAGACCCACTATGAATGACTTAATTTAAATTATGTACCGTTAGGAATCGAACCAATATCTTCGTTACAACGAACAAGTGATTTGAATGACTCGGCCACTGAAATACGGTTTCTTTATCTTGCTATACATATTGCAAAATTCCAGGCGCATAGAGCTCTTAAAAATATTGGAACATGTATTTTTTTTACCTATTAAAACATTAATTTACTATGTAGATTACGTGTTAATTTCATCTTCTTACATTTTCTACCGTGGTTGGATAATTGTTCAAATTACCCATCTTTGTTCATCCCTAAATGGTCATATTCCAATTTCTTAATACCGACTTCTACGCCAACGCTCGAATATTCTAGTACTTTATTTAATAGTTCATGTAATTCGGTGATTATGATTATCATTATTTTACAATTTGATCTCGTGATCTTAATATCTCAGTTTTGCTGTGGGCTCTTTATACACCATATCTCACATCATTATGAAGTTTTAATTTGATACATTTTGCTAAATTGGTTAGAAAGTAGGTACCTATTAATCTATCAATTTAATGATGCACCGATGCGACGTGGAAATTTAAGATATATATACTATGTCAAATAGTATGAGGTTTTTGTAAATTGTATTAAGTTCATTTTTTAATCCTGAGACCACAGTTAACTGTGAGTTCTGATGGTTGCTTTCGGAATTTATTATATAAATATTACAATATTCAAAAAATATATTTAAATATAATTTAACCTTCAGAAATAAATCTTTGAGATAATTTTATACAATATAATCATATTGGGTTTAGTACAAGTCTAGATATGACTTGACACAAAAATTATGATCACTTTTTCAATTTTATGACATGTCCTATCACAATTCCCTTGTTGAAATTTTCTTTATATAAGATTTGTATGATATTTTATTTTGCCTAGGTAAATCAAAGAAAGATAGATTCAAGTAACCAAAAAGACTAAAATATTATTAGATTTATTTATGTATTTGAGATAAATATCCAATAAAGATATTGATGGTGTAGAATGGAGTTGATAAAACAAAGACAATTTATGTTCCTGATAGCTGACAGTAAGAGAGCAAGATAAAATTTTGGACTTTCCTTTTGCTATCGCTGTAAATGTTTAATGATCGGAAAATGAAACAACCCCAATTAATTTTGAGATTTGTTCCATATCTCAACAAACCATCATTATATTTATCCATCGGATGAAAAAATGGTTTTATGGTACAATTTATGGAAACTTTCTTCATGCCATTTTTGTTCCATTACTTTATTCAAAGACCGTACCATCAACAGTATTACGATACTGTATCAAATCATTACTACGGAGATAATGATTAGTCTAAAATTGGACTAATTTCATATTCATCAAAGGTTGAATATGAAATCATCAAAGTATTGTGATAAACATAGAACTTACTAAATTACTTTTTTTTGTTTTTTTTTTTCGTTCTTGTTTTTATATAATTTTTCATTTACTTAAAATCTTGTTTTACCTTTTTTATAATTTTTAACTTTTGTTTTTCTGTTTGTTCTGAAACTTTTTACATATTCATTTTTAAATTTTGTTCTATGAATTTTATTAAAAAAAAAACATTTTTTTATTTATTGTTTTTTGGTTTGTTCTCAAAACGTTTAACCAAATAATTTTTAAATTTTGTTCTGAGAATTTTATTATAAAAAAAATAATCTATTGTTTTTTAAATTATTTTCTGAGTACCTACCTATTTTTTTTTCTTGTAATTTTACTTTCTTTTGTTTGTATTATTTTATTTTGTTTTATTTTTTGATATGATTTTAGTAATGCACATGTTTTTTTTATTCTTGTTTAACAAACTTTTTTTAAGTGCTCACATGAGCTTTGAACTTATATAAATAAAAAAAATAATTCATATATGAATATGTTTAATTTGTTTTCGTATAAATTTCCAGGCCTTTGTAATTCAATATTTTATGATTTTTATAGTATATACGGAATATTTAGTATGTATAACAATATAAGATAGACACTTCCTTTTTTAACACGAGATTTCGTCCCAATGAAAAGGATTTATTAGTTTAATAAGTTAAAAAAATAGCGATGTTTGATTTATGAGATTTAATTAATTCATTCATTCACATCATCACGGCTTATCCTACATTGTGGGGTAACATACGACGGTTATACGGGTGTGCATGACCATATGAAAGAAAGCACGACATATGCGTGTATCCACTAAAAAAGTTAAACCACAAACCACTAAAAATAACTTTTAATAGTGATTTAACTAATCACTATTATAAGCCGGCTCACAGCAAATGAGATTTAAAAAACAAATAAAAAAATTTATTAATAATATTGATTATATTTCAATTTAACAAAAAGTGATGGGAAGATGATATAATGATAAATTACCGTTTAACCCAATAAGTACATGATTAAAAAAAACCTCTTTACCTCTTTTGATATTGATAGAAAAAATGAAAATGAATATCAACACATGGCACAGTTGTATGTTTTCGTTGAGTTTTTAGATAATATGAACAAAACTGATTAAAATTGATATATGCTATACAAAAATACTAAATAATTGCAGTCAATAATGGAAAAAGTTAATTATACATACCGTCACGCCATATCTCGAACGCAGAGAGATCTACCGAAAAAACTACCAAAAGTGCAAATCTACCGAAACTTGCACATTGCACTTTTTATTTTAAAACTACAGTACAAAATCAAACGAGTGGGTTGTGGCCAACATTAAACTCTCCACTACACAATGAAGCTTCCCTGCTAATATTACACTCTAATATCAATATGAAATCAAATATGTAACTAAACATTGCTAAACATAAAAATTCTCCTATATATTTTTCATACAAAATATCAATTAATAGAAACATAATTATTGAAAGGATATATATTTTTCTTTTAAGGTTGGCAAACTCTGAATGCAGTTTTGTGAAAATTCTTTTTTTTTGCATAAATAATTCAAATAAAATGAAAATATCTCAAATTTCCAGGTCGTGAGAGCATTTTTAAAGTTTTAACAGATGAAATCATAGAGAAATAATTAACTGTTGTCTATGGAAAACTAATCTAACTAACAGAGGACACAAATTTTCAAATTTGTGTACGGCATACGGCATACACACAAAAACATCACGATGAAACTCAAAGTATACACTCTCTACATGATACCCATTGAGAAATTGATGTAAAAAAAATACGCTTAAAAATTGTGAAATCATGACTCTCCACTATTCCATAGTGGAGAGTAAAAATGTTTATTGATGATTTTTATTAATTAAACCTACAAAAATATCAAAATACTCTTTATTTTCTTAATTAATTATTGAATATTGGTAATTTATCAGACAATTGTTTTAGAACCCTTTTCATACCAAATCAGGCTGTATAGTGTTGTACGCAACAAAATTGATTTTATTACATACAACACTATTTGAAATTTTTTGAATTAATCAGATGTCCATATTTTCTTTACAGTTTTGAGATTACATATATCGTAGATTTTGGACATTCATATATGTTAATTGATTTAATGATTGCAAATGCAGTCATGACTTTAATTTATGAAAAATAATATAGCCTCAATACATGTTTTGATTAAATTTATAATATGTTTTACTTTCTTTGATAGAGATTTCCATGTATATGAAGCGAATAACTCACGTTCTTCAATTTTCTGGTATAGAAAATCTATTTCCTGAGTGAGCGAACCTTTTGCGATATACAGGAAGTGTTTTCATGTTATTTTCTAGCAAGTATGTCGAATATCCATGCACAATCTTTTTGCAAACAATAAACTCCATTTTTACTGAGCCAACGTTGCTGTTATTTCATAACATATTTTTAAAACATTTTTTGAATAGTACCTATAAATGTACATAACAAAATCAAACATAATAACAAGTGAAAATTATCTTCAAGACTAAATAATACTACCACTCATTGGTTTATTTTTAGTTATTGTTGTTTACTTATAATAAAACCATAATAAATATTTAGATATAGGTTTTTTTGTCTAGAAATCTGTAGAAACTGCAACAATCATCCCTGTGTTTCAATTATATTTCAATTGTTACATATGTCTTCCTAATGTATGTGTATGCGTTTGTGTGAATGTATGTATGTGAGTGAGTAAAAATTATGATAAATCGTTTTGGGGTTATGGAGTTCTCTTTGTAGTGGCATCTAGTAAAATTGTGTATCTTCCCTTTTAATCATTTTGATTCCGTTTCACCAGCATTCATCTATGTCAATTAGTTTTATAAAATTTGTGTTACATTTTCTGGTCTTTTTGTGCGTAATTAATTGTATTATTTAATGTAGATGGTAATAGTGACTGTTCGTAAACGTAAACAAAAAATTAATTTTATAAGAAATTTAAACAATTTATACAAGAAAATATGTAGTTTTCTATAGAAATACAAAAAATAGCGAATGATACTCATCATCATTGGCGCTAGAGCCCTGTGTGGGGCCTGGCCTCCTCGAGAATCCTTCTCCAGCCGTCCCTGTCCTCCACCGCTATCTTCCAGTGTGCTATTCCGATCGCCCTTGTGTCGTCTTCTGTGTCGTCCAGCCATCTTAGCTTGGGCCTGCATCTACTTCTTCTGCCCTCTGGATTGGTATTAAGAACTTTTTTGGGGACACGATCATCATTCATCCGGCTGACATGTCCCAATCACTGCAGTCTACGTACTTTTATGACTTGTACAATGTTGGGTTCGTCATATAATGCCTGCAGTTCATGACTATATCGCATCCTCCAAAGTCCATTATCATTAACTGGGCCATAAATCTTTCTCAGGAATTTCCTTTCAAATATCAAGAGGCTGTTTTCGTCTCTTTTTGTTAAGACCCAGCATTCAGCTCCATACACTACGACAGGTCTGAGAAGAGTTTTATAAATTAGGATTATTGTTTTCCTTGTTAGCATTTTGGACCTAATATGCTTTATTAGACCATAATAGCACCTATTGCCAGCAACCAGTCTTGCCTTAATTTCGGTGCTGCAATTATTTTCATGAGTCACAATAGCGCCTAGATAGCAGAAAGAGTCTAAATCGTCTGTATATCCCAATATTTGACTAGATTTTCTGAATATACATAGTCCCAGATGTCTCTATATTCGCCTCTCTAATAAATTTTTCCAGGGCAATATTAAATAAGACACAAACCAGGGCATCACCTTGTCTTAGTCCATTGTAAGTCTTGAAGGGATCTGATATGCTGTTCTGAATTTTTACCCGACATTGTGTATTAGACATGGTTATCACTGTGAGCCGGATTAGTTTTTGTAGAATATTTAGTTCGCTCATGGCCTCATATAATTTGTGCCTTGAGAAACTATCGTAAGCAGATTTGAAGTCTAGGCGAATGATACTGTAGAAGCATATTTCCGTGAATCCTTTCCTTGCCATTGTCCCCTCACCGATGCGTTTGAGAATTGTAACTTGGAAAATTTGTTGCATTAATTTTAGGTGACAATAAATCATCATGCATTAATTTGGGTGACAATTTAAAACAGTTCAGTACAAGTTTGAAGATCACCGTTTGTGGATGTGTGCTCAGAAAGGAAATAGTCAGTGAACCAGGAATAAGGAATCATCGCGATCGGTGAGATCTTTATAATACAGTCCACTACTTACATCATTAATACCCATCACCTGATGTTTTCTACAGATACAGAAATACAAATAAATTCTTGCAAAATAATATATTTTATAAAAATATTTATATAATTTAATATTGCTTCTCGGGCAACTAACAGGTTCTATGTCAAATATTAATTCAACACGCACCCAATAACAAGTTGCCACATTCTGGAGACTTACGATATTAATCGTCTCACAGATCCAGCGGCCTTACTCTCCACTGCAAATCCGATCCCAATACAATCCGATTCGCTAAGAACCTACCTTTGTAACGGAGAATGATTGCGAAAGGTAGGTATGTTTTAATAGAAATAGTCGATAATTTGAAAGTACGCAGGCGGCAGATATGTAAGTTCTAGATGCAAAATTGAATTTGGGATCGTATTCGAGTTTCAAGAGTAAGGCTACTGACTGAAAACACAATTAAAAACTATGTCTCCACCGGGAATCGAACCCGGGACCTTTGGATCAGCAGTCAGATACCCAACCAACTGAGCTACGGAGGCCGACAATATTTAATAAATATTAAATCGAAAAACAAATACACATTTTTTTTAATAAAACTAAAATAAATTAAAACAAATATTGTATATTTAAAACAAAAACAAGCGTTTTATCTGCATTCAAACAATCTTAGCTTAAAAAGAACAAACAATACATGTATACACTATTTACTAGCAGACATAAACATAAAAAATGCATTATTTTATTTTATTTAATGTACACAACAATTATGCGTGTGTTTATGTATGCAATGACTGTACAATTAAGCTGGTGATATACAATATAAAAAAATTGTCACGCCCAGCATCAATTAAATGTATATACATTTTAACCTTAATAATTAATTTAGTAGTGTAAAAAAAAACAAAGAATATTAAATAAGACAAAAGTTGAAACTACAATATATGCTACCATGTACAATATAATATGTTGTTACACAAGAGCAAACTTCTGATAAAACAAACTTATTTATGCCAAATTATTTAAATAACCATCGATGTTAATTGATATTTTTTATCACAAAAAACGAAATACCGACAGATAAAATACAAATGTATTCAATTTATATTGATGATATCACCTGTCATACTAAATTGTTTTATATGACAAGAAATTACAGAGACAACATCATGTTTGTCACAATATTTAACAAATCCGACATATTTGATTGACGGCCATAATCCATTTTAAATTGTCGTTAAACGACAATTGTTTGGGATATTGTTTTTATTTTCAAAATAATGGTTTTCATATTATCCATACCAATGGTTCAAAATAAACTTCATACGATAAATCATTTTGTCTCGTTTCTATGTTCACAATTGGAAATCATATACTCGTATGATATCATCCATATAAAACTGAGAACATTTTTTAAAATTTGAATACAACAAAAAAAATATATGTACCTACTTTTTCATTTTTTTTAAATACGATGACTTGTATGGGAAACGTTACAGTAAAAAAATCCTACTTGACAATCGAAAAATTATTTTCAATAGCCTAATGTGTTTATTAATGTTACAAAAGATTCTTCATCAGGACCATCCATACCAGTCATATCGAATAACCAACTCGTATTGTGAATTGTTAAAAATAAGCCATGAAGTTAACTCCAAAAATATTAAAAATAATTTAATAATAACCTGTAATAAAAGTAGAGAATGAATAGCTGGAACAAATAGAGTAATATTTATACTTGGGGAGTATGTTTGAACGGAATGGAAGACCTGCTTAAGACATTGAAAGAAGAGTTATGGCAGGTAATAGAATAAACGGAGCACTCGAGGGTGGTTTTAGATATGCTTCCTCAAAGTACTGGAATGAGTTGCCGCAGAACATACGTGCGATGAACTCTTTGCAGAGTTTTAAGAAACACTGCAAGATATGGTTATTGAACCAACAAGGGTGCCAGCAGTGAAAAAAAGAGAAGGAAGAAATACATTTTATTTTTAATTACTATTAGATTTTTATAGGTTATGACATGTGGTCTGTCCTCAATGTTTTGTGTTGTCCCAAGGCTTTGCTGAAAACCAGCAGCACTCCAGGGATACTTGGTAGTACGCAGGTGAGCAATAGCCTTTTTGTTGTCAATTGTAATTCAAAATTGTATATATATATATATATATATATATATATATATATATATATATATATATATATATATATATATATATATATATATATATATATATATATATATATATATATATATATATATATATATATATATATATATATATATATATATATATATATATATATATATATATATATATATATATATATATATATATATATATATATATATATATATATATATATATATTCTTTTTTTTGTTTGATGTAACATTAATGGCAACAAATAAATGGTTTATTTATTTATTTATTTACTCAGACCAATAATGTCCGATCCAAGCATCTCAAAGGAAGACAAAATTGCCGTACATAATGCAATTGTAGTGCCCACTTTGATGTATGTCAGTGAAACATGGACGTGGCAAAAGACGCATGAAAGTAGAATAAATGCTGGGGAAATGAGTATGTAATAGAACTATATATGATTAAAATGAAAGCGAATGCCTTGAGGTGGTCTGGACATATTGAAAGAATGAACGATGAACGACTGACCAAAAAATAAACATGGGTGTAAGAGATGGAGTGAAAAGCAGGGGCCGCCCCAGAAAGGGATGGCATGACCATGTGAATGATATTTTGAAAGAAGGAAATATAAGAAGCTTGGATAATCGACGAGCATGTATGAGACGATGTATGGATGTAATGGAAGCTAGGAATGTGTGCAAAAATAGAGGAGTATGGTGCTCGGTTCCCTCTGCTTACCCCGTAAGGGATATGGCGTGATGGTATGTATTATGACCTGATTAAATAATCCTGTGAGGCACCGACTTAGAATGATGCTTCCACTTTTTTCTAAAGTAATGTTTTTCGAGTGTCCAGTAAGAGCCGGGTAATCGAAAATACAAGATTAACACATAGGTTTGGAATGAGGTTCACCATCTGTTGTGAATTATGAGAATTATTAAGTTGAGACGAGACTGGTATGTGAGGACACGCGCATGGGTCGTGCTTCCTTTACTAAGATAATGCACACCCACACACCTATCTCTGCTTACCTCATATTGTAGGGTCTTCTTTTGTTTCAATCTTGAAGATTGGTTGGCAGCATTAAATTGATGCATCTCCTCCTCCACTCCGCTCGGTCTTCAGCGACTCTTTTCATCTCCGTGTAAGAGGTACACTGCATGTCGCGGCACACCTGTTCTAAATACTCCCGGCGGGGACGCCCTCTGCCAGTTGTACCCTCAACCATTCCCTCCAAGATGATATGTAGGAGATCCTCGTGTCGTAACACATGGCCTATCCAATTTGCACGCCTTTTCGATATGGTGTTTGACAGGTGCCTGGTTTCCTTAATTCTGCTGAGAACCTCATCATTTGTTATATGGTCCCTCCAAGATATGCCAAGCATTCGGCGATAGGTCCACATCTCGAAGGCATCCAATCTTTTGCGTTCTCTTTCACCTATGCACCATGTCTCACAAACATATAACAAAATACTCCATACAAATGTCTTCACTAGTTCCTTTCGGAGTTTAAGGTCCATGTTGTTGGACTCGAACATCTTGGATTTTTTGTTGAAGGCGAGTTTTGCCTGGTGAATGCGACTGTCCACCTCTCTACTTGAACGGCCATCCCATGTGATTCTACTCCCTAGATACACAAATTCTTTCACATTCTTGAGAGCAGCTCCAGACATCAGTAGATTCATTTGGCGTTCATCCCTGCCTACAGTTAGTACCTTAGTTTTATCCTTATTTATTTTCATGTCGTACTTTTCGTTTAGGACTAACTCCATAGTTTCTAAGGTTTCTTTTAGTTCTTCTTCACTATCCGTTATCAGAGCGATGTCGTCTGCAAATCTGATCATATCTACCTTTTGTCCATGGATTCTGATGCCTCTTCTATGTTCCATTACTTCTCTTATTTCATCAATCGCACATTGAATATAGCCGTTAAAAAGCATTGGAGAGAGAGAGAGAGAGAGAGAGAGAGAGAGAGAGAGAGAGAGAGAGAGAGAGAGAGAGAGAGCAGCCTTGTCTCACACCTTGTCTTATATTTGCCTCTTTTTCTTCTTTTCCACATCTGATTATGGCGGCTTCGTTTTTGTAAAGAGCTTGGATGATACGTCTGTCTCTATACTTTACACCAATCCCACCTAGTATTTCAAAAAGTTTCTTCCATTCTACTTTGTCGAAAGCCTTCTCTAGATCCACAAAGCCAACATACGTGTATTGATTTATTTTTATTCTTTTTTCGAGAATTACGCGTAAAGATAATATAGCTTCTCTGGTTCTCATTCTCCTTCTAAATCCAAATTGATCTTTACTAAGGATTGTCTCTATATTAGGATTGATTCTTTTTACAATAATATTGGTTAGAATTGTAGGGTAGGCCATGATAATATGGACGAATGAATGATTTCTGATTTTATTTAATTTATTTAACAGAACCCAACAAAATCGAACCACATCTTTTGGTCATAATTTTCTGCTTCAAGCTTCTTTGATGTTTTACAATTTTCCCGAAAGCCTTATAAATAAATTCATTTCCATTGTTCAAAAAACAACTCAAAATTTATATACTCACCTGATATGATTTAAATTAATTTGTAATTTATTTAATTTTTTTTCCTTATATTAATATGTTAATAATATTTTTACTGTGTGGTCACCCTGGCATTTGTATACATGTACCTTGCATTAATTGTACCAGTTGGGTGTACCCTTTTTTTTGCTGTGGAATAATATTATTGTCACAATAATGATTTAAGGTACCCAACTGCGTATAGTGAATATTGTATTTTTGTGTGGTGGGTGCATGGATGTAGATGTAATGTATCAATATAATATTGTAAATCTCCAACCTCGAGACAGGCGTAGTCCTAGTGAGATTGAGATAGTATTTATAAATGATTTTATAAGTGTCGAGATGGTATTGAGTTTTTTTAGCATTATTATTATTCGATTGTTTTATTTTAATTTCTTTATTTGCTTTTGAATATTATTTATCTATCTCTGTGCACTAATAATATAATTTACAAAGACAAAATACCTACTTAGTATATGTATTACGGCATTGGAATGTATTTGGTGTCCCTTGGTCCATAGTTTTCATTGAATACAGGGTGCCTCTGCCGGTGGGCGATGGTAATTCACAGCATAAGCTTCATTAAGCTACAACTCCGCCCCATCTACCACAAGGTTGATGAGTGCTGATTCCCAACACTGGTCATTTCAAACCCATTTGAATGGATGGACACTTCTGAACCGCATTAGGAATAATAAATTGTCGAGCTTTATTAGGTGTTTATCATTGTTCCTGGTGATTTCATTTATCTGGAATATTCTACGTTATGTAAAATATACATTATTATAACAATCGACTTTTATTGAAAAACTTTTAAACATCTCAATAGAGACGAAGTTGGGATATTATAGAAAAAAAAATTAAATTACAAAAAAAAAATATAAAATGTATAAATTATAATTACATTGATAAGGAAACTCAGTAAGAAGGCATGATTCCTGAGTATATAATAGTTTATTTAGGGCAAGGAAGAAATCTAATAGGTACACCTGATCTTGTACAGTAATTATCTCTTTTATTAACAAAATATCTCTGCCTGTAACCACCAGTAACAGAATGGTGTCGCCCACCTTCTCGCGATTCCTACCGCATACATACCGCATTTCTGTTTCTCACTTCGATACATCCCACTCACACACCACCCTACCACAGTTGCGCAAGCGCATAAAGTGATCGCGTAAACCAGCCGATGACAGATCGTAAGCTCTGTAGGTGCCTCGAGTTCCTGGTTCTTCTACAATAACCCAACTTCGTCTCTATTGAATGTTAAAAAGTTCGTCAATAAAAATATTATTTGACTCCTGACAGGGAAAAAATCCAATGTTTGCGTATATGCAACTCAGATGGTATGGACATGTAATGAGGAGGCAAAATGATCATGTGGTGCAAACTGCTCTAGCACTCCCAGAAAACAGAAAAGGAAAAGGACGTCCAATATCCACGTGGTGGGGCAATATGAGGAAGCTCATGGATAAAGCCCACATCCCAGCCCCGACAATACAGGACAGATCATCGTGGCGCCAAAGGATTAGGAGAGCCAACCCTACCCAAAGTGTGATAAGGCAAAGAAAAAGAAGAAGAAGTTAGCGTATATGCAATTAAAAAAATAATCAATTGACTTGTGTTAAGCTGTCTAATGTTTTTTATTCAAATAAATCTACAGTCTTTTAACGTTTTGATAATTGGAAAAATACGTATATCAACACCAACGTTTTCGTATTATTTATCTCATATGTATTAAATAAAATTTTATTTTATCAACATCATAAACACACGCATTAAAATATTGAAGTAACTACTTTAACTAAATTTTAGATGAGTCAGTGGCAGAGCGGCTAGCGAGCTTGATTAGTTATCCAGAGGTCTCGAGTTCAAATCTCGCTTCGACCGATTTCCTTCGCCAATAGCATACTGCCACAAGCATTTATTTATACTTAATTTACGAAATGGATGAGAATGCACATGTACTTATTTACAAGACATTATTAATTCTTTTTTAATAACGTATGAAATGTGTAAATATTAATAAATAATAACTGCTATTATGTATATGTACACTCTCAAATTGCTAGCATTAAAAATGTCAACAGTGATCATTACTTTAATGCACATATATAAGGTTTCTTGTATTCTTAATCAAATTTGTTTAAATAATTCAAATTAACTACGCGATTTAAATTATCAATAATGTTATAATAATATAATATATTGTTATGTTATTTTATATAATGTGATATGATATAATATATATTAATATAGGATAGTGTGCTAAAATATAATACAGGGTGTCTCAAAATAAAGCTTATATTTAGTGGATCGATTAAAAAAAAAGTAAGCCGTGTATAGAAAAAATATTTATTACCTAATTATTAAAGTACACAATTTAGGAATTTATTTCCTGATAATAATATCGTTCAAACGTAGACCTTCGCGCTCGCAGCACTTATTTAATCGAACAGTAAAATTACTTAATGACGGCTCGGCAGGTGGACTCAGTGATGGCTACCATTTCGTGACGGATATTTTTTTTCAAATGCGCCAGGGAAGTCAGTTTATTGGCGTAAACATTAGATTTAAGATAACCCCATAAGAAAAAGTCAATAGGAGTTAAATCAGGACTGCGTGGAGGCCAATTTATGTCACCTCTCCTGGATATCAATTTGCCTGGGAAAATTTCACGAACTCGTGGCAGAGATGTATTGGACGTGTGTGACGTTGCTTCATCCTGCTGGAGCCATGTTCTTTGGTTATAGGCCAGGAAAGTTTTGCAGTTCAGGCACCAAGAAGTCGTCTAACATCTCCACATAACGCTCTGAATACAAATATAAACTTTCTTTTGAGACACCTTGTATAATGTAGTGTAATGTGTAATATAATTTAATATAGTATAATGAAATAAAATATGATATGATATAATATAGCATTATGTAATATAATATAGACCCCCAACACGAGTGGGGTACCTAACGGGGAAACTGTGATGTAGTCATGGTATATTAATAAATGAATAAATAAATTTATAATAAATAAACAAATAAATAAATCATTTTTATTTAGATAAAACTCAATAAATATCAAATAGGTATACAAATCTTTAAATTAAGTAAAATGTTGACTCACGGTTCATATATAATTTGAACATTATCCATGATTATTTATTATTTATCTTACACGTCCTGTATTCTACTTTTCCCAATATCTATTTGAGAGTATTTTTTTCGTAGTAATGGCGTGCATATTGGAAAAACAGTATTTTCTAATCAGCCATATCTTCTATTTTCGTTCCATGTTGGAGTATGAAGACAAAAAATATATCTTTACATAGTTTGATAGCACATCATTGTTACC
The DNA here is from genome assembly GCA_963576475.1 of Molanna angustata. NCBI lineage: Eukaryota > Metazoa > Arthropoda > Insecta > Trichoptera > Molannidae > Molanna > Molanna angustata. Next base: position 26,126,171 of record OY754967.1, on the reverse strand, counting down.
AATGACAGTAATGTTTTTTTAATAGGCTCAACAACTTGCTCAATTCATACTAAAATTTACATCAATTCTACCATTTTCTTTAATATTTGCCCAAAAATAAATTTTACTTTCACCCACTCGATGAAATTTTTATATATTTTTTTTTTTTAAAAATTTCTTTTGTAAATTATGATAACGACGATTCTATTGCGTTTAACTAAATATAATATAATATGTCGTAAGTTCGAAAGATTTCGTTTATCTATTGCCAAAGTATTTATGCTTAATTTATGGTATGTGTGAGGATTTATGTACTTGTTACAAGGACATATTCATTCTTTAAAAAAGTATTACTTAGCAATGAATTCATATTTATAATTTTATACATTAAATTATAAAATGTTATTTATTAAAAAATTTAAATACGCAGGGACCCATTTTTGATGCAATACTATCCACATTGTTTCATAAAAAAACAAGAGTTCAATTATTTTCGAAGTTTATGATCTGTTATTGGCTAGTTTACATGATTGCTTTGAACGCTTGTGCAACGAACATCAATTTAAACTTAGAATTGAATAAATTACTTTAAAGTTCTTTTTTTAATTTTTGAAATAATTCAGTGTTGGCGATTAACAAATTCAATGAAATTAAAAAACAAACGAAAATCAGTCAATATCATGTTGCAAGCTTCAAACTTCAAGCTTCACACCAAATCTCATTGGAAAAATATATTTCTATTTCATCTGTATGTTTTGAAAAAAATATTTAAACAAAGAGAAAATATTATTTATTTACTAACCGAAAATTAGGCTAAGAAATTTACAATGATGTGATTTTTTCGTTTAAACGAACCGACATACTTTTTGACAAATTAATATCACAATAGAGACGGAGTTGGAATATAATCGGTGAACCGGGAAACCAAGGTACCTACAAACCTGTCATCAGCTAATTTACGTGATAACTTTAAGCGTTTGCGCAACTTTCACTTATTATGCTTTTTATTGAGTTCTCTTATCAATCCAATTTTTGAAAGTTCTATAAGTTACTTACCAACATGTGTTCGCTTGAAAGTAAGCTGAGAAGACTATCGCCAATTTTTGCCATCGCCAAAGTGACGTATAATTTTTTTAAGGCCATCTATGAAAAAAATGAAAACAAGATCCTCATATATTAATTATATAAATATATAAAGCATTGTCACTTTTTACCAGCCCTTACGTGAATCCTCCCCTTCCTTTTTAAATATATTATGATGTTTTATGAAAGTTTTACGAAAAACAAAAAAAAATGTTTATCCTGAATCGCCGAGAAATTTCATGAAGTACAAGGTTTTGAATAATATATTATTATCAATAACAACTTTCGTCCAATAACAATATTAGGTATAATTTCAGAGTTAGCTTGTTAGCCCCTAAGCATTTAGTTTCAAATTTCGAGGTTAAAATCAGATTAAATTTTAATTACACGAGTACCAGTATTTTCACTAAAGGTTACATAAATATCCTAAAATAATATATTGACTTACTGAGAGTATTTAATTTCATTCAATAATAATTATTATCTTAGGCTTTCTTAGTTAATACTATGAAAACCTTAAAAACATATTATATTCTAATTTAAATTTAAAAAAATGTTACAATTATTAAAATTTACACACATATTTATCTATAACTAGTTGCATGTAACACATGAGATCCAACTGTCGATAGCGATAGTATGTATAGTTGAAGAATATGTACCAAACTATAAACCCATAGATACAAATTATTGAATATTTTCAGATATTTTGTTTTCTATACAACATATGTAGGTATGTATGTCAAGATAGGATAGTATGGAGGAAGATCCTTTTTCCTACCCAGAATATGCAAATAGCATGATGGTATGTATGTATGTTTGGAGATGAAGTATCAAACTATTAAGTCTTCTTACATATTGTGTATAGGCGACTGCCATACAAAATGTATGAAGCGATGTCGTCACTAAATTCAATTTTTAAAAAAATTGTTAAAAAAAAATTGAGATCTTCTACTACAATGTTAATATTTTTTATAGAAAATTAAATTATCTAGTTGGGGTGTTTCGGCTTTTTTCGATAATTGTAAAAGTTTTGGAAATATAGGCAGTTAAACTCATAAATTTATCATAAAAAAAATATTTTTCTTAATAAAAAATGTTTGAGAAACCCTGAAATTTTTTTGAAAAAACAAATTTGAGATTTTGTATTTGTCTATGCTTGTACCAATTTTCAGCGTTCTAGCGTTTATGGTTTCTGAGATATATGGAAAAATAAAATAAAAATTCAAAAACTGATAACCCCTGACTGAAACAAAATTTCAAAATTCCGAGTATAAAAGTTTTGTAGGCCTGTAACTGTTTATATATTCTGAAATTTTAGGCTCTGTAAATTGAGCGGATCAAAAGTTATAAGGGGGGGACGGACACACACACACACAGACACACACACAGACACACAGACACACAGACACACAGACACACACACACACACACAGACACACGAAATGTTCTACTCCGAATTCTGAGTAAATCCGTGTATGGAACATATATGCTGCGAAGCCTCTAAGTTGGTGTTTTTTGACTTCAAAGTTGGAAAAGCCGTGAAAAAAGTAGACCTCTCCATACAATTCTCGCGTATTCTGGCTTGATACATTGTCGATATGTTAAGAGAACAAAGTTCTCCTGAACAAATCGACAGTTGGATTACCAACTATGATTACTACTCAAAGCAAATGTAAATTAAAAATTCATAAAGCTTACACACATATTTATCTATAACTAGTTGCATGTAACACATGAGATCCAACTGTCGATAGCGATAGTATGTATAGTTGAAGAATATGTACCAAACTATAAACCCATAGATACAAATTATTGAATATTTTCAGATATTTTGTTTTCTATACAACATATGTAGGTATGTATGTCAAGATAGGATAGTATGGAGGAAGATCCTTTTTCCTACCCAGAATATGCAAATAGCATGATGGTATGTATGTATGTTTGGAGATGAAGTATCAAACTATTAAGTCTTCTTACATATTGTGTATAGGCGACTGCCATACAAAATGTATGAAGCGATGTCGTCACTAAATTCAATTTTTAAAAAAATTGTTAAAAAAAAATTGAGATCTTCTACTACAATGTTAATATTTTTTATAGAAAATTAAATTATCTAGTTGGGGTGTTTCGGCTTTTTTCGATAATTGTAAAAGTTTTGGAAATATAGGCAGTTAAACTCATAAATTTATCATAAAAAAAATATTTTTCTTAATAAAAAATGTTTGAGAAACCCTGAAATTTTTTTGAAAAAACAAATTTGAGATTTTGTATTTGTCTATGTTTGTACCAATTTTCAGCGTTCTAGCGTTTATGGTTTCTGAGATATATGGAAAAATAAAATAAAAATTCAAAAACTGATAACCCCTGACTGAAACAAAAATTCAAAATTCCGAGTATAAAAGTTTTGTAGGCCTGTAACTGTTTATATATTCTGAAATTTTAGGCTCTGTAAATTGAGCGGATCAAAAGTTATAAGGGGGGGACGGACACACACACACACAGACACACACACAGACACACAGACACACACACACACACACACACACAGACACACGAAATGTTCTACTCCGAATTCTGAGTAAATCCGTGTATGGAACATATATGCTGCGAAGCCTCTAAGTTGGTGTTTTTTGACTTCAAAGTTGGAAAAGCCGTGAAAAAAGTAGACCTCTCCATACAATTCTCGCGTATTCTGGCTTGATACATTGTCGATATGTTAAGAGAACAAAGTTCTCCTGAACAAATCGACAGTTGGATTACCAACCATGATAAATATTGCAAAGCAATGTAAATAAAATAAAAAAAAATGAACATATGTGTATCAGATATTTTTAACAAATATTCAAGATTGTTAAATTGTTGGATTGTTAAATTTTAGTTCACTGGATATTGGACTGGAATTTATGATCTTCATCAGTTTTTTTTAAATTCTTGTATTCTGTTATCTTTTGGTGCAAAAACTCGTGCAGATGCACTTTAACAGTGGTCAAGGTTTGAAATATATCAATAGTGGTTGATTAAGATATTCTGTACACTGTTTATGGCTCATTTTGAAACAATCCATTGTTTAGTCGGGTTTATCACTGCCGTCTGTGTAGAGGACAGACGACAGGATGCTTTGATATTTGGTTCTGGGTTTTGCTTCCCCACAAATCGGATTTGGCGTCAGAGGATTTACATTAAACCTGAAGGGAACAATGTCATCTGACCGCCTTTAGATAACAACACACGCTCCGGCGTTTGAACATTGGCGTATTCAATATCAAAGATAGAATTCAAAAACTTGTTTTAGTTTCACGATTATTTTAATATATAGACACTGATCGGTCTATTGAAGACCATCATCAGAGTGTTAATTTTAAGCATTTTTATTCATAATCTACTACGACTTAATTTATAATTGATGACGCGTATATGAAGTTATAAACAAGTGGACTGTATTTTATCGCAGGGGTGGTTTGTTGCAACCACTGCAAGGCAGAAGGAAAAGATATAGATGGAACACTCACTTACTTGATTATTGCTATGTCTTCTTCCTTGTCTGGAAGAGAAGCGTATTCGATATGATGGTCTTATCAGGACTCGGTATAGAAGGAATCTGATTTGTGGGTGTGGGGCGGGCAGTGATTGCAACAGTTATATGTCATTTATTTGGCGTTAACACTAATTATTATTTTATAATAGGTAAAATGAAATACTGTTTTCTACAATCCTAATCTTACTGATGGAATTTTATTTTTAAATGTTTTTTTTAGTTATTTAACCAATATGCAAAGAAGAATATATTTATTTTGTTCAACTTCATTTTCTTGTACTTTCAAAATCGTCTTCAGTTTCCATATTAAAGTATTCTTTAATCGTAAAAGTGTTACAACCGGAATCCCGGGATTCCACGTGAATATTTCCAGGTCTTTAAACATCCGTACAATATGTTTATTCGAAACCCAGAATTCCCTCTGATCAATATTAATCTGGCAATAATCTAATATCCTGTATAATATTAACTATGTAACACCGGTCACAATAAGGTATATGAACATATCTTAATACAATCATAAATTGATTCACTATCATTCTTGTACTTACGAAAAAGTAATAAAACTTGTTATAGAATTAAAAAATATAATTTGCTAACTATCCCATTGAGAACATAATGATTTGAATTAAATATTAACATTTTTCATAGATATTTGTGTGTTTATTATTTATTTATTTAAGGGATAAATACATTCTTATAAAATATACAAAAGGAATACAATATAAAATAAATAAAAAACAAACTAATTACATTTGTTCATATGTAATTATGTAATAAACACACAAATATCTGGCAAATACACCTAAACCCCCTAATCATATTTTTCAAATATTTTAAACAGTATCTTTTGTAAAAAAAATACCATAAAGTTTTTCAAAATTTCTCCAGTGAATTAATTTTAAACAATTTTAAAATTCAGCATAGTTCCCCTAAAAAAGTTTAAAAAATATCCTTTTTACAGCATTTTTTTTATAACTTCATAACTATTTCATAAAAATAATTCTCTTGTAACAAGTACATGCATATCCTCGTACATTCCCTAAATTAAGCATAAAAGCTCATGCTATAGGTGAAATAAATCGGTCTTAGCAGGATTCAAGCTCGCGACCACTGAATTGCAAACCCAGTGTGCTAACCGCTCTGCCACCATCGATCTGAACTATGTGTTCTAAAGAAATAAATCTTTAATTTGCTTAAAGAGTGCATAAAATCAAAGTGAGTGTTCGTGATATATTTTTCATATCAAGTCTGCCCCTCTAGACAACATGCCATTTAAGCTAAGCGTTATCTCGCTAAGCGATATGTGACAGCCACCGATTCCATACATACATATACTATCGCTTAGCGAGATAACGCTTAGCTTAAATGGCATGTTGTCTAGGGGGGCAGGTTTGTTCTTGAAATCCAAAAAATCAACAAATTTTGAGTTTCCGATAAATTCAAATGACGTATTTACCCTTTTTTACGCGCGCGATTGTTACCCTTGTTAATGTGTAACTTCATAGTGTATTAGGAGGTTTCATTACATCAGGTTTTCAGTCACTAGATTTAGCGTTATATGCCCTCTTGAAAGATAAATGTCACTCATAATGAATATCGATTATGAGCGTTATATGCTCTCTTAAAGATTAATGTCACTCATAATGAATATCGATACGCCCCTGGTAATTTTCACCTGAAATTTGATTTATACATCTTCTACACTATGACAATATTGTTCATGTGTCAACATTAGTATCCCCAACTATATCTATAACATTAATAAGATATAATCCAAATAATACCCACAATATCAAATTGATATTTAATTTCTTCAACACAGACACAGTTTTTCTAAATATATAAACACAGACAGTTTTTCTTCATTTTAAGATTCGTGTGTCTCGATGATGTAACAAATCAAAAAATAGCCATGCATAAAAAGTTTCTTACCCAGATTTTATTGATAATATCGGGTACAATTACATAGATCTGTATGCCTATTTACAATAAATATTAACAAAAAAAAAATTTCAACACAAAAAGTGCAAAATCATATTCTATTTTATGGTTTTCAGTCTGCTCATAGTGATGTATTCACCTAATTTAACTATTTGATTATTTCTTCAAGGTTCCAATCCTAGGATCGGGTGCACCGAAAATTCCATCTTTCCACATATTTCTGTTGTCCGCCAGCCTCTTCATCTCTTGGTAGCTGGATCAGCGCACATCACTGATCACCTGTTTTTTTTGTCCTCCGTCATTGCTTTGGTGATAGTAACACGCAGACTCGCATGCGTATTTACCTTTCCGTGTTGATTAGGACGCAAGTACTGCCTCGAATTAGGCACTAGTTTGTTGCGCTAATGCACTTAAAAATTCGTGTTGAATTTAATGCACACAGTTTAGCAATGCCAAACTATGTGCATTTGGAGGATTGTTCAATTCAAGGTAGGTAATTAATTATTGAATATGGAATATAATATAGCCATGAAGTTCGTGCGCTATTTCATTTCGCTCGCATTTCGTCTGTCACTGTCACATTTGTATTTTGTTCACAGATTATATGGTAGATATCAATATTTTTTTAAGACATTAAGTAATATGGAACTGTTAAAGGACATACTTGGTGGTATTTTGGACAGTTTTAAAATTTTAAATTACGAAGGAGACAAGGATAATATTACCAATGTAAAATTCGATGCTCTATATCTTGTGAAGGTAATTACGACGCAAAGTGTGGTTATTTCATTGAAAAATTCATGAATACCAATAAAAAAAATAATAAAAAAAATTGTCAACGAATTTTTATGATATGATGTAGATTTGTGTAGATTAATCTATTAAAATAAAAACAATCATACACAAAAAATGCCTCTTACACAGCCTTGTAACGCATCATAAAATTTATAAACCTGTGTACGATTGAACGAAGCGTGCCTTGAATTGAACACATATAAGCAGGAACAGTTTGCGTTGCTAAACCGTGTGTATTTGGAGGACACATGCCTTGAATTCAACACGAGTTTTTAAGTACATTAGCGCAACAAATTAGTGCCTAATTCGAGGCAGTAGGTACTTGCCTCCTATTCAACACGGAAAGGTTAATCGTGACCCAGATGCCTGATGTTATGGCCTATCAATTTGGATCGATGTTGAGCAACCCTCATTAGGAGTTGTCTCCTTTCTCCGACTCAGCTGAGTACCACGTCGTTTAGAATGTGGTGTGACCAATGGATCTTAGCCATAGACTTAGATTATACAACTATTTTTTTTATAATTATACAAAACAAGTACCTGTACATATTATATCAGTTTATTAACCAGAAATGGTCGAGTCCACACAAATACAGGATACGTGACAAATTTAATGAATTATGCAGTCTTACATTTGTATTGAAGCTTGGCGCAGAAACAATGATTTAGTGGGAACTTAACATTATATTCATACTATACATATATGTATTTTGTTTATTCGTGTATTGAATTTTCGCATACATTTCTCACAGTCGTATATTATATACAGTAAAAAACATATTATTTGTCGCTTACGGGGAAATGTGGAAAGTTTAAAAAAAAATATTTTTCAGGTATCTAAAAGTACTTTTATTTATCGAATTTCTTTTGTTTGTTTAAAAATTGTTGTACGTAAAATATATTAAAAGCAAATAAATTTAATAGTATCCTACTCTTATTCTGTATAATCATGAGAAAATAAAATTTTACGTTTCCGTTCCAGTTCCAAGTAAAAATTATAATAACAAGGAACTTATTTAAATTTTTAATTCAAGTTAATAACAGTTTCCGTGTTTTAATGGCTTACTTTATCTTGAATGCTACACTTTTTTACTTGGTAATACATATTTTTGTTTTTATTGATAAATTTGTACGAATTTGTATATCAAGAAAGTATTTAAAGTTAATTTTTAAATAGCGAATTGATATAATATATTGTTTTGCTTTCCTTTCCTATGGCATTTCACCCCGAAGGGGTGTTATTCGCCTAAAAGAAGATTAAATTTAATGCTTTATATGTGTAGATTATGAAAACTATTATTTATTTAAAATATTAATCATTTATTATTCATAAATCTAACAATTTATTTATCAATTTAATTAATAAATGAATAAATTATTTAATAAAAGTAATAATATTTATTTTATTATTTTTTTTTATTAATTTATTTATTCGTATATATCCTTGAAATTCAAGCCAAAAGCGACCTCACGTTTACTGGCATAGGCGTTTTTACTCGATTCAATATTTTTCTTATTACCAACACTATAATAATAATCAATTTAACGTTTTAAAGCTTCTTATTAAATAAGTTTTTTGGTTATCACTGCCTACACAAATAGGAGAACAGCGTTCTGTTAGGGTGGTATAATGTATTTATTTATTTTTTACAATGTCAAAGATGAAAACCAAAAAATATTATGGTACATATATTTTGATTGTGGAATCAATTCAAACTAAATTTATTCTCGAAGTCATCCAATATATTTTAACATAATATCAAATCGATACTTTGTTATGTTGATAATAAAATTTAAGCTCTTTTTGAGTAGATTTTTAATCTTTGATTTTCACAACAACAAAAAACTCACCACAAGTAATGAATTCTCTGAAAGGTCTTGAAAATTCGGATTCCAAAATGTTAAAACTTTGTCTAGAATTCATTATATATGAATATTATACAAAATGTGAAGGGCATATAAACTTACGGTAAGTTAAATACATTAGGTACCTACTTACAAACAATATTATAGCGGTGCTCGAATTTTTTTAAAATATTTTTTCAACTTTTTCACATGAAATAGAGTATTTTTAAAAAAGTGCTTATCCAACTGCCTATGATGCATACTTGTATTCTTCAATTATATATAATTTATTTTAAAAATAATGAATATGTCCTTGAAACAAGTACATATACATCCTCATACATTCCCTAAATTAAGCATAAATGCTTGTGCTATAGGTGAACGAAATCGGTCGTGGCAGGATTCGAACTCGCGACCACTAGAGTACTAATCCAGCGCGCTAACCGCTCTGCCACCACCTACCTTTATATCTACTTACTATCGCCATCGACAGTTGGATCTCATGTGTTTTGTGTAATTCATTTTCAAAAATAGTTTGTATATTATAGTAGTACATCACATTTTTTTAATATTTGTAAAAAACGTTTAAAGGGGGGGGGGGGACTGCTGCCAACGTACCTATTTTTCAATTTGATATACTATCATTATTTCTTTTGTTTTGTAGTAATGATGCAATTTCAAATTAAAAAAAATAGGTACGTTGGCAGCAGTCGCCCTTTTAAGTGACGACATTTATACACAATATATATATGACGAATCGATAGTTTGATTCTTAATCTCCATACATACTATCGAGCCATTCACTATTCTATCTTGACATACATGTTTTGTAAATAAAACAAAATATTTTGAAATATTCAATGATTTGGATTTAAGGGTTTATAGTTTGGTATATATTCTTCAACTACACAATATATCACCATCGACAGTTGGATCTCTTGTGTGACATATGTACAACTAGTTTAATTAGTATATGGTATTCGATTATTAACATCATTGTATACCTACTACATTATCAAGCGGGATATAACAAGAGCTTGTGATTATTTATAAACTTATTGCCATAAATTAATGATAACATAATGGAAAATTGAAATTCACACTGAAGTATCGTACAATTATGTTAACGGTTCGTAAACATAGACATGTTTTATTTTATTGCCGTCAAAGGGAACATCTAAGAAGCACAAATAGAGTCTTCAGATACTATTAGTGCGAGTAATTATACAAAATTACAGCCATAGCAAATTACCTGCAAGTTCAGTAAAAGTTCATAGCGTTTAACTACACAGTTCCGTGTTAGAAACCACTAAGCCTTTATCAGGGTTTTCCACAAGGGGAGGAGAACAAGGCTAAACTTGGAGAATAACTAAAGGTTTCACTAATTTACTATGATTTGTTTATATTATTTATTCCATTATTATTGACCGCTAAATGAAAATAAAGACACTATATTATTTTAAACGAACGTAAGTCCACGATCAAATATTATGATATAAAGTAGGTTTTGAACATCTGGTATCAAAAACAATTCGTACAAAATAAAATCTTTGGTGGATGTACGGTTGTGTGCTAGATTAGCAATCCAGTTGATTTTTTTATTATTTTATTTATATAATACAACACATATTCAAAAAAACACAATCACAAAATACAAAAAAAGATAGACAGTTAAAAAACATATTTTCCTTTACCAGAGTGCAAGTATTTGTGTATAAAGGGAACATTTAAAAACAAATAAACAAAAACATACATCTACTCAATTATGCAAGGGTCTATTTTATTTTTATTTTTCTTTTGAAATTATGAAATTCAGTTACCAGTCTCAAATCTGCTTCGATTTGGTTGAACCACACCACCCCATTGTACGTATAGTAAGTAGTGTTGTGCAAAACTTGTTAAAGATTTTTAGAGTTTAATTAAAATTCAAATTTCAGTTCAAATTCAAGTTCAAAATGAGTTCTAATTCAGCCTAGATAGGTTTCGTTTCATAGGCCAAATAATTTGCTCATTTTTGATAATAAGACAAGTCGCAACATTTTGGAGACCTATAATGGGACTGAAAAGACAGTGAAATCTTCTTATTCGCTGGGATTCAAACCCAGACTATAACTCATACATACATACATACTATCACGCCATGTAACTAGCGGGGTAGACAGAGAGAATCGAACGCCACATTTTTATATCCTGGCACGCATCCCTCGCCTCGTCCACATTCATGCATCGTCTCATACATGTTCGTCTACTGCTCACACTTCTGACTCAATAGAGTAAATAAAAAAAGAAGGACCTCACTAACTCGTGAACTAGGTCCCAGATGGGATCAATGGAGACAAATTCGAGACATGCGAGAAGAAGAAAACAAGAAATTTTATATTTTATTTAAAATATTGTACAGTAGTTTATTAGGAATTCAATTATAATATTTCAATAAATATTTCTCTCCTATAATGTAGGGAACTAAAGTTGAATGTATTTCGTTTAATATTTTATCAGTTTTGGCTTGAAACCAATATTTCCTGTTGCACGGAAATCGTGTATTAGACAGATGCCATGTACTCTATCAGCTGTTCATAGATAACACTATAAATCCATATATACATATATCTGAACCTTATATTGCATTATATTAATGTTGCATGCTAACTTTCTGTAAATTGTGATACTTTGAAACCACTACCTATTCATATAACATTATTTCTTAGTAATAAAACCGAATAGGTATAGCATAATCATAATTAAGTAAGTTTTATAAGGACTGAAAATAATTATCATGGTTCAAATTTAATATAAATATCATACCTAAACAAGGATATATAATGTCCAACGTTAGTTAAGAATGTTATTCAATAACAATTAAAATATTTACATCAATAGATAATTGATTCTATGTATCAAACATTCAAAAACTGCAGAGACAAACATGACAAATCACAATGAAAATAAATGTGTATATGAGACGTTGAAGTGATGTGGATGATGCAAAACACGTATGTAGGGGGAGAATGGTGTGGTATTCTAGAGAGCTACTCATGACACGTTCTTAATATGTTCTTATCTTGCCTTAATCTTAAAAATGTGTAAATCAGTACTCGATCATAATCTATTCCTAATCTTACTCTACATTGAATCTTAATATATTGTTTAGATCAAAGTTAAGTGTGAAATTGTCATTAATTTTTGTATAATTTTATATAATTATTCAATTAATTCTAACCTCAAAGGTTTCTAGATGATCTAGTCTGAAGCTGATCTTAATTTTATTTTAATCAACTTCATGAATAGCCCTGCTGTTCTATGTATCTGTCTACTTTATGAGGTACTAAATAAAAAAGCGAAATTCTAGTACATATGTAAGATGCTGAATATTAATAACGAAAGATATTTTTTTGGGGTTCAGTCATCTCTGACTTACCTTTTTAGTAAACAGATATTAGTAGTATATGTGTTTCCAATTTTTTTATCACTGTATTTGGTTATTATATTTATTTTCCAAATATGAAGACTTTGGTGTCTTAAACAACAATTTTATGAAAAAAAAAAAACAATGGTATCACAGTACTTTTGCAAATAACTATTAATATTATAGGTATTTATTTCCGATTAAACGTAAAACTAAAAAATCAAATTGAATAATGGCTTTTAAACGACGTATATGGTCCTATGCACGATTCTTTAAATTGAAAACTGTTATAAAACATCATTTAAATTTTTCAAATAGAAAAAGTTTGAATTGATTCTATGAAAGAGCAAATTCGCAAAGACATTCAGTTCTGAAAATAGATGATACTTTGAAAGCAATAATAGTATCGTGTCTTAACTTAATGTGCTATTAACTATCACACATTCTGCATTTTCTATTAAACTTTTTACAGTTTTCTACCATATAGTACAAGTTTGCATGGCATTAGTTCCACTTTGTTACATACTAAAAGTGATTTTGTTTCAATAGCTGTTGAAATATTGACACATTGAAAATTAATTTCCAATGTGAAAGAATGAAAGAATATCTTATTAAAGAATGTGTTTAATTTGAAATTATTTTGTCAGGTTTTATAGTTCTGCCCTAGTATGCTTGGTGGCGTGTCTCTGTTGCTGACAACTGGATTCATTGTCATCAGTTTAGAAAACTTAATCTACCCGTTACCAAAAACTTTATTCATAAAATACGAAAATCCCGAAATTTTATATATGCACGAAATTATCAAAAAACATATTTGTTTTCTCTATAATTTACTGCAGCAATAATCTGCAATCGAATTGTTAGGGATATCCATTTCGAATCCTCTCCTTATCCGTATCCCTATCATAGATAATGTATGCCAACCCGCCTAGCAGAGAAGAAATGTTACAAAAAGAAAACTACCTACAAACAGTATAGATCAACAGTACAGCGAGTTAACTTCGAGAGACGACACAGTGCACTTACCCTACATAATATATGTAATCAGTTTACCTACGTTTTAAAGTATTTTTTCTACATAGTTTTCTTCGTCAAGTTATAGTTTCTTCGTGTAGTGTTTCGTGTTCCTGTGCTGCAAATAACATTCTAGTACATCTTCATATTGGTTCGTCGCGGCTGGCGGTAAGTACAATTTACCTTCATTGATCTATGCTCCTTTCGAAATATTGTTTACCTTCCATTCCCGATTTTTTATCCCTTCATACAGTCCATTTGCTCCAACACCAATTATGTGAAGAAATAAAACATTGGGTGTTAGATAGTATTTTTAATCATCTCTTCATGTACTTTTGGTCCAAAAAAATTTTTTTTTTTCATATTTATATCATTTACTCACTCGTGTTTTTGGAGAGTTAACCCACTCGTAATAACCCACTCGTATTCATTTAACCGCTTTACTTGTTTGATTATAATAATGACAAAAAAAACTAAACAACTTCTTGAAAAACACCATGAATAAAGTTTACATTTCAACTGTAAAAACACATTAAAAATAATTACATAAAAACTTATACCGGCAAGCAATTTTCACAGCGGTGACCTTTGAAGACGCTTTTTTCCTAGATTTTCATTAAAAAACATCTCTTGCAAATACAGAAGAATAAGCCAAAACATTATTTACTTGGAAATTACATTAAAAATATAAAGGAATATCAAATGATGTTTCAACTAACATTAAATTTTCACAACGAACAAAAGAATAAATTATTTTCAATAGCAAAATATCTTCATGCTGTTTCATACTAAATTCATCAGATAAAATTCTTCTTTATAGTATTTAAATTGCAACTGAAAATGAAAATGTAGCGTGCAGCGTGTTTTTGACATGAATGCAAGAAATCCTTGTGCAAAAAATATAATATGAAATCCTTTGTTCTAAGTTGCAATACATAATACAGACCACCTTCTTCTTTACAGACCACCGACCGCCATAAATCGACCGCCGTGGCACAGTTGGTAAGCCGTATGCCTTCTGTGAGGGCGTCTTGGGTTTGATCCCCAGCAAAAGAGAAATGTACAGAGAAAATTCATTTCTCACGGAAATATTGCTTCTCTGTGCTGAAGACACTGGATATGTGGAAGAAATTGTCATATAGCAATAAACACCACTTGTACAGGATGCATGAAACTTTTGTTTATTATTGATGTTGATTGGGTACTTTTGAAAATTATGATTCTGTCAAATAAAATGTCAATAAATAAATATGTTCAATGTGCACTTTCATTAAAGTTATCTTAAATTATTAAATTTTCATTTAATTATAAATTATATTTGAATTATACAACTACCTATAAACCACTGTATATAATTCAAATATGGTTAATATTAACTTCCGCAAAATAATCGCGGAATTATTAAATTATATTAATTATAAATAGTTCAACATAAGAATATACAATGTTTATTTTTCAACAAAATAAAATAATAAGCAATAAATAGAGAATCAAACTGTCAATTGGCATTTTGGTAGTTAATGGCAAAGGATGTAAAAATCTATTATATGTTGAGGGAAGAACGAATTTGTTTTATTTTGAAATCAATTTTTTATCCATCAATGAAGAAAACAAATTATTATTTAAATATTTTTAAATAATATTTTTTATTTAATGCCCCATTCACCTCATGTAGGTGTTCTCAGGGAGTAACATAATCTATATTCGCATCGACATTGAGGAAATCTAAAGTAATAAAGCAATCAAAATGTTAGTGTATGTGTGTGTGTGTGTGTATGTGTGTGTGTGTGTTTGTCTCACGCCTTCTGAAAAACCAAGAGCATCTAAAAATCTAATTTATGTGCGAACGTGTACCTGTATACCTGATGCAGTGTCACGCTAAAAATAATGCGATAAAAATGCTGAATTTTAAAAATATTTCAATAATTATTTTTTTCATACAAAATTTTCCAAGTCATATCTGTCAAAAAAGTGTACATTTTGCACGCAAATATCTGTTAGTTTAAAAGTTAGAAGTACGTATTTACACAAAAAAAAAATATTTTGAAGTATAACTTAGCGTTTAAGTGAAAAACATGGTGAATATTTGGTATAATTATAATGTTTAACTTATTTTTAAAGTAAGCCTTTTGTACATAAACGCCGCCATTTTAATATCTTTTCATACAATATTTAATTTTCCCACCGAATGAATATGTTCTTGAAAATAATAAACCTTTGAAATAAATGTAATTATGAAATAATAAAATGAAACACAAGACATTACGGCAAGTTTTAAGACGTATATTGTAAAAGTCTGTTAATTATTAGTAAAGATATAGGCATAATAAAATTGCATAATTTGTATATAATATTTGATATTTCGGACAATTTTCATTTTTATGGCATCGAACAAACCAATGTAGGTACCTACATATTCAAAAAAGTCTCAAACCATTTGATATTTTTAACGTATTGGAATGGTTACTATGGTAACGGAAAGATTCTGATATTCAAATAAAATTTGTTATGAATAGAATTTCTTTAGAATATTGTTGTAGGTAGGTACCTACCTATTACTATTTACTTACAAATCAACAATATACTGATTTCCTATCGGAAAATTGTATGCGATGTACTCCTAAACCGTTTGTCCGATTACAATGAAACTTTGGTGAATTGTCGAGCGTGTGCCCGGGATGGTTTCTGGATTTAAACTTTTTTCTTATTCTTCTTCTTCTTCGTGTATTTGGTCATTTAACCTATGAAGGGGGAGTATCCTGGGAAAAGAATGTCCGACTGTCCCTCCATCTCTTCGCAGGTCTTCCAGGACGGTTTGTGGATTTTAACTTTTTTCTTCTTCTTCTTCATCGTGTATTTGGTTATTTTACCTATGAAGGGGGACTATCCTGGGAGAAGAAGGTCCCATTTTCCGACCATCTCTTCACAGGTTTCTGGGTTTAAATTTTTTTCTTTTTTTTCTTCATCGTGTATTTGGTCATCTTACCTATGAAGATGAACTATCCTGGGAGATGAAGGTCCAATTTTCCTTCCATCTCTTCGCAGGTTTCTGGATTTAAACTATTTTCTTCTTCTTCTTCATCGTCTATTTAGTCATTTTACCTATGAAGGTGGACTAACCTGGGAGAAGAAGGTCCAATTTTCCTTCCATCTCTTCACAGGTTTCTGGATTTAAACTTTTTTTCTTCTTTTTCTTCTTCTTCTTCTTCTTCTTCTTCATCGTGTATTTTTGGTCATTTTACCTATGAAGTTGGAGAATCCTGGGAGAAGAAGGTCCAACTGTCCTTCCATCTCTTAGCAGGTCTTCCAAGACGGTTTCTGGATATAAACTTTTTCTTCTTCTTCTTCATCGTGCATTTGGTCATTTTACCTATGAAGGTGGACTATCCTGGGAGAAGAAGGTCCAATTTTCCTTCCATATCTTCGCAGGTATCTGGATTTGATCTTTTTTCTTCTTCTTCTTCGTATATTTAGTCATTTTACCTATGAAGGTGGAGTATCCTGGGAAAAGAAGGTCTTTTCATCTCTTCGCGGTTCTTCCAGGATGGTTTCTGGATTTAAACTTTTCTTAACCGACTGAAGAGACGGGATGTAATTAATGAAGGGAAGGGACGTAATGAGGAATTGAAGGGACGGGAGGTACTGAAGGGCTTGAAGGGACGGGAGGTACTGAAGGGTCTAAGCGACGGGAGGTACTGAAGGGTCTGAAGCGACGGGAGGTACTGAAGGGTCTGAAGCGACGGGTCTTTTTCTTTTTCTTAATTTTATGTAGACCTTTAGGACAGTTTTTATACAAACTATTTCCTATAGTCTAATTCATCTTCTTCTTCTTTTATGTATACATTTGGGTCAGTTTTTATAAAAATTATTTCCTATAGTCTAATTATTCTTCTTCTTCATTTACGTAGACTTTTGGGAGAGTTTTAATACAAACTATTTCCAATAGTCTTATTAATTTCTTTTTCTTTTATGTAGACCAAAGGTGAGTTTTTATACAAACTTTTTCTATAGTTTAATTATTATTCTTTTATATAGACCTTTGAATCAGTTTTTATATTAACTATTTCCTATAGTCTTATTCATCATCTTTTATGTAGACCTTTGGTCAGTTTTTATACAAACAATTTCCAATAGTCTAATTCTTCTTCTTTTTTGTAGACCTTTGGGTGAGCTTTTATACATACTCCTATTGTCTAATTCATCTTTTTTTATGTAGATCTTACTTATGTAGTCAGTTTTTACACAAACTATTTCCTTTAGTCTTTTTCTTCGTTTTCTTATTTTATGTAGAACTTGGGTGAATTTTATACAAACTATTTCCTCTAGATTAATCTTCTTCTTCTTTTATGAAGACCTTTTGGTTTTTTTTCATACAATCTATTTCCAATAGTCTTTTTCTTCTATTTTATGTATTTTAACTTATTTTACGTAGACCATTGGGATAGTTTTTTATACAAACTATTTCGTATAGTCTTATACTTATCTTTCTCTTTTTTATCTAGACTTTTGGGTTAGTTTTAAGTCTAATAGTCTATTGTGCAGAAATATTTTTAACGATATGCATACTTGATGAAAATACATATGTAAAAACGAATGGATTGTGGGATGTGACGATGTAACCTGCACTAGAATCTTTTCAATACTTTTGTTTAATCAAATTTAAACCTTTCATATCATCCTATTTTGAATAATTTTCAACACCTACGTATTTGATTTAGTTGACAATATTTAAAGAATGGGGGTTGTGGCCATTACTGAACTCTTCACAACGTTTATATTCAAATTAAAAACTACTTACCATAGTTTAAGTCTTCTTCTTCTTCGTTAATGTAGACTTTTGTGTCAATTTTAAGTCTGTTAGTCTTATTGTGCAAAAATATAATGCACACTCGATGCAAAAATATAAAAACGAATATTATGATGTGACCAACACTAGATATTTTCAGTACATTTGTTTAATCAAATTTTAACCACATCCCAACATCCAAAATTACTAAATTTTCAATAGGTACATATTAAAATTTATTTCGATGATAATATTTAAAAATGGGGGTTGTGGCCAAACCAATCTCTTTACAACGTTGATAAAGTCATATTTAAAACCATTTCGCATAGTCCATGCGTGCAGAAATTTTGTATATTGCACTTCATTCACACTTTATAAAAAATAATGGGTTGTGGCCATCACTTGAACATTTTAAAATCAAATTCAATCATATTTCAAACCACTTTTCATAGTCCGATTTTGAAAAATAATTGGGTAACAATATTATAAAAAAGATTGCTTTTTCCATCACAATATTACATTCTTGGCCAACGGCGGGACATAAAAGCTAGTAAGGAATAAAACAAACGATAACACAATAATTTTGAAAGCATGCTTAATGTTGCTTGATTAATATTGTATAATAGAGTCTCCACTCTTGTACGGAGAGGGTTGATTGAATCTATTTTATAGTAAAATAGTCATTAAATTTGTTTGGCACAAGAAGAGAATCTTGTATGTATATAGCTTTCTTTTTTTTGTTTCATATGAACTAATAATAATGTAGGCAGGTACTAATAAAGCACACGTTGTTCAAATGTATATTAAAACCTAAATAATGCCATGCCTTTCCTTAGTTATTGCTGTAAGTTGTGGTAACGTACTAAAATAATTAATGTGTGAGATTAATCACCGGGATTAGGAGGAGCTTTGTACCATAGCAAGAACATCCCAAATGTAATATCGTCCTTTATCATATGGGGTCAGTCTATGTTGGAGAAATATCTACAATTATATTTTTTACTAACGATATATTGCATAGTTGATGAAATATGCTATTGTTATTTATATGAAGTGTATGAAAATAGTTGTGAGTGATAGAGACCACGAATATTATATAATTCAGAAAAAAATGAATTTATGAATCTTTTAAAAATATTAACTAATGATATTGACAATCCTAAGTTCTTACAACTAGTTAAAATCCATGTATAGAAGTACAAGAGCAACTCGTGTTTTTTATTGCGACAATTATCGTATAAACGCACAGCAAAATTCGGCGCTCGTTCGCATGCAACGTCTATGTAACGAGTATTCCTCAAGTATAGAATTTTTTAATGTTGGTATTGGGTAACAGGGAGATGCACAGAGCCCTTTTTAATAACAAACGATGAATCCAAACTATGAAACACATATTAACGCAATAGAAAATCTTCAAAAAAAATATACTAAGCAATTAAATTTTCGTTATACATTACATTTCTATAACTATCTTCAAGCTCTAAAACACCACAACACAAAACTACTGGAGACACGCAGATCAATCCAAGATATTTGTTTTCTATGTAAAATCATTAACGGTCTGGTCGACAGCACACCCCTTCTAAGCTCACTTCGTTTTCACTGTCCACTTAGAAGAAATAGAAACCCGTCTATCTTTTACATAGAATCTTCTAAAACTAACTATATGCTAAATTCTTATATTAATAGAGCTTGTACTGGGTACAATAGAAATTGTTTGAGGATCTGGAATTGGTTATGTTTGCTTCAAGTTTTTATGTATTCAAAAAAAAGTTGTGAATTTGTCGGATATTTAATCTGTGCTGTTTTGTTGTACACATCTTTAACTTTTTAATTGTGCCCCTTTAACTTAATTTTAATTTATTATTATTCATACATTGAGACACGTGAGGTAAATCATAATATGAGTTTCAAGTGGTCTATGCTTCCCCCCACTCCCCTCCCTACCTCTCTCTCCTTTCCCATCCTGTTTTCATAATTGTTAATAAATGTGTATGTACTTAATATATTTTTAGAATACTATAATTGGCAACATAAAAATTATCTCTGTATATTTGTATAAATCTTTATTGTATTGCTGTTGTATTCTATAAAAATAAATATATTATTGCCTTATGCTTTGCTTTCATTATTATTATATTATTATATTATTATTTTTTGATGTATGTTACATATGTACATACCATCGCGCCATGTCCTTTATAGGGTAAGCATATAAAAGAGCGCCATACTCCTCTAGTTTTTCACACATTCATGGTTTCCTTTACATCCATGCATCGTCTCATACATGCTCTTCGATTGTTAAAGCTTCTTATGTTTCCTTCTCTCAAAATATCATTCACATGGTCATGCCATCCCTTTAAGAGACGGCTCCTGCTAATATCTACATCTGTTACACCCATGTATTGTTTTAGTCAGTCGTTCATTATTCATTCTTTCAATAGAATATATTTTAATATTAGTTGAGATGCAATTTATTGGTAACAATTCAATCTTTTTAGGAAAATCGAGTTTTCCTTCTAAAATTGTTCGCCCAATAATACCTATACTGTGAAAGTAATGTCAAAATTAAAAAAAACACACATATACCTACGCTATGAATAACCATAATTCCCTGAGGGCAATATTTTTATTAAAAAAGCGAAAAGTGAAGCTATCCATATAATAATTTTCTTAGAAATTGCATACATCTTTATTGCCACTCCAAGGGGTAATGTTGTGCACTAGTATGTAAATTTAAAAGGTAAGTTTTATAAAATATGTTCTAAGTAAAAGTTACTAGCGATAAATTTGAGTCTTAGCTCATTACCGAAGTAAGAATGACTAGACAGTTAAGTCACAAGACGCTGGGGCAGGAATGAGCAACATTTGGTTTTTTTAAATACTATCGTTGACAGAATAACACCGTTAGATTGAAATAAAAAAAGGTGAGTTGAAATATATACCTTAATAACAGAGTTCAAGAAATATCATCATTCACACAAACAATTTCAATTATTAACATAAAAAAATATGAGTATAAGGATGTTTGTTTCTAATAAAAGTTCATTACTATTCCTACTCTGAAATTTGATGTCATCTACATAAATGATATTTTTTTTTCAAACTTGATTGATTTTTTGATTGAAGATGATTTTTTTATTCATTTATTCATAGAAATATTTCAAAATTGATTCACATTTTTTTATTCGATAATATCTATACAGTAAAAATGGGTTCTAAAAAATTCGTTTAAGAAATTTTCCAACAATAAAGAATTAAATGTCTTCTACATACGCTACATACATAACTACATACGCTAAAGCAAAAATATCTCTCTGATAATACCAGATTTTTTCTTCCCAATCATTTCCTCTCATTATCCTTTTGTTTTTCTAATATTCCTATGAATTGTTCTTATATTCAATCTTTTTTGTCCTTTTCTTATTTACATTTCTTCTTTAATCTTTTTACCTTATTGCCATAGTCCATATTGTATTGCGCCAGTATACAAATAAAAAAATAAATAAATAAAAAAAAAATATTAATAAAAAAATTAATAAATTAATTAATTTATTTATTTATTAAGTAATTAATTAATTAATGAATTAATTAAATAAATAAATAAATGAATGAATGAATGAATGAATGAATAAATAAATAAATAAATAAATAAATAAATAAATCAATAAATAAATAAATAAATATATAAATAAATAATTAAATAAATAAACAAATATATAATAATATATATATATATATATATATATATATATATATATATATATATATATATATATATATATATATATATATATATATATATATATATATATATATATATATATATATATATATATATATATATATATATATATATATATATATATATATATATATAAAATGCTGTTCAAGTCCCTGAAGATGGACAATGTGATTTGTTCGAAACGTCGGTTGAAAATGCCTGGTGATATTCAGGCGAAACGTCGGAAGACAAATGGTCTTAGGTCAAGACCTACTGACACGGGAAAACCGAGACAAAAATATTATAATATATATATATATATATATATATATATATATATATATATATATATATATATATATATATATATATATATATATATATATATATATATATAATATCGCCATGGCACTGTTGGTAAGCCTTTCGGTTTCTATGCGGGAGTCCCGTGTTCGATTCCCAGTAGAGGAGAAATACTTCAATTTATTTCTCACGCAAATATTGCTTCTCTGGGCTGGAAACACGGATAGTTGGAAGAAATTTCCATACGGCAATAAACTCGCCACTTGCGCAGGGTGCAAGGAAGTGTTCCTTATTATTATTATTATTATACTATGTATGAAGCTTATGAGTTAATTACCTATCACCTATCATACACAAGTGATGACTAAATTAGTAGGTGATTGCATAAGTGCTCGTATAAATGATTATAAAACATAATTTATAACCATCAACAATTCAATTGCCCGTTAGCAAAATAATTCTCAAAAGTTTGCCGTCCTCTGCAGTAAAGTATAAAGTATTGCTTCAATTTTACAGTGACCTGCCGAGAAAGGTTTCAGCCAATATTAAAACTATTTATTATATCTTCACGGTTCTTAGTCAATTTCTTAAATAACTTTAAACATATTGCAACGATTAAAACATAGCTATACTTTCTTATACAGCTATACAGTCTCCTAGTGCAGTCTTTCAAATATTATAACCAATAACGAAATATTTAAAATTTCTATCACTTCTTGAAGCAGAATTAGGTATTCGCTTCGATTAAAAACAATACCATTCAATGAAATTCACTAGCATTGTTCCAAAATTGTTAAAACGTAATTTTGAAATCCAATATTTATCGCTTAACTGGTAGGTTAACTAAATAAAATTGAAATGGTCTGTGATTTTTTTGTTAGTTAATTTCTTAACATTTTATATAATATTATACATATTAGGTAGGTACATAATTTATATATCTTATCAATATTAGGTCTTATCAATATTACCTACACGTACATTGTTGGCGCCAATATCTCATTGGGGTAATTGTCACATTTTTATTTTTATTACCTATATAAAGTGACACAAAATTGTTGCAATCATCGCCCGCCCCACATCCATATAATTCAGTATCCTTTCAAGCCGCGTCTTATAAAGACTGTCCCGCATCTCTTCCACCTTTTTTACCGTTCATCCAAACTAGCTATAAAATTGCCATCACCGCGCGCGTGTGAATAAAGTGCTACTATCCAACCAGGGAGAGGACTAAGGATCTGGTGAGTTTCCATATATATCCTTCCTTGGCCTTGCGGTGGTTGCAACTAATCACCCGCACCAAAAAATACAGTCCACATTATCTTTAATTTCATAGCCGCGTCAACATTAGGTACACAATTAATATAACTAATCATTCATTTTTAAACATACATGAGTTTATATGAGTATAGACGAAAAATATTGACGTAACTTGCATAAATCTGACAACACCTGATTACATCTTCCTCTCCTCTTCCTTTCCTTATCCTTTAGTTTTCCTATCATTGCTATGAATTGTTCTGATATGCTATCTTCTTTGTTTTTTTTATTTTTCTTCTGATATCTTTATTTATTTTGTAATATGATTAACTTATTGCCATAGTACACATTGTTTTGTATATTTAACATTTACTCTGGTTGGTTGGAAGAAATTGCCATTAGGCAATAAGCCCGCCAGTGTACTAATCATATGTAAAAGAAGTTTCAAATAAATAAATAAATACATAGATAAATAGAGAAAGGATTTCAACTTCTGCAATGTTTTTTATGGAACCTCTAAATAAACATTGATGTCATTTTTATTATTTAATGTTTATTTTCAAATTATGACTCAATTTTAATTTAGCCTCTAAAGAATATTTCATTTCAAAGAAGAAACAAACGATCTTGAGAAATTCTTAACTAGAATGAATTCAACATATTTAAATAAAACAGAGAGTAACCTTTGAATGTTATTTTTTTTCCAAAGTGCAGTTTCATTTTATTATCGTTTTCGTTATTTTTAAACGGGATCTACTTATTTGTATACAAAAGATACACAAGTTCTTTTAATTGTGCTCGCGGCGTCGTCTAACATTCATTCTCATTTCGCAGTCATGTTTAATTTGAAGGGAGTAGACAAAAGAAAGAAAAAAAAAATAAAAGAAGAGCAAGCAGGAGGCTAATGTCAGAGGTGGGCGACGAAAAATGGACGCCATTTTGAAAATGTTTCGAGCCATTGAAATACAAGTCAATGACAAAATGAGTGTATACTCCAAGGGCAACTCATCTGATTGAACGCGATTGGGGCAGATATCATTGTTTACATTTAACAAAAAGTTTTTTTAGGAGTGTTATTCTTGTTTTTATCTTCATACCTGTATTCAAATGTATGTATTTTTTTTCTCGTTAAATGTTACCCCGAGACATTTCAGATGTAACTTGTGCATAACATTGTCCAGGTTTTCAAAATTTTCTTCTGAAAATGTTCGGATCATTTTTATTGAAAGAATTAAGAGGTTAATATTAAACATCTTACATTAATTTCAAGATGCTAAAAAATATTAACAAACTTTAATACTTTTTATCAAATGTAGTCAAAATGGCTTTCCACAATTTACTGTCTAAAAAATTATGATACAATGAGTTTTGAAATTGGATTATAAAAAATATTTTTAAATGTGTGTGATAGAATGATAGGTACTATTAAAAAGAGTGGGTTGTGGCCAACGCTAAACTCCTCACTAACAAGTCATTCTATAAAGTATTCAAATTTTGTATGGAAAATTTTCAGCATTTTCATGAAATGAATTTGTTATATATTTTTTTAATAAAATATTTTATTATGAAAACTTGATAACTCTTCAATGCCATTTTATGAAAGTGTTGTGCCTTTTTACCAATTTGAAAATAAAAATTTCAATTTTTAAGTTTTCTGAGGTTGGGGTTACTTTTAAATATTTGACAGTTAGAAAAAATGAGAAGCACCATTCAGATATCGTTCATAATCTAACGGGATCTAATCGAGTATTATATATACATATTTGCATAATTTGAAAAGAAACGAATGAGTTCTTTAATCTATAATCGATAGAGTAAAATAAACACGCCGTATATAGCACACAGCACATAGCACATACACACAGATACATTTTGATGAAACTTTCAGAATACAATCTCACCATGATCATCATCATCATCATCAGCTTCTCCACTCCTCCCGTTCCTGTGCGACTCCCATCCACTGTGGTCCAACAAATCTTTTAATGTGGTCCATCCATCTGTTAGGTGGTCGCCCTTGTGGTCTCTTGTCGCCTCTCGGTCTCCACTCCACCAGTCTTTTCGTCCATCTATTGTCGGTCATTCTTGATATGTGTCCTGCCCATCTCTACTTCTGCATGACTATTCTCACAACCACATCGAACAGTTTGGTCATTCCTCTTCCGGTCTTCTAGTTTTATGGCCGACATTATTCTTTCCATTTTTCTTTGTGCTTCACTCAGCTTGTTGACAGAAAATTTGGTTAAGGTCGTTGTTTCCATGCCATAAGTGAATACTGGCAGAATGCACTGCTCAAATACCATTGACTTCAGGGAATTCGGTACGGGGCTACGAAAGGTGTTATCGGGTTTCCCAAAGGCCGCCCATGCGAGACTTATTCTTCAATGATATCTTCAGCATGATATTAGTTGATAATCTGCACTAAAAAAATACCCTTAAAAATTGCGAAATCGTAACTCCCCACTTTATACCCTTGGGTTAGTGAGGAGTAAAAAGCACTAAAGCGAGTCACAGACGGTTGTTTTTTTTTTAAATGGTAAGAAAAAAAAAATATTCAAAAAATGATAGTAATGCCTTGTGACTTTAAAAAAAAATATTTACTTAATCGTCTTAATATATATATTTTGTATATTTTTATTTTTGAGTTCTGAAAAGCTTTCAAGAAACTATGATGATATTCTGTAGAAAGTTTTTCGTTTAACGGACGAAAATCGAATATCTTATGTTAAGAATATATGAGACGGCCGGATTCTTTTGATCATTTCATATTAAAACTTTTCTCTTTCATTAGATTGTTTTTGAAGCCAAAATGATTTGAGACACCGATAAAATTACTGTACTGAATGGAAAATTGGAAGACTGAATTGGATAATTTGTAAAATTACACCAAATATAGCAAATTACTTTCGCAAATCACGGGTCTATATTGTATAAGAAAGTTATTACAAATTTCCAAAAGATTTTTAATTGTTTGAATTTATATTGCAATTTTCATATTGTTTGATTTGATATTCAACTAATAAAATCGTTTGAAAAATCGTGGATAAGAAAAGACTAAACAGTTATTTTATGTACGTAATTTTGGAATATAATCATACAGACATTCTTTGTACCTACGTGTTTTTATTAAGTAATTTATTTCTAATCACGTCTACAAAGAAAATAACAATTATATTTGCATAGTGCAAAAAAAAAACAATAGCTCGTTTGCGCTCCGTTGGATTCTTATATTTTCATTTCCAATGCACGAACTATTCATAAATAATTTTCTTTATCCGATAATGAAACCAACAAGGTAAAAACCCGTCTCGTTTTAATTATGTTCAAAACATGTTTTGTTTAATCCAGCGTTTCAGGTGATTCAAAGCATTTCGATTTGAAGTAAATTTCGTTTGCTCTGTTGCATCCACACAAGAACATTCTCTGTTTTTGAATAAAACCTACTCTGTGAATAAAATTAATTTTACCAGAGCACACATTTGATTTCAATAATATACTCCTAAAAGATTTTCTGTTTTAAGTTAAAGTTGTATTTGTAAAGCAAGCTAGTATATTAAATCGGTTATTTATTCCTTGAATAAAATTGTCATCAAACACAACCATGCCACATTATTATTAAATCTGTATTTATTCCTAAAATTTAATTGTAATAGAATACAATCATGTTAATATTTTTATATTATTTTTATTCCTTGAATTTAATTGTCATACACTACCATGCGAGTTTTTTTTTAATTAAAGCCTAGAAATATTTTTAAATTCAAAACGTCAGATAATTTTTTATAATTCCAATATAATTATATATTAAATTATCATAAAAAACGAGTAGGTTGTGGCGGACACTTAGCTCTATACTACAAAGTTAGTTATTTCGTTACTCTCTACTATAATATAGAAGAAAAGAGTAAAAAAAAAACATACTTGTCCAAATGTCGATTGGTTCAAAAGAATAAATTTGTCTTTATGAATTGACAGTATAACCTAATCTTAGTCCCGAGTGAGCGAATTGTATGCAGTAGTGGAGTTTTTGCAATGTTTATCCAACTTTGAAGTCCAAAAAACACCAACTTGAAGCTTTGCAGCAAAAGTATGTGTATAAAATTGTATGTGTCTGTCTGTGTGTCCGTCCGTCGCTGATAACTTTTGATCCGCTTGATGCACAGAGCCTAAAATTTCAGAATTTATAGAAAATTACAATTTTTTTAATTTTCGTTCCAGTCAGGAGTTATCAACATAAGAGTTTCTCAAACATCTTTTTACGACAAAGTTATGTGTTTAACTGTTTATTTACATTTTTTAAATATCAACACCGAAACACCCCAACTAGATAATTAAATTTTCTATAAAAAACATACACATTATTGCATCGACAGTTGGATCTCATGTGTTACATGCAACTAGTAATAAACTACAGTGATATTCCAATTTTTGTTAATCAATTATAGTAGGTATTTATTTAACAAAATAATATTTTCTCTTGTGAATTTAGAGGAGGTACTTAAATATGGCATTAGATTATCGGAAATCACCATAATTCGGTATGAAAATAAGTCGTGAGTATACATAGTATATGTAAACCCGTTGGGACAAAGAAGTGAGTATTTTTAGTGGTTAGCATGAAGGGTGTGGGAGGTGAGGCATTTACATAATATTTATTTACCTGAGCTCTGGAATGCTGAATCGCTCGGAAACGGTTACGCCGCATTGAGCATAATCCTATCGTCATACCACTTTCCTTAGTGGCCTTCCACACGGCTACGGTTATTTCCCGGCTGGGTTCGGATTCCCTTGTTATATTTACTGCAAGGATATTAATAGTAAAACCGGCTAAATCTAACGATTGCCAATAATGGCGACACTTCCATAAATTGAAATGTTGTATACGTCACGTTACAGAGTGCTCTGTATTTTTGGTTCTCATGTGTGGATTCGAAACCCA
This sequence comes from Molanna angustata, assembly GCA_963576475.1. NCBI lineage: Eukaryota > Metazoa > Arthropoda > Insecta > Trichoptera > Molannidae > Molanna > Molanna angustata. Next base: position 26,097,555 of record OY754967.1, on the reverse strand, counting down.
GACTATTTGATGTGAAAGATTTCCGAAAAGCAACCGCTTTTTCATCAGGATGAAGGAAAACTGAAGTTAGAATGATGGATGGAAATTGTACCAATTAGCTCAATTACGTGGTTAAAACAAAGTGATTTTTAGTAAAAAATAGTTTTTGAAAATGAGACATAATGAGTTCAATTCTCAGTTTTCTCAATCTTGCGATGTTCAAAGCCTCACATATTTTCAAAACACAAGATTTATCTTTATTAATATATATTTAAGATTGCTTTTTATGCTTAAGAGTCGAATTATTCACAAAGGCCGAATTATTAATTGAAAAAAAGAACAAAATAATAAGTATAGATATCTTAACATTAGTTTGAGACACATATCGACTTTCGTATCACATCGAAGTGCTAACAAAAGATATGTGTAGGTATATTGTTCCGAATGAAAGAAATAATAAAGGAAACCCTTTCTTTATCTTCACAAAATGAATTATGTAACAGAATTATGATGATGAAACATTGAATATTTCATAATGGAGAGTAATAAATTATTTTCTTCAGACTTACTTCATTATTATTATTATTCCGGTATTGACGAACGAATAATGTGTCTGTGGTCAATCATGGTGAAAATTAAATAAAATTGAAAGTGTATTTCTATAACTTCATATTTAATAATTTAGTAGGAATAGTATGATTGAAGGTTAGATGAGGAAAATATATGATAATTAATTTATCTTAGATATTATTCTGACAATTATGAGTTTATTGCATATTATTTTAATTGCATGGCGATCAACTGACAATAAAATAAAATCAATACAATAAATTACAAAAATAAAAAAATAAAATCAAAATGCCGTTAAAAGTGTCACAATATATAGTTGTAAATTTTTAAGAAGAAATAAAACAAAATAAATGATAATTAATATAAGGTTTCATAAAAAAATTGAATTTTTTTAAATCTATGTTGATATATTTTTTAAATCTATGTTGATGCTGTTTGTTCAGTGGGATCCTTACATATTAAATATTGTCACATTAATATACTTTTTGTTTTATAACTATTTTAAAATAATAATAATAATGATGAACACTTGCTTGCACCCTGCACAAGTGGCGATTTTATTGGTGTATGGCAATTTTTTCCAACTCACCAGTGTTTCCAGCCCAGAGAAGCAACATTTCCGTGAGAAATGAATTTAAATAATTTATCTCCTCTGCTGGGAATCGAACCCAGGACGCCCGCACAGAAACCGAACGGCTTACCTACTGTGCCACTGCGGTCGGAATTTTGAAAGGATTTAAAAATAAAATAAATAAATAAAAATTAAAAATACTATTTTCTATGTAAACATTTTGAATTTTGGTTTTAACGATTGTTCGCCGTGGAAAATTGATTAATTAAACCACGATTAAATTAAAAAAAAAACAATATTTATCTAGATCTTTGAGAGGAAGACATGATCGCTATTTTTCGTCTTAGGTGTATTATTTTTTAAATCCATGGTGTATTTCGTCATTCGCTCTCTTCTAATATCTATTATTACCATCATCATATATGTAATTTCCATCATCATACTATCGAATTACTAAAAATAAAATCTCACTAATAGATCTATGTGCAAAAACGATTCCAATATATATAAGAATACAAATAAAATATTAAAATATATTTACACCGTGTCACCGTGTGCTGGGAGAGATGAAAATATGCAAGCGCAAAACACTAAAAATGCTCTCCTGAACAATTTGCATTTTGCAGATACGACTGTTAGTCAAGAGAGGGACGATATGATCATCGATATTTTATTTCTTACGAACAATTATTTGTCAAAAATGACCTTGTCATTAGTCGGATAATTCAAAAAGAGCAACAAGTCGTAAATATTAGAGAACAAACCACTCTTTCCAAACAAAACTTATCAGATGTACCATAAAGACTATTATGCCTTGGCCGTTTCATTAACAAAGCACCCAAGCTCCCCGAACGGCATACTTAACCTGCACGTAAATTCAACCCTTAGGGCTCCCAAGCCACCAACTTGGACAATTTATTTAACATTTATTATGGAATAAAAGTGAAAGAGCTTGTTATATTGGAGGTGGAACTGTGTTGTTCCTGGTTCGCTCTACTTCATTGTATGGTGGACAGGATCTAGTAGTTTCAGGTAAGCCCCTTATGTAGACAGATATCCCTTGTCTTGCTTCTGAAAGACAATGGCGTTTCATATATTTCACAATATATTATCAAATCGTATTATTTGATTGTCAATGTAAATGTGGAATTATTAACATCACCTCAAATTTCTGTTACATTGGAAGAGCTCAAACAAGGTAGTCCGACGATAGTATTGAGTAGCTGCAGGATGCTGGATGTATTCTGCCCAGGACAGAGAGCTATGGAGCTCTTAAGAGGAGGCTTATATGCTGGATATAAAAGAGCTGATGTTGTAAAGAAGTATCAATTATCGTCATTTTGTACATTTTGATCATAACTTTTTTACGTATGTGGCGCAATCACCAGTTGCGCCGCGTAGCTGAGTTACTTCGGCAGGCGCCATCTTGCCCTGCGTCGTATGCACAGCCCGACACCTATTTAAGGGGAAGCACAGTGCTCCCAGACCATTTCCGTTCATCCAGATCTCGAGGTTAGGCATCACGCTGCCCGACCGCTCGTCGTCGTTCAAATAGTCCGCGTTCCAAATTTACATTTATAATTATTAAATAATAATTCAAGATTGTCTGTACCTAGTAATATCAATAAGAGCCAATTGTACAACTAGATCAATAAAAGAGTAAGTTCAATTTCCTGTTACATCTTTCAATCTGTCAACCATTTTTACCTGAGTAATATTTAATAATCTATTGTATACGGTATCGCAGTTGCTTGGTCGATCAATCTGTGGCTCAGCTGTCGGGACTCTCCGAACAGACGGCCTCCAGGTTCGAACCAGGCAGGTGAGATATCGTTTGGGTGTATGTAGCCAAAGGCGGACAAACAGGTAATACCTACACGTCCAACTGACCGACCTTACCACCTCAATTACAGGCGTGTATATCAGCTCCGACTGGTATGCAATCGCTTCTAACCAAGTGACCACTTTGGCACTTTAGAGAGCCCAAATATACGCACATAACCCCAAAACTGGTGACTCCCGATCGTGTCTCTGAACACCCACCAGTCCAAAACTGGTGACCACCGAACGTGTCTCTGAACACACACACATATCTTCAGAAACTGGTAAGATTCCGAAATCTTTTAAAAAACTCAGGTACTTTTATTTTGTGCTCATAATTTTATATATGTTATATTGTGGTAATTGACTGGTAACCATTGCGCGACAACCAAGTATTTTGTAATGTAAAATGAGTAGCTATATTAAACAGAACGATTATATGTGTTCAATAATATAATGCTTAACATTTGTATAACACGACAGAAATAAAAAGATTTAATGGGAAATAGGTATTAAGCATCGAGGTCTGGATGAAGCGAATCTGAACGGGTAACTATTTTAAAAATTTTTTAAAATCTTTATATAACTTAAACCCGCAAATTACGCAAGCCCCGTTCATTCGCGTTTTTAAAAAGCGTAATTTAAATATAAAAAATCGACGCAATAGAAAAAACATTCATATAATTAGAAATAAGTTAAGGCATATAAATATATAGGTATGCAAAATTATTCAATGAGAATATATAATTTAGAAATTTAATTCCTATGTAAAGAATCTGTAGAGCACAAATCACGTACTTTCATAACTTAATTTTTAAAAAATTATCTACGAAAGTAATTCAAAAACGCTCATACGCAAATTCCACCTAACAACATATTTACAATTGTTTTTTAATATGTATGTAATTGTTTAATATGTATTTTATATTTTTTTCATGACTAACGAGACGAAAAATAACCCAGACGAAACAATTAAAAAAGAAGCTACCTAAAGAAACCAAAATTACAAGGAAATAAAGAGAGGAATACAAATAAATACATGCAAAGGACGAAGGTATAAAAATAAAAAGCAAAACTAGAGAATCAAAAACGCCAAAAAGAGGTATAAAAATCATAATATTACTAAAGTCATCCTAAATATTTTAATTTTTGCATAATTGATAAAAAATAAAATAAAAAATTATCAATAAAAAATAAATATCACATTCCAAAATAAAAATTAATATCATAAAAACTAAAAATTAGAAAAATATACCTAAATAATTAATATATTCGTAAAACGCATATTTCTATGTAAAAATTCAGTAAACCAAATATATATTTCATGTTCAAAAAAAATTACACCGCGTCAATCGGTAATAAAAAACAAAGGTAAACGAACTCCAAACAAAGGGCTCGCCGAATGAACTCGGATAACCCCGTTAAAACCGCGATAAGGAAATAGAAAGTGTAAACCTTTGAAAATAATAGAATAAGGTCAACCACCTTAGAGGCTAATGAACTCGGTCGAATACTTAACCGTCACAAAAACATCGCGCAGCAACAATTTAAAACATTACTGAAATATTAAATAATATTATACCTCACTTTATCGAACAATTTACAACGCAAAGCAAATAATAAAATAAATTAAACATTAAAATAAAATATATATTATTTCTAAATATAATTACGGGAATAAAAAATTATATGCAATTACAATTATTTAAAATTATTTTAAATAAACTACGTACGCAAACGAACATTATAACATATTTTTAAAAATAATTTTTGTATAAATAATATTTTGAAAATAAAATAAACTAATGGTCATACCATAATATAGAAAGCAATAATAACTAGCTACAAATAACATTGTAATAAAATATAAACATAAATAAATAAAACTAATACAAAAAAAATATTGTTTTATGTACAAAATATTTTTTTCATAAAAAGAAAATACAAATAAATAAAAAATTTTATAAAAAGGTATAATTAAATAAAAAGACACTTTGATTAAATCCCAATATTTAAAAACTTATCAAATAATTTAAAAAAAAATATTTCAAAATAATTTTTCGATTTTTTTTTTTAAAAATACTTAGACTTTTAAATTTATAATATTTTTGCATAAAATACATACCTAAATAAACATGTCAATGGACAAAGCAACAAACAGAGAACAAGACAATAACGATGACGGACATCAAGAGTACAGAACAGAAATATATTCAACCAACATTAAACTACCAAGTGTGTGGAGACAGAAAATACACTTATGGTTCTACACAATAGAAGCACAATTTGCCAACGCACGCATAACTAAGGATGAATCAAAGTACCACCATGTGCTGGCAGCCTTGGACCCAGAGACGATGTCATGCGTTGCGGATGTCATTCAAAACCCACCAAGTATAGAGAAATACAAGAACTTAAAATCAACATTATTAAATCGACTCCAAGAATCAGAAGAAAAACGACTAACGCAGCTTTTACACGGAATTCAATTGGGTGACCAAACACCATCAGAACTGCTACGAAAGATGAAGAATCTAGCCGGACCAACATTGAACAACAACAGTCTCATCAAAAGAAGTACTTGCAGTAAAGGCTACTCCAACATTAAGCAACCCCTGCTCAAATAACGAACAAAATACAATAAACATTTTATTAGGAATGCAACATCAAATACAGAATTTAACAGAAAAAATACAAGGATTGCAATTACAACAAAGACAATCACGCCCATGCTTTAGAAATCAACAAAGGGATCGTTCGAGATCGCGATCATACAATAGAAACCGCTTTGACTACAGAAATAACAATAATTACCGGCATCCGAATAAAAATCAAAATTTCAAAAATAAATATAATACATTTCAACAAAATTATAATAACGAAAACAAACAGAAAAAACAAGACGTATGTAGGTACCATCAAAAATTCGGTACAGAAGCACATAGATGCCAACAGCCGTGCACATTCAACCAGCCGGAAAACTTATAATGCGGCAGGTGTGCGAGACAACACCGTCGCTTATAAAGCACCGTCTCTTCATGCAAGACATAGCCAGTGGCGTGCAATATCTCGTAGACACAGGCTCCGAAATTATGTAGCATAATACCAAAGTATTATAAAAATGACAAATCGATAATATCTATGGACAGCATCATCACACCAATATATGCAGCTAATGGAACGTCAATACCTACATACGGCCACAAAATAATGCACTTGAACCTCGGTTTACGCAGAAACCACAAATGGAAGTTTGTTATAGCCGACGTAACCAAACCAATCATCGGAGCAGACTTCCTAACGAACTACGATATTCTAGTCGACTTAAAAAGAAGAAGTTTAATTGATAGAACAACGGGCATCACCAGCAGAGGATGTATCTACAAAACGAGCGTCACAAATATCGCAACAGTTCAAGCAAAATCAAAATTTCAAGCAATTATACGAAAATACCCGTGCCTGACAAGGGCACACATGACACAAATAGAGCCAAAACATGACGTAACTCACCATATACAAACAAAAGGTCTTCCAGTAACCACAAAAGCAAGAAGACTCAATCCAATACAACTCGAAATAGCTAAAAAAGAATTCGCATACATGATAGAACAAGGCATATGCAGACCGTCGAAAAGCAACTGGTCTAGCCCACTTCATATGGTAAAGAAGACCGACGGAAGTTACAGAATGTGCGGAGACTACAGGCGTTTAAATTCCATAACAAAGCCCGATAAATACCCAATACCACAACTGCAAGACTTTTCGCACAAATTACATGGAAAAACCATATTCAGCAAAGTGGATCTCGCAAGAGCCTATAATCAAGTAAAGATGGAAGAAAAAGATATACCTAAAACTGCGATTTTAACCACATTTGGATTATTCGAATTTACGCGAATGCAACCAGGATTATCAAACGCCGCCCAGAGCTTCCAACGATACCTACACACAATTACAAGGGACCTAGAATTTGTATTTACATATATAGATGACATTCTGGTCGCATCAAACAACCTTCAAGACCACGAAAAACACCTAAACACATTGTTCAAGAGACTCGCTGAGAACGGCCTAATTATTAATCAAGAAAAATGCCAGCTAGGAGTAGAAGAAGTAAATTTCTCGGATACAAAATTAACAAAAATGGGAGTTAACCCCTCACAGAAAAAGTAAAAGCCATTACACAGATAGAACCACCTAAAGAAGCAAAAGGATTAAGAAGATATATGGGAATGTTAAATTTCTATAGAAAATTCCTACCAAACGCAGCGGACACCCAAAAACCATTATTTGAGCAACTAAAAGGCTACGCAAAGAACGACAAAAGAAAAATAGTGTGGACAGAAGAGCTACTACAAGCCTTCGAGAAATGTAAAAAAGACTTAGCTCAAGCTGCACTACTTGTGCACGTAAACCCACCCGCTGAAATAACAATCATGGTCGACGCATCGAACAACGCCATGGGCGCAGCACTACAACAGAAAAAAAAGACATGTGGCAACCGATATCATTTTTTTCAAAAAAATTCAACGACGCGCAACTTAAGTATAGCACCTACGATAGGGAACTTACCGCTATATACGAAGCAGTAAAGTACTTTCGATCGCAAATAGAAGGAAGACAATTCTCAATAACAACAGATCACAAACCATTAATATTCGCATTTTCGAAAAATAAACTCAACTCTCCGCGACAAGAAAGACAGTTGGATTACATAAGCCAATTTACGACAGATTTGAGGCATATTAAGGGTGAAGACAACAAAGTCGCAGACACACTATCACGGATAGAAGAAATAGAAATAACACCCAGCATTAATTACCAAAAAATGGCAGAAAAGCAAAGTAACGACAACGAATTAAAATACCTACAAGAAAAATCGTCACTACAATTAAAAAAAATAATAATACCCGGCACCAAACAAACCTTATGGTGCGATGTTACTAATAACGCATTACGCCCATATGTACCGGCCGACATGAGAGACCAAATAATTAAAACGATACACGCGATAAGCCACACCGGAGCAAAGGCAACAAGCAAGATAATAAAGCATACATACGTATGGCCAAATATCGACAAGTCCGTAAAAAATATCGTAGACGCCTGCATACAATGTCAAGCAGCAAAAATTCACAGGCATACGATAACACCGTTAAAAGACTATCAGCATACCGACGGAAGATTCAAGAATATTCACCTGGATTTAGTAGGCCCGCTACAGCCTTCAAAAGAATATACATACCTACTCACCATAATAGACAGATATACGAGATAGCCCGAAGCAATCCCGCTTAAAGACATATCCGCCGAAACAGTTGCAGACGCCTTAATGTACAACTGGATAGCTAGATTCGGCGTCCCAACATCGATAACCACCGACCAGGGCCGGCAGTTTGAAAGTGCCTTATTTAACGGCCTAACAAGAAAAATGGGGATCACACACCATCGAACCACAGCCTATCACCCACAATGCAACGGAATGATAGAGAGGTGGCATCGCACATTAAAAAGCTCCATCATGGCAGTCGACAATACCTCATGGACGTCATCACTACCGCTGATACTCCTGGGGCTACGATCCGTAACCAAAGAAGGCTCAAATCACACACCCGCAGAAATGACATATGGAGCTTCGTTAAGACTCCCGGGGGATTTCTTCGAAGAAACCACACCGGAAGAACCAGACACATATGGACAAAAACTACAAAAAATAATGTCAAAAATGCGACCCATACCAATCAGCAGACATTGTACCAGACAGACCTTTGTACACAAGCAACTTAGAAACAGTAAATACGTCTTTCTCAGACATGACGCCGTAAAACGCCCACTTCAGAAGCCCTACGACGGAGCATACCTGGTACGAGACAGAGACGATAAAACAGCCATTATCATAATCAACGGAAAAGAAAAAAAAGTCTCTTTAGACTTTTACATAAATGAAGGAATGGAACACTATGAAGACAACACCGAGCATCAACCGAATACCACTGAGGAACACATAAGGATGTCCAGCCAGCACACACAGGACGACACTCCTTCATCCAGCCCAGTATCAGAGCAACCACACACCACAACAAGAGTAGGAAGAAAGGTCTACTTCCCACAACGATTCACCAGCGTCAGATATTTTTAAAAGATAAGTAACTTCATACAAATGTACTTAAACAAATTTATACTTATAATATGATTAACTTTATATATGTATAGATTAAGTTGTATTTAAATAATTACATTACTGTGTTTTAGAAAAGACTACTTTTCATATAGAAATTTATTACATAACATGTACATAGCGGTTAAAAGAAAACCCTATACCAAATAACAAAACAAATCAAATGCTTTAAAATTTTTTTTTTCATTTTTCTTTCACAGAACGCAATGTAAGGACTTTGAACTTCGAGGAGGGGTCGTGTTTCGTCTAAGAGACTGCCAGCGGGGTCTGTGGCGCAATCACCGGTTGCGCCGCGTAGCTGAGTTACTTCGGCAGGCGCCATCTTGCCCTGCGCCGTATGCACAGCCCGACACCTATTTAGGGGGAAGCACAGCGCTCCCAGACCATTCCCGTTCATCCAGATCTCGAGGCTAGGCATCACGCTGCCCGACCGCTCGTCGTCGTTCAAATAGTCCGCGTTCCAAATTTACATTTATAATTATTTAATAATAATTCAAGATTGTCTGTACCTAGTAATATCAATAAGAGCCAATTGTACAACTAGATCAATAAAAGAGTAAGTTCAATTTCCTGTTACATCTTTCAATCTGTCAACCATTTTTACCTGAGTAATATTTAATAATCTATTGTATACGGTATCGCAGTTGCTTGGTCGATCAATCTGTGGCTCAGCTGTCGGGACTCTCCGAACAGACGGCCTCCAGGTTCGAACCAGGCAGGTGAGATATCGTTTGGGTGTATGTAGCCAAAGGCGGACAAACAGGTAATACCTACACGTCCAACTGACCGACCTTACCACCTCAATTACAGGCGTGTATATCAGCTCCGACTGGTATGCAATCGCTTCTAACCAAGTGACCACTCTGGCACTTTAGAGAGCCCAAATATACGCACATAACCCCAAACATACCTAGTGAATTTGTCTTTGAAACAAATCCTTGATCACTTGTTTTAATTTTTTTTAAGTGTGATTTTTCTAGTGTATTAATTGATAAAACTTTTTCAGTGATCAAGTTCAATCAAAAGGAATTTGTTCAATTTTATAATCAAGAAGCAAATCAAAATAAAATTGAAAAACCCTTTTCAGTGTTTTCTCCGCGTTGAAATGAAGAATAAAAAAAATATTTCATTCCAGCTCGTAGATTCTTCTTCTTCTCATCACCGCTACCAATGGACTGTTTTCATTCATACTGTCAATGTCAAAGACACAATGTCAAAGCAAACAAATAAAATAAAGAACATACACAATCTATTATGAAACGATATAAATGGTATTTAAAAAAATACAATAAATTGTTCGTAAAATTGTTCAATTTCATCAAAATATCAAATGAATCACAAATTTTGAAAAATTCTGAGCTCCTACTGGTCGGGAAGTTAGTTGAAAATCAAATAAAAAAATTCCAGTACGAACAGACAGGTGAAGTAAAATAAATGTGTGTAAAAAATGAAATACACTAATTATTGTAACTAGTTTCTATGGTTCTGAAATAAAAATCGCGTCAGAGATCGGATTTATGACGGGTATTATGGCGGACATTAGGACCTGGTTGATCTATTTTGTGTGAGCCCATATGTTTGTTGAGGTAATGATTGTGAGTGCAGAATGTTGAGGAACGGGAACAATCACATGGTTCATAATTGCTTATATTGTCCTTAAAAATTGTAAAATGCTAGCCCTAGAACAGGATTTCCTAGTTGGATAAGCAATAATCTACTTATTGTTGTTAAATAAAAAGGCATTTTAAAAAATTTTGAACAGAAAAAATACAGATATTGAAAAAAAAACAGTAAAATAAAAAAAAAACTTTCTTGTACGTCTGTCTTTCCCGGTGTAAATGGCGAATCAGAAAAGTGTTGTAAGAGGTAATAAATATATAACGAGCCACCTCTGCCGAACAAAGGGCTTACTGGACATTCCATTTCCAGCTTTGTAGGATGTATTTCTTCTGTGAGGCGAGGCTGGGTTGTATTTGTAGAGGGAAACAAGATGGACGACTAGGGTTTCCCTGGTGATATTCTCCATTATTACACATCACATGTTAGCGGCCAGCTCAACAACTAAGTATTATTGATACGTCATCATACAACTTAACAAGGTTTTTGATCATGATCCCTCTACCGGCAAAAGGTGTGCCTGTACTTCATGTACATGGGGATGAGAATTAAACAGCCGTTATTATATAAGTATACCTGCGTTGGTAGATAAAGTATAATAGATAAAAAATCAAACTAGCTTTACGGTCTACGGAAATCTATTTTTAAGTAGGTACGACCGTTTCGTTTATCAACCGAAGAGGTTTTCTTACTTTTTATAGGAACGACCGTTCTCTAAAAAAATATTAAAATTTTAGTAGTCCTAAAGTATGGTTAAATTTATCTCATTATTGAGTTGTATGAACAAAAAACGCTCCCTGAATTACTAAAATCAAACGAAAAACATTAATTGACTTAAAAAATTTGAAGGATTATATTTTGTAATAAAAAAGTGTAAGGTATTATTTTCTAGAAAACAAAAAAGTGTTGGGTAAGAAGGGCCTTAAATATTAAATTTATTTTTAAACAAGTGTAAAAGACTGACTAGATTGGATATGTTACATACCTAAAGCTAAATATCTCGTCCACATAAATGAAGTTCTAGGTTCTTGGATACAGAAATGAATAGTCAAATAAAATAAAAGAATGTGTTTTGAATGGACGCAAATAAAGCACAATTTGTAGAATAAAGAATCAAATATGAGCGCTTGGTTCTCCATAGTAACCTTCGTCAATAATGCATTATAGTATTTGTGTATAACATTTAAGTACGTTTTTGAGACTAGGTTCTACTTAAATCAATTCTGCCTCAAATTTCGTTAAAAATATCCGTGTTTATAAGAACTAAATATCATTTTATTATACGACAATAAAGATGACTGAAATTACCCTAACGGGAAAAACATCTAAACTCACGGAGAACAACAGAGCGGGTCTAATAAATAACGGAATCAGGAAACTCAATCGATATTTTTATTTTATTAATACATTTAGATACGGACGCATTCGTGTGATGTAAAAGGTACCATGTATTTTGGTTTTCGCTTTGCGCCATACAAATGCTAATAAAAGTTTATTACAAAAAGCGATGTTTTCATTCGGCATGGAACGACTAAGAAAGTCAGGATGGATAATAATGCAAGTTTTCCCAGATTTATTCTGCCGCATCGAATAATGCTGCGGGGGATACGATACAGGAATAAAAGATAGTTTGACACGTATTAAGGAAACCAAATAAAAACTAACCAACTTATAATATTTTACTTATTTCGATTGTCAAAATCTTCATTTTTACTTTTTTTTCATTCTGAAGGGGTTGAATATATATAATTCCAGTATACAAATTAAATATAAAAAAACTGTTTTTTCTTCTACAATTTTGGTCCACCTATTCCAGTTGAAATGGCCTTTATCAGGTGAAACGGTCATCCTGGATGTAAAAATAAAATTGTAGAAGAAAAAACACTGTTTTTTTTAAATATTTAATATTTAATGTGTAAAATCATCATTGTTTTGGTTTCAACGTTTAAAACTGTCACTTACTGATAGAAATCCATAATTATATTTTTTAGTAAATTATATAGTATTTTTTATTAGTTTTTGAAAGCAAACGCGATTCCCATCACCGATTGAGCGATATTGATGGAATGGGAGTTTTGTTTGTGGTCTAGAACTAATACAATGTAAAACTATATATTATATTTACTATCATAACATTCATAACTTAAGAAACTTATCCGGAATCGCTTAAGGGGGCATATAAACCTAAACACCTCAATTCCAAATCAAATCCCTCAAATATGTTAAACGGTGTGTTTCTAGAAAAAAGAGTATTAGTCTTTTCAACATTTCACTAGTGAATGTTCGTCTCATAATTTTAAATTTCAGCCTAAATTCCCATAAAAAAAAATTAAAAATATCCTTTTTTACAGCATTTTTTTTTTAATTACTCCATAACTATGTTTCGTAGAGAAATAAATATTTTATATGCTTAAAGAGTGCATAAAATCAAAGTGAATGACCGATAATTTTTTTTCAATTCAACTAAGGTTTATTCTTAAAATGCAAAAAAACAAGAAATTTGGGATTTCCGATAATTTAAATCACGTATAAACCTTTTTTAACGCACGCAATAGTTACCCTTACTAACGCGTAACTTCATAGTGCATTGGGCGGTTTTAATATATCATGTTTTCAGCCACTAAATTTAGCGTTATATGTCCTCTTAATAAGATTTCATAGTGGATAGTAATATTAGCCATGAAATGTTGATAAAAAATGTTTACATTGAAGAGTAATTTGTATAATAATAATAGATAAATTAAAATGAACTTTTCTGGAATCGAATAAAATTTTTATAGTTTTATAGCATATACGCAAACATTGGATTTTTTCCGTCTCCCGTCAGTGATATTTTATGACAATCTTTTAACATCTCAATAGAGACTAAGATATAATATTAAAGGAGAACCAGGGACTCAAGGCAGCTACAGGGCTTACGACCTGTCATCGGCTGGTTTACGTGATCACTTTGTGTACTCTTCTGGAATTTTTAAATGACTCACTTAGTTATTTTTAACATTAAGGGGTTTTAATTATTCAGAAATATTAAATTTAAGGTTTATAAAATGAAAGTCGATAAAATAACATGGTTTAATTTCAATAATCATATTTTATACGCATTTTGTTTCATATTTTTAGATTTTTTAGACAATTATTGGTACCTACTCTAATTAATTATTCCATAATATTACTCTTGTAGTTATAGTAGATAAGATTTTTTTACATACTACCTTACAAACGAAAACGAATCATGGCATATTGCTTCACCCTTTGTTGAAAAGCTTAGTTTTTAATTTTTTTTCTTATAACATTTCATTTGATTTGTAAAATTCGGTTTTCTAAACCTATAGAAAAAGAGCAGGCTACACAGATACTTTTTCATTCGCCTACGTGATGAATGAAATTATAAATTAAATGCTTCAATATTATTTTTAATAATTCTCTAGTAATTCAAATTGGAGCAGGATCATTTCAAAAGATACGTAAAATTTTGATATGTAAAATTTATTTATACTTTGTGAAGTGAATTCACATGTTTTGCAGATTCAAAACAAAACATCAATGTTTGGAAATATTCGTTTGATTAATTTGAACAGTCATTCTATTTATAATACCCATCGATCGAGTTTTACCCAAATAAATATTCAATGTTTGATTTGCGTTAATTATTTTCTGCTTTCGTTTTGAAATATTTGCAAATTACACTGTTTTATTTCAACGATTGGGGATTATAGGTGAAATTGAAATTATGGCTAGGAAACAGAATTGTTGAATGACTCATCAATCTGTGGTTAATTGCAGTTTTCAGAGGTTAAAATTTTGACATCATTTAATTTTTGTAAACCAAAATAAGCGATTTTTGGTAAAAAAAACCTTAATCAACCGATTAAAGGAAAATGACTAAAGAAAGTGAACGTACATTATGAACGTACAAAATATTTATATAAAATGGTATCAAAAGATTGTTTTTTTTAATATCTCAATAGAGACGAAGTTGGAATATTATCATAAGAGAACATGGAACTCAAGGCACCTACAGGGCTTACGACCTGTCATCTGCTGGTTTACGTGATCACTTTATGCGCTTGCGCAACGTTCACCAATTATGCCTTCTTGTTGAGTTCCCTTATCAATAACATTTTGAAAGTTCTATATATTTTAATAATGAGAAACTGATCGTTCAAAATTAGCTGAAAAACACCATCGCCATCTATGAAACAACGAAGACAAATTTTTTAACGCCATCAATTGAGAAATGTTTTTTTTTGTAAAGAATGAAAGCTGTAGTTCTTAAAATGAGGTTACAATATTCTCGCTCAGATGTCAACCCAGAACAGTGAGAACCAATGTGTATGTAAAATTGAATATTTTCTTTAAAAGTTGCATATACCTATGTAAACATTGGATTTTTTCCCTGTCGGGAGTCAATGATAGGTATTTTTTTAACAAATTATTAATATTTATTGAGATGTTAAAAAAATATGTCAAAAAAATATCACTGACTTCCGAAAGGGAAAAAAACCCAATGTTTGCGAATATGCAAATTTGAAAAAAAATGTTTTAAAAAAGAGTAGAGACGTTCCGTGTTTTTTTTAAAAGAGTTTTTTTTTAAAAAAGATATTTTAAAAAAGAGTAGACGTAAAGACGTTCCGTGTTTTTTTACTACTTACTCGCTTTGTTGCATTCGTTCCATGTAGATAGTTATAAAATATGAGAGGTCAACACAAAAAGAGTTAAACAAACAACGTCCCTATGAAAGAGAGATCAAACAAAGCCTTTTATTCACCGGTCACTTTCTACCTCGTTTATCATAGATATGTCAATGTGACACAAGACATTGTCCTATCTACCTCTTTGACTAATGATCTGATGAATGTATATGATTAATCGCATGGACACACATCGTAATTATAATCAGTAGGTAGGCTTAAGAAAACAGCAGATCCATGAGGTGTTTCGTATTTGGCTAGTTTTGAAGATAGCTCAATATAATGAGTACGTAGGTGCAAACTTTGCCCTCAGGTGTTTGGGGATTACTGGCTTAATTTTCTAAAACATGTATTGTAGATGTTTCCAATTATACTGAGGATTTGCAAGGGTAATTCAATTTGATGAAAGCAGTATGTAATCAAATGAAACCTTTTAAATAGCACACCATCTAATTTTCAGACAGAGGTCTCTGAAATGTAATAATGGCAGAACGTGTGAAGACATGGAATGTTTGGTTAAAATCTATAATGATGGTATTTGAGAATATTAAAAGACGAAAAAATGCGAGATACGAGTGAAAAACTATGAGGACAATCACTGGATGCGTAAGGCCAACTACACTCCTGTGGCTCCCTGATGTGCTTTCGAACATTGCTCCTCCTGATTCGCGCAGGAGCTAGAAAACTCTCCAAGATTGAAAAGAATCCTGCAATCCCCGCATTTCAAGATACATTCCGTCCACCAAGACAACGAATGAAGTCCAGAAAGCCTGTTTGTTCGAAGCTACTCGGTGAATTCAACTTGCCTAGAGCATGGAAAGAGAGGTGGAATGATATAGACCTGGTATTAAATAAACACATTATCCAAGACCCTAACGAAAGGGCCTCAGGTTATAACCTTCCCCGAAAAGTTTGGATTCAGCAAAACAGAATTCGTACAGGTCAAGGACGATGTAACTACCAAATGTGGAAATGGGGAAAAAGGGATTCTCCGGAATGTGACTGTGGAGCAAACAGCCAAACTATCCAGCATCTAGTAGAGGAGTGCCTGATAGTTATGAAGGAGACTGGGCAGACATCCAAAGAGGCTCTGAAGTGGCTGGCCGAACGAGAGCCAAGAGTTTAGAAGAAAAATACTCGATGATGCAGCCAAAAGCGCAGGAAAAGCCGTAGCCACACGGATCCAAAAAAAGATTTCGCAAAGAGCAGAATGAAATTCGTCTAGCTGTGATGTCAGGCGGAGCAGTGAAGAACCATTATGTCAATGCTGATCTTTTTACCCTCGATACAATGAACCAGGAAAGCTACTTTCTTCCGACCACTTCACGACCCTCGATCTTCCCATTCATGACAAGCTGAAGGATGGTATATATTTTACCTCTCAGAATATGAATTCTTGATTTATTTCGTTCTACAAAGAAACTGTGTTGGCAGAAAACAAAGATGAATTGAATAGTAAAATCGGCTTTTTTTGCAAAATTAACACTGTCGCTTTTGTTGATCATGATTTTTGTTTCAAAAGAACAAATAATAAAAATATTTTAAATCGTTACATTTGTTATTAATACAATTGCAATAGTAGTGCCTACTTTGACGTATACCAGTGAAACATGGATGTTGAAAAAAAACGCATGAAAGTTGAATAAATGCTGTAGAAATGAGATCACTTAGAAGAATATGTAATAGAACAATATATGATAAGGACCTAAGGAGAAAATTAAATATAAAAAAGAAAAGTTTAACGAAAGGGAATGCCTTGACATATTAAAAGAACGATTGATGAAAGACTCACCCAAAAAATATATATGGGTGTAAGAGATGGCGTGAATAGAAGGGGCAGCTCCAGAAAGAGATGGCATGACCATGTGAATGGAATTTTGAAAGAAGGAAACATAAGAAGCTTGAACAAACGACGAGTATGTATGAGACGATGAATGGATGTAAAGGAAACCAATAATGTGTGCAAAAATAGAGGATTATGGCGCTCGGTTCTCTCTGCATTCACCGTAAGGGATATGGGGTGTTGGTATGTATGCTACTTTAAAATTATTTACATTCTATTGAATTCAGCAAGAACATGACTTTTTAGTGACGATTAAACTATGTAAGTAAGTGTGTGCATTAACGGTGGTACGGTTAGTAATAGTTTGACCGTTAGAAAATGTAGTTACGTATTTAAGAGATACTTTGTTGTTTAGTTTATCCCGCATGTTGGAAATCCTCTATCGTATCGGAATTGCAATATTGCAACGTTAAATTCTCCGCCGACTGAAGAAAACTTTCACCGGCTTTCCACCATCTCCCCGAGGCAGATAAACAGGTAAGACTTTCAAACTTCTGCAGTTCTCATTGGAAAAACGCGAGGAACAATATTCTGATCCAACTTGGAGAATCGGATACATCCATTGATGCGGTTTCTTTTATAACTCGATACGATTTTCAATTTGTTGCCTTATTTTGTCAGCTTATATACCAAGCGATAAATATATCCAATTTTATGTCAAAGCAAACATTCAACTCTTTTTTAATTTATATTACAAATTTTCTGAACTCTGAAATATTGTGTGCCTGTGTATGCATTGTAGTATTATGATGTAAATGTTCTGAACTCCTCCCCGAAGCACATGGTTTCTTTCTTTTCGGGGAGAATTTCAAATTGTGATATCTTATCTACATTTTATTGTCATGATATTTACTTTACTTTAGTTGCCAAAGGTACTCGAAATATAAATGTCCCTTTTTGACCGACGGTACTTACGACAGCAAACACCCGTCGATTAATGAAAGTTACATATTTTCTACGGTTTGTTATATTGTTTTAGTAAGAAAAACTGATATACTGATAATAAATGTCATTCTTATGTAAATATACATTGTGGCCATAAAGTGGCCAGGATGCCCTTTTTTGCACTAATTTCAAATTATCATTATTATAAAAAGTAACGAGTAAGTCATTGTTTTTTTCATTTAATTTTGTATTTATTGGATTAATAATAAAATAAAAACTTAAAAATTTTTAATGTCAGGTACTTATTTGAATTTAAAAAAATGTCCAACGCTACCATGGAGGGTAAAAGCGTAAATAATAAAAAAATATATATATTCAAACCTTTCTAAAACTCTAATATTATCAATGTCTCTCTTCTGGGTCACAATCCTAGGATTGGTCTGCACCAGACACTCGATCTTTCCACTTAACTCTATCGTCCGCCAGTCTCTTCATCTCTTTGTAACTGCTACAGCACACGTCACCAATAATCTGGTCTACATAGTTGTTTCTGGGGCGACCTCTACAGTCACCCCCATCAATCATTCCTTCGACAATGGTAAAAAGCAGGCCTGGGTGCCGGATGTTGTGGCCTATCCAAGTTGTTCTCTGTTGGGCAATTCTTTTCATAATATGCCTTGTCTCTCCAACCCTACTTAGTACCTCTTCGTTGCTGATGTGTTCTGACCAGTGAACTTTAGCCATGCGTCTGTAGCACCACATCTCAAACGCAGACAGACTTCGCGTTTCGCGTAATGAGACAAAATTAAAAAAAAATAATCATATATTATATGTATGTATATGCGTGGACCCTACAGGATAAAATGAGTCCGGTACGTATGAGTATTATAAGTACCGAGGTCAACATAGGGTTAAACTGAATACATACATATTTTATACTGTGCACACTATACTATATACCAATGAAATGCATTTCAATGCTTCAATCGTTCGATTATCTATTCGTGAAAGTGATTCTAATTAGAGAAGTATTTTTACATTAGTGCATGGTGTTAGAAGCTATTTATACATAATTCCTTGGTGGAAACTAGTTTTAATATATTTTTTAGACAAAATAATATATCGTCTAAAGGAAGAGTAAAAAAGACTCATCGTTATTATTTCTCATGAGACACCAAAATATTTGTACAAAATTGTTTTATACAATAATTTTCATTTTGATTAATTTAAGACAGTAAACTATAATTTCGGTACAATGAAATGAACATACCTAAACAAACGAAATGAACACGAACATTTGATGTTAAATATAGAGCGTGTTTTGCTGGAGATTATTTTCAGTAGTATTGAGGAAAATAAGTGATTTATTAAATAAACCTAGGTATATAATTTATTAAAAAAATAGTGATAAGTATGAACTAAATATTTTTAGAAAAAAATGCTTCATTAGTTAACGATATTTTTTTTCATATCAAATTTATTTAAGGTGTTTAATATTGGATATTCCTCTCATGTATTTATTTGAGTGGTGAGTGGTTAGTTAGCAAATTAGGTTATTTTTGCTGGCTCCTTCTCCGCTGCATTGAAAACGTAGTGTAACTCAACTTTAGTATGCTATTGAACTATATTGTCGGCCTTCGTGGCTCAGTAGGTTAAGTATCTGACTGCTGATTCAAAGGTCCCGGGTTCAATTCTCGGTGGAGAAACAGTTTTTAATTGTGTTTTCAGTCTGGATCTGTGAGACGAATAATATCGTAAGTCTCCAGAATGTGGCAACTTGTTATTGGGTGCATGTTAAATTGATATTTGACAGAGTACCTGTTAGTTGCCCGAGAATCAACATTAAATAAATAAATAAATAAGTCCTGTTCATCTCCGGAGCAGGAATTACCGCACATTTTCGGCTAAACAGCGACAGGTGTACGGGTGTGCACAAAAAGAAGCGCGACTCATATATGTATTTCAGCACATTTGCCTTGTCTCACCTAAAAAATTAAGTATGATTATACTAGATAATCAAACATGGAGCGTTGTGCTTTGTGGAAAATCATTTAAAAAAAAACGTACCTACACCCACACTCACCTGAGAAAGAAAACGGATGTTTCTGAAACACGTAGTACCTTAATTTATTTAAATATAGTGGAAAGAAAACAAAGTTTCATTACAATTTTATAATAAGTGATATTATTCTTTGAGAATTCGTAACTATTTTGAGTAAATTCATTAAACATCGTTATTTATTTCTTACTTATATGAAACTACATAAATATACAAAAAAGTAGGTAAGAACTACATATACCAAGAAATGTCAACAGAATAATTATATCGGAACCTCTCCTAGAAGTTCTCACATAGGTATGAATGGATGAAAGATAATATATCAAGCTACAAGTGTACACAATATGACAGGATATATATTTATGAAAAAAGACAAAATTCTTCGTCGGCGTAACACGCTCGTTGACAGAGAAAAACCTTTCTTACGACTAACGATATCAGAGGTCATATTACCGGGAGCGTGTGGTGTAACGAGTGGACGAATATCGCACTTAGTCACGGCTAATGGACTAAAGGTTTTTTCGCAATATCACCTCCAGCAATCAATCAAAGTATTCAGCGGCCCCATCTTCTCGCCTGGAAGGCGATAGCGCAGGGAATAAATGCTTCTATGATGGATGATAACTAAGCTTTACCTGACGTTAAGTACTCAAGACAATCTATCCGATCGACAATGAATCAATTATAGAAAATGCCATGTGATCTGAATATTTTTTTCCCGGATTATTTAGTTCCAGGAACCTCTCTGTAAAAATGTGCTCGTCACCTAGAGTAAAAATACTTCCGAACCTGCATCAGGAGACACGACGTTCTTGCAAATCATTCAGATATTTTTATCTTCATTGTTCAACAAAATTTTGTGATCATTAATTACTCATAAATCTTCCTGAAACGTGCCGTCTTCTTTATTTATTCTTCTTCTTCCTTTTCCTAGATTCGAATACCTGTTTCTACCGCTATTCTGTCTCCTGTGATGTGGATTACCAACTGTCTCGCCATGTCTTTGGAGGTCTTCCTGTTGATCTTCTTCTAGCTGGGTTCTCCTGGAGAGCGATACGTGGGAGTCTATTTTTATCCATTCTGATAAAGTTGAGCTCCAATATCGCCTCCGCTGTCTTCCCTATCTGACGATGTCTTCCGTACTACACTTTTTTTTCTTATTTCAGTATTTCGAATTCGGTCTCTTAGTGTGTTTCCGGTTATACATCTCAATGTCCTCATCTCTGATGTTCTCAGAAGAGATTTTGTTCTCGTTGTGTCTGCTCTGGTCTTTTCTCCGTAGGTGGCAATGGGTCTTACATATGTTTTATACATCCGGACTTTGCTTTCGATATTCATGTGCTTATTCCTCCATATACTTCCGGATATTGCAGCTGCTTTATTTACTTTAAGTCTTTTTACAATTTATAATCATGAACTTTCACTGTGTAAACGAAATAAACATAAAATTACTAAATCTATTGAAACTTATAGAAAAAAAGATTCTTTAGATTTAGATTGGGTTCATTGGCAGAGCAGTTAGCATGCTGGGTCAGTAATCCAGTGACAACCGATTCTGTTGACCTATAGTAGCATTAATGCTTAGTTAAGGGAATGTATGATGATGTATATGTACTTGTTATAAGGACAAATTCATTATATTCATTCAATATGAAAAAAGACATTGACGCTTTCTTTTTTTTCTGGGTCACAATAGGATCCTAGGATTGGTCTGCGGCAAACACTTGATCTTTCCACTTATCTCTATCATCCGCCAGTCTCTTCATTTCTTTGTAACTGCTACAGCGCACGTCACCGATTATCTGGTCTATATAGTTGTTTCTGGGGCGACCTCTACAGTTATCCCCATCAATCATTCCTTCGACGATGGTAAAAAGCAGGCTTTCATTGACGCTTTAAAATATATATTTTAAGAGGGTGACTGCTGCCAACGTACCTATTTTTTCAATTTGAATTTGCATGATTACTACAAAGATATTAATAGAGAAAAATATACCTTAACTTTTTAATTATGTTCTGTATATATTCTTGTAGTAAAATAATAAGCATACCCCGATTTTTGACATTTATCTTATAAATTTCTAAAAAAGTATAAGGTGTAGAGCAGTATATTTTTTTATAAATTAAAGAAGATCAAAATATCTAGAAAAATACGATGTAACGTTGCATTAATGCATCAGGTTAAGTTAATAAACCAAAAAAACTTTTATTTCGCAATGTCGCTGAATGGAAAATAAATGTTTTTTAGGTTTATTTACTAAACTTGACGCATTAGGGCAACGTCACATCATATTTTTCTATATATTTTTGTCTTCTTTAATTAAAAAAAAATATGTTGATCTACGCCTTATATTTTATTAAAAATATAAGATAAACGTTAAAAATCGGGGTATGCCATTATTTTTCTACAATAATTTATACAGAACATTATCAAAAAGTAAAGATATATTTTTCTTTATCAAAACCCAAACTAGCTAAATTATTTTTTCAAAATGATTCGATAAGAAATAATGATGGTATATCAAATTGAAAAATAGGTACGTTGGCGGCAGTCCCCCTTAAGTGAAGTTCATTTAAAATATTCATAACGATAAAATGATTTAATTTTATAATTTTCGAGCTGACACTTTGGGTTGACATCGCGCCATATTTTCCAATATTATGAGAGTTTTGTAAGAACCTCTTAAATTCTCTTATTATGCAAACGGGAATGTAGCAGAGCAGTAAAATATTCTCACATTGAAACTAGACCACACTCCATCGCACGTTATACTTACTATTAAAAATATGTTTTTATAAAATACCGTTCGGTGAGGATCATAAAATAGAATATTTGCCTTCGTTCGCAATGGTAAAAATTAAATTATTATTTCGAATGCCAAATATTAAAAGGTGGTTCAGTTCGAACATTTGTGCTTTTACAAGATTTTGTTGGTTTTTCCTGCCATTAAAGATTTATAGGAAATCGGACAGAAAAATTAACTTACATTTAAAAATATAAAGTGCATGTTTGTTTATAACATATGGTGAATATCAAATAGCAAACGACTTTGGACATGTTTGCTTTTCAAATTGAGCATTTGGTATCCAATTACAGCTCAGTCAAGTTCTGTCAAGTTAATTGAACATAACCCAAATCTGTTTTTCCATAGTCATCTTTTCAAGACCCACAAAACCTGCAGGACTAACAAAAAGATAGCCAAATAATCTACTATAGCTTGTGATGAAACTCGTTATATATTAAACTTAATACTTATAAATTGAGAGTTAAACATATCCTAACAGAGTTAAGAGTTATGGCCAACACTTAACTCTCCACTTCGTAGTAATTGTTCATTTTTTTCTTCTTGAAGGTTGACAATCCCTTAATGCATTTTCATGAAGTACATTTCTATTAGATTCCTATACAAATATGAGTTTCCCTGAGGACAAAAGTTTTCATAATACATCATACATACAAAAACTCATAGTATGCACTCTACATACATGATACCTGTTGAAAAATCGATTTAAAAAATTACTTTATATAATAGACGATCATGTATGAGACGATGAGATGAGATGATGGATGAATGCGGTGTTTGGCTCTCTCTACCTACCCTACGAGGAAGATGGCATGATCGTATGCAGATGAATACTATTATATTCATAGTAGTGAAAAGTAAAAAAAAATACAGTTTTCTATAGAAACACATACAATATCAATATGAAGTCGATAACTCAATTTTCCCAAACAGATGCTATTTTACAACTGTTGTATACATTTTTAGTCCTCACTAACCCAAGTGGACATAGTGGGGAGTTATTAATTTTGCAAAAAAAAATCGCATAGTCCAATACCATAAATAAATGTTAAAAATAAGTTTGTTTTTATACGTGCACATTTTACACACATAAGGGTACATTATAAATAATATTTCTTACTTTCATCATTTGGAATGAAAATATTATTACAAAGAAGACAGTTTATTGTTATATACTCCTCACTAACCCAAAGGGATATAGTGGGGATTTATGTTTTCGCAATTTTTAAGGCTATTTTTTTATTGCAAATTATCAACTAGTATCATGCTGAGATTTTATTCTGAAATTTTCATCACAATGTATCTGTGTGTGTGTGTTCTGTGTGCTATGTTCTATGTACGGCGTGTTTATTTTACTTTATCGATTATAGACTAAAGTACTCATTCGATTCATTTCAAATTTTGCAAATTTGTATAATATAATATCAAATATTCGTTTAGACGCCATCAGATTTTGAAGGATATCAGAAAAGTGTTTCTCTATTCTTTTAACTGTCAAATATTTCAAAGTGACCCGAAGCTCAGGATACTTAAAATTTGATATTATTATTTTCAAATTGGTAAAAAGGTACACCATTTTCATAAAATGGCATTGAAGAATTATCATATTTTCATAATAAAATATTTAAATCAAAAATAATTTAACAAACTCATTTCACGAAAATGCTGAATATTTTTCATACAATTTTTTTTTTTTTTTTCAAAATTTGAATTTGTATTTGTAACATGTACATGCATATACATCATCATACATACCCTGAATTAAGCATAAATGCTTGTGGTATAGGTGAACGAAATAGGTCAAACAAAATAAGAAAATCTCTATTTTCCAGACCGTGAGAGATTTTTTAAAATTTTAACAGATAAAATCACAGAGAAAAAATGAACCGTTGTCTATGGAAAACTAATCTGTTCTAAGTTAATGTAGTTCACTCATATGTATGGTATCAATATGAAGTTCATTGGGCTTTCTAGATTGGGCTGTACAAAGAATGCAAATGTTCATATTTGCGTACGGTATACACACAAAAACATAAAAACGAAACTCAAAGTATGCATTCTCTAGATTTTAGATGATACCCGTTGTAAATTGATGTAAAAAAATACGCCTAAAAATTGTGAAATCATGACTCCACTATATCATAGTAGTGGAGAGTAAAAAATAAGATACCAACTACCGTGCTTAACAACTTATCATTTTTTGGTTTATACGATCATTTTATTATATTTTTGAGTTGTCATAACAAAAAAAAAGATAAAAACGCCCCCTTTTTGAACGAAATACAAGGTTTGTGTTTCATAATTACAATTTTTTTGTCAAAGAATGTATAATATTTATACGGAAAATTTCTTCGTTTTTAGGCATTTTTACATTGTTATTCATATTTTAAAAATATGTGTTCTTGAAAGAAATACCTACACATAACAGACATCACACATTTATTATCACAAGTTGCATATAGAACATGATATCCAACTGTCGATGGCGATAGTTGAACAATACGTACCAAACTATAAATCCTTAAATCTAAATTATTGAATATTTTATGACATTTTACTTCCTATACAAAACTTGTATGTGATAGGATAGTGTGGAGTTCAGTCTTATTTTCTTAACCCGAATATGTAAACTACTTGATGGAATGTATGAATGTATGAGGATTAGAAAATCGAACTATTGAGTCCGTATAGATATAATGTATTCTGCCATAGAAATTTGTATGAAACAATGTCGTCATTAAATTAAATTTTTACAAAAATCGTGTTTCGGTTTTACCCGATATTTAAAAAAAAATTGCAGATTCTGTTATTTTTCATAACAGTAATAAATAAGGTCCTTCTCCCTTCCTTTTTCCTTCTCTTCCTTTCCCGTCACGGGCAAATGTGTGAAATATATAAATATGTAATAATTTTTAGTATATCTAAATTTATTTTTTGTTGTATTGTAGGTACATACTTCTATGATTATTTAATGTAGGTACATCAATTGTGGACAAAAGTAATTGGTTTGTCTTTTTTTCATTTCATAGTGTATTTTCTCTGTTTATCTTATAAGACTGTATTTGTCCCTTAAATAAATAAATAAATTGGTAATAAATAAATATTTTTCTTAATAAAAATAGTTTGAGAAACTCTGGATTTTTTTACGAAAACAAGTTTGAGATATTGGTTTTGTATTTATTTAAACAAATTTCTATACAGCGTTTTAACTTTTATGGTTGTTGAGGAAAAATTAAAGAAAAATTTAAATGTAAAACCCATTATTGGATCAAATATTCAAAATTCTGGGGATACATTTTTAGTAGGCCGAAAACTTATTATATTTTCTGAAATTTTGGTTATATGTGCATTAAGCAGATAAAATGTTATAAGTGGACACACACGCACAATCTTAACAATCTTACTGCAAATTCTGAGTTCATCCATCTACGTAACATATATACGATATAATGCGAAGCCTCTATTTGGTGTTTTTTGACTTCAAAGTTGGAAAAAATATGCAAAAACTCCTACTGCATAGAATTCGCTGACACGGGATTAAGATTAATAGGCACTGTCGATTCATTAAGAGAAATGAATTCTCTTGAACGAATCGACAGTTGGATAATCAAAAATATTTGTACATTGGTAGCCTTCTTTAAAAATATGTGTTTGTTTTTTTTTTAAATAAATAATGCTAATTTAATAGTTTAAAATACATGAACAAAAGTGTTATATTATTATTTCAAATAAAGTTTCTATGAATTAATCACAAGTGGTTTCGAATACACAATCCGAGGTACCTACCTTTTATAATATTATTTCAAATTAAATTCCTATGAAATAACGTTTGTTTATTCAACAGTTGTATAATTCCGAAAATTGTTCCTTTCAATTATGTAAGTAGGTACTGTTTATTAAAATTTGGTATATTGGTATAATGCACTTGATAGAAAATCCTCTAAACCCGTTAATGGCGATAATGTTACTGGTATGTTAATGGGATGAATAATTTGGGTCAGGATTTGAACTCGTGACCCCAGATGATGTGGGATGTGTACAAAAGGTTAATAGCTCTGCCATTACGGTTATATCAAAATTGCATTTTCAAAACGTCGTTAGAACTTTCATATTAAAAATGCATATTCATAACTGATTCTGATCCTATATGAATAAGAAAATGATTTGGTATTATAGTGAATATAAATTTATAGGTATTATTCACCGTGTTAATAATTGTTGCTAAAAAGATAGAAAGGTGACAGATGTGAAACATTATTAAACAACTTTTATTTTAACATGTAGGAGACGCAAACTTTTCGGGTCCAATATATTCTTTCGAAAAAGGGCACTATGAAACATTAGGGAAAGTTAGCAATCTGCTCAGGAAAATGTTAATGGGGGCTACTCATGACACATTCATAATACGTTCTTAGCTTACCTTAATCTTAAAAATGTATAAATCAGTACTCGATCAAATCCAATATTAATATTTCTCTACATTCAATCATGAAAATTTGTTGATATCTACGTTTAGTATGAAATTGTCACGAATAGTTGTGTAAATTAAAAGTATTATTTAATTACTAGTTGCATGTAACACATGAGATCCAACTGTCGACAGCGATAGTATGTATAGTTGAAGAATAAGTACCAAACCCATAAATACAAATTATTTATTATTTTATTTATTATTTTATGATATTTAGTTTTCTATACAACACATGTACCTAGGTAGTCAAGATAGGATAGTATGGAGGTCAGTCTTTTTTTCCTACCCGGAATATGAAAACAGCATGATGGTATATGTATATTGTATGTTTAGAGATGAAGTATCAAACTATTAAGTCTTCTTTGATATTGTGTATAGGTGACTACCATACAAATTGTATGAAGCGATGTCGTCACTAAATTCAATTTTATAAAAATTGTTAAAAAAAATATGAGATGTACTGCTACAATGTTAATATTTTTTATATAAAATTAAATTATCTAGTTGGGGTGTTTCGGCTTTTTTCGATATTTAAAAAAAAATGGAAATATAGGCAGTTAAACTCATAAATTTATCATAAAAAAAATACTTTTCTTAATAAAAAATGTTTGAGAAACCCTGGAATTTTTTTGAAAAAATTAATTTAAGATTTTGTATTTGTCTATGTTTATACCAATTTTCAGCGTTCTAGCTTTTATGGTTTCTGAGATATAGGGAAAAATAAAATAAAAATTCAAAAGTTGATAACCCCTGACTGAAACAAAAATTCAAAATTCCGAGTATAAAAGTTTTGTAGGCCTGTAACTGTTTATATATTCTGAAATTTAAGGCTCTGTAAATTGAGCGGATCAAAAGTTATAAGGGACGGACGGACACACACACACACACACACACAGACATACACACACACACAGACACACACACACACACACACACACACACACACACACACACACACACACACACACACACACACACACACAGACACACACTCACACACAGACACACGAAATGTTCTACTCCGAATTCTGAGTAAATCCGTGTATGGAACATATATGCTGCGAAGCCTCTAAGTTGGTGTTTTTTGACTTCAAAGTTGGAAAAGCCGTGAAAAAAGTAGACCTCTCCATACAATTCTCGCGTATTCTGGCTTGATACATTGTCGATATGTTAAGAGAACAAAGTTCTCCTGAACAAATCGACAGTTGGAATAGTAATTTTCGAAACTTTGAAGGCCATTATCTCCGAAAGCTACCATTACTCTCTTGTGTTTCGGCATTTTTTGATACCTACTAAAAAAAGTATAGGCAGGTAAACACATAATTTTGTCAA
Organism: Molanna angustata; assembly: GCA_963576475.1. Taxonomy (NCBI): domain Eukaryota; kingdom Metazoa; phylum Arthropoda; class Insecta; order Trichoptera; family Molannidae; genus Molanna; species Molanna angustata. The sequence goes on along the minus strand of OY754967.1, from coordinate 26,068,734 downwards.
ATTTGTTTTTATTCATTAAACAAGTTTTAGAATCCCTGGAACTTTTTCATAAAACTAGTTGCATGTAACACATGAGATCCAACTGTCGTTAGCGATAGTATGTATAGTTGAAGAATATGTACCAAACTATAAACCCATAGATACAAATTATTGAATATTTTTCAGATATTTTGTTTTCTATACAACATATGTAGGTATGTATGTCAAGATAGGATAGTATGGAGGAAGATCCTTTTTCCTACCCAGAATATGCAAATAGCATGATGGTATGTATGTATGTTTCGAGATGAAGTATCAAACTATTAAGTCTTCTTACATATTGTGTATAGGCGACTGCCATACAAAATGTATGAAGCGATGTCGTCACTAAATTCAATTTTTAAAAAAATTGTTAAAAAAAAATTGAGATCTTCTACTACAATGTTAATATTTTTTATAGAAAATTAAATTATCTAGTTGGGGTGTTTCGGCTTTTTTCGATAATTGTAAAAGTTTTGGAAATATAGGCAGTTAAACTCATAAATTTATCATAAAAAAAATATTTTTCTTAATAAAAAATGTTTGAGAAACCCTGAAATTTTTTTGAAAAAACTCATTTGAGATTTTGTATTTGTCTATGCTTGTACCAATTTTCAGCGCTCTAGCGTTTATGGTTTCTGAGATATATGGAAAAATAAAATAAAAATTCAAAAGTTGATAACCCCTGACTGAAACAAAAATTCAAAATTCCGAGTATAAAAGTTTTGTAGGCCTGTAACTGTTTATATATTCTGAAATTTTAGGTTCTGTAAATTGAGCGGATCAAAAGTTATAAGGGGGGGACGGACACACACACACACAGACACAGACACACAGACACACAGACACACACACACACACACACACACACACAGACACACGAAATGTTCTACTCCGAATTCTGAGTAAATCCGTGTATGGAACATATATGCTGCGAAGCCTCTAAGTTGGTGTTTTTTGACTTCAAAGTTGGAAAAGCCGTGAAAAAAGTAGACCTCTCCATACAATTCTCGCGTATTCTGGCTTGATACATTGTCGATATGTTAAGAGAACAAAGTTCTCCTGAACAAATCGACAGTTGGAATAGTAATTTTCGAAACTTTGAAGGCCATTATCTCCGAAAGCTACCATTACTCTCTTGTGTTTCGGCATTTTTTGATACCTACTAAAAAAAGTATAGGCAGGTAAACACATAATTTTGTCAAATTTGTTTTTATTCATTAAACAAGTTTTAGAATCCCTGGAACTTTTTCATAAAACTAGTTGCATGTAACACATGAGATCCAACTGTCGATAGCGATAGTATGTATAGTTGAAGAATATGTACCAAACTATAAACCCATAGATACAAATTATTGAATATTTTCAGATATTTTGTTTTCTATACAACATATGTAGGTATGTATGTCAAGATAGGATAGTATGGAGGAAGATCCTTTTTCCTACCCAGAATATGCAAATAGCATGATGGTATGTATGTATGTTTGGAGATGAAGTATCAAACTATTAAGTCTTCTTACATATTGTGTATAGGCGACTGCCATACAAAATGTATGAAGCGATGTCGTCACTAAATTCAATTTTTAAAATAATTGTTAAAAAAAAATTGAAATCTTCTACTACAATGTTAATATTTTTTATAGAAAATTAAATTATCTAGTTGGGGTGTTTCGGCTTTTTTCGATAATTGTAAAAGTTTTGGAAATATAGGCAGTTAAACTCATAAATTTATCATAAAAAAAATATTTTTCTTAATAAAAAATGTTTGAGAAACCCTGGAATTTTTTTGAAAAAACTAATTTGAGATTTTGTATTTGTCTATGCTTCTACCAATTTTCAGCGTTCTAGCGTTTATGGTTTCTGAGATATATGGAAAAATAAAATAAAAATTCAAAAGTTGATAACCCCTGACTGAAACAAAAATTCAAAATTCCGAGTATAAAAGTTTTGTAGGCCTGTAACTGTTTATATATTCTGAAATTTAAGGCTCTGTAAATTGAGCGGATCAAAAGTTATAAGGGGGGGGGGACACACACACACACACACAGACACAGACACACAGACACACAGACACACAGACACACACACACACACACACACAGACACACGAAATGTTCTACTCCGAATTCTGAGTAAATCCGTGTATGGAACATATATGCTGCGAAGCCTCTAAGTTGGTGTTTTTTGACTTCAAAGTTGGAAAAGCCGTGAAAAAAGTAGACCTCTCCATACAATTCTCGCGTATTCTGGCTTGATACATTGTCGATATGTTAAGAGAACAAAGTTCTCCTGAACAAATCGACAGTTGGATTAAAAGTTTACTGTGAACGGGTGTTGAGATCGAGTAAAACAAGTGACTCTATTGTGAATGCGAGGGACCAGACCAGATATTAATTTATTTATTTATTATACGGCCTAGGCCTTTAACAAAAAAATATTGATTATGCAGTGCATATACGGCATAAGCCTATTACAAATAATCAAGGTGATACAGTGCATATAAATAAAGTTTGTATAGGTATAAAAAGATAAGATAGAAAAGAAGAGTTATACAAAAAATAAATAATGTACATATATTAAATGAAATGTTAGAGTTTACAAGAGTAAATAATGCACAACTTGCAGAAAAAAATTATGTTTACTTATTATAATTAGTTGCTGTAGAAAGAATATACAAACAACAAATAAATAACAATCTGTAAATGATAAGTACGTACAAATTGGGAAAAAAATGTGAAAACATGTATTTACAATGTGAAGAAAATAATTGAATGTTTGGTGTCGTTGACAAGTGCAATGTAAAGGTGTCATTTGTTAATACCAATCGAATCATCAATGATATCTGTGTAATGAGCATCTGATTTCCTAAGCTATGCAGAGATGCAAGTTCTCCTGAATATCTCCCGTGGTGTACATATATTCCAAAAATTATCATTTTAAATTACTATTGATCGATTAATGATTTTAAACGAAGATCACCGTACTATAGTTGCCGATTTAATGGATCGTCTTGCTGTACTAAAGTGGAAATGGGATGGATACTTTCCCAAACAAGCAGACACTAGTTGGGCATCCAGAAGTCGCAGTGGAGTCCTTGGACAAGTAATGAGAGTGTTAGAAGATGGTCTAACGATATTATACAAATAGCCGGTATAACTTGGATGTGGAGGGGACAAAACAGAAACGAGTGGAAGTGTATGGAAGACACCTACATCCAGCAGTGAGGGACGAGGGCTAGAGAATAAGAAAAAGATGATTTTTATTTTGAATTGATTCTCGGGCAACAAACAGGAACTATGTCAAATATTAATTTTAACACGCACCCAATAACAAGTTGCCACATTCTGAAGACGATGTTAGTGACGATATAGATCTTAACTGAAAACACAATCAAAAACTGTGTCTCCATAGGGAATCAAATCCGGACCTATAGCTCAGCAGTCACATATCTAACCAACTAAGCCAAGAAGGCCGACAAATTTTATACATTACAAAATTGTAAATATTTTACTGTATCTGTTCATGCAAGATGGTTAGCATTACTTGAGAGTTATTCGAAAGTATTATGGGCAACCATCTCAAATATTTTGCAGTTTAGGTTTCCAATTATATGACATACTTTCTGTGATATCACCTACAAGTAACTAAGTAATCTATTTGGTATGGTTTCCAAACTATGAACGTGGTCACCGAGTAGATGAAATCGACGTTTTTTTTTTCTACAATATTTTCATGAATATCTGACATAGGAATCTTGTTAGATTTTTATAATTGATATGGTGTAGTCTTCTGTTTTCTTAGATGTTTTCATTTATTGTGCAATATGTAGATATACGTGATTGATAGTAGTTACACTTCTCCCTACTTTAAGTGCCTAACAAGTTGAATTTTTTTTATTTTTTTGTTTTTTTTTTTTATTGACAAACATTTTTTCAACATCTCAATAGAGACGAAGTTGGGATATTGTAGAAGAAACAGGAACTCGAGGCACCTACAGGGCTTACGACCTGTCATCGGCTGGTTTACGTGATCACTTTATGCGCTTGCGCAACGCTCACCAATTATGCCTTCTTATTGAGTTCCCTTATCGATGTAATTTTTATTTGAAAGTTCTATATATTTGAATAGTGTGTAACATTTTACCTGAAAATAATGCATTATTACTATTGCCATCTACTGAGTAACGGAGAAACCTTTTTGTAACGCCATCTATTGAGAAATTGCGAAATTTAAAAAGTTTCTGTAAATAGAGAGAATAACAAAAAAAATAGAATAATATTGCTTGGATCATCATGCAGTAATATGAACTTACACATATCTGTAAGCAGAATGTGTTTCTTTTTACTTTGACAAGGTTTACCTTAGTGGAAAACTCACAGCAACTTACAGTTACAAGAAAACGGCGTATAATATAGTTATTAGACCAGTTATATTGTTCAGGTGTGAACCCTGGAGCTCCTACTACAAACTAATGCTTCATGGCGTCGAAATGAAAATATTTGTTTATGTTGACATCAGCGTTGGTATACAAGTACTTCTAGGGACGAAATTCTATAAACTTATAACTATTTAACTGTACCCACGAATGTCAAGCTTAAAAAAAACAAAATAACACTATTTTGGACGAAAACATATAGCATTGACAAAAAAACGAAGTATAGATCGTTCTTCCGGTGATGGTTAGATTTCAAAGAAAGATTCTAAGGGACAATATTCATACTTTTTATGGATATCCATACAGTTTTCAGGCAACCACGTACCAAGAGCGTTGACTTCGTTTTAAAACGGTAAATTCTTAGAAGAAAAGAAAATAAATTAAACCGAGTCTTACTTAGTAAAAGCTATACGCTCAACAGTGAGCAGAAGATATTGAAAGTAACACGATAAAAATATATTCCCAAGGCGACAAACATTTGAATAAATGTAGAAATCTTGAATGTCGTCATCCAAATGTTGTGATAATGGAAATGTTGTTTGGAAAAGTTGTGAAATCTTCTTTGTACAAAGTAGTAAGAGACGTAAGGTGGTTGGTGGCCACTCTATGATGTGCAGTCGGCTGCAAATGGCCGACCATTTTCTTTTATTACCACAGATGTCCGTTACATCCATACGGTGGTAAGATTTTATTGCGCAGTTTCGTTTCAATAAATTTTACATCACATTTCTCATTCCACAATTTTGTTGACAAAGTTTTTCTATAGTTTCATTGTGTATTATGTACCACACCACAATATCTAACTTTATGTATTTAAATATATATATATATATATATAAATATATATATATATATATATATATATATATATATATATATATATATATATATATATATATATATATATATATATATATATATATATATATATATATATATATATATATATATATATATATATATATATATATATATATATATATATATATATATATATATATATATATATATATATATATATATATATATATAAATTCAGGTATTGAATTATGAGGTAAATTTTGTAAAGAAATATTGTGGGTACAGAGAAGTACCTGTTGGAGCAAAAGGACTGTATAGAATGTTTTAAAATTGGGAAATGGAGATTAAGCAATATTTAGAAGGGAAGCATAGCCGCCAGCCGCGACGAACGAATATATGAAGTTTACTTTCTTTCTTCAAAATGTTTATTGGATTTGCAGGACACAATATACAACACGAATAATGACGTAGTTTCAACTAGGTATGTAGAAAAACAATACGAAGATAAACTTATAACGTATGTATGTAAAGAGCACTGTGTCATCACTCGAAGGTACATAACTGTCTATACTGCTCGTTGCTCGTAGGTAGTTTTCTTTTCTTATAACATTTTTTTCTCGACTAGGTGGCTAAGCATTATCAATGCTCAGGATAGGAATAAGGAGAGAAGTCAAAATGGATATCCCTAACAGTACCTACCTACATATTATATTTAAAATTAACTTGGATGAAGGTATAATAAGAATTAAATACGGAAAAAATCGAAAATAAATAACATAATAAAATTATATGTTTTTTTAATAGAATGAACATAAAATTGCGAAAATACATGTTAAATTTAGTCTTATCCTTAATCCCATCCCATCCTTAATGGAAACACAGATATTTTGGATGAAATTGCCGTTTAGCAATAAACTCGCCACATACAAAGGGCGTAAAAAGTACTCTCCTAATGATAATTTTAATTTTTTCAATGTTTGAAACTGTTACTTCATGATAGAACTCCATAATCAACTAGAATTATAAAAAAAATAAGTAGGTATATATAATTTTAAGTTCTATTATTTTTTTCGCAAACGCTACTCCCATTCACCGGTATTACTCAATGTTGAGCATCGTCAGAATCACAATTAAATAGAACTTAAAATTATATATATACTTTTTTTTTCATAATTCTACTTAGTTAATAATTTTAATGTTCTCTTAATAAAACAGCATAAATTTACTAGGTAGGTACCTTAATCCTTCTTCAGAAGAATTCTGAGGTTAGTCACTACAAATACAAGAAAAAAAAGATTTCATAATATACTTACATGATAAAACACTCATTTATACAAAAAAAGACACAATGATACAGCTCTCGCTTAGATTTCTCTAAACGAGAATTGAATTATTTATTTTATTTAGTGTCAAACCATTTACATATTATGTGTCGTTTAAAATAGGTAACTGCTGCTCAACTAGATATACCTTTTCTTAGTCTAGCAATGAGGGTATATATTATTTTAATATTTCACAAGAGAAAAAGAGAGATGGGTTATATTTACATTTTTAAAAGCAAGTAACTTATAAATAAACTTAACTTTTTTATATAGATTAGAAAGGTGAATTAAAGTCATCGTGTTATGCATATATGTACATGTAGTGTATGTAGGTATCTTGTAATTTCTATTTTTTAACTGTACAAATCTGAGAAAGTATCTATTGGGAATAGACACTGACAGCATTGATGTGACAATGTGCATTGTGAATCTTCTAAAGCTTAGATTTTATTTACATAGATACTCGTCACTGAGAGAAGAAATCCTTAAAAAAAATATGATTATAAATATATAACAGAATACCGTTTTTATATTTTTTTTGTGCATCAATCAACTAATTATTGTTATATTATGCAGACAACTTTATTAAAATAAACAGGTTCCCCACTAAACCTTTTGTTTTATGAGCGTAATCGCCCAAGAGCACACAAAACTTCCAGAAGGAACTAATTAACAAATGAATCTAAAATGGGTCACGGTAAACATTAATCAACCTTAATAATTATTTTGCAAAATAATCCACAAGTTGGTTAATTTATTACCAAATTAGTCTTGCTCTGAACGGATTTCCATTGTGGAAATATACAAATGGCTCCGAGTGGAATTGAATCCTTCGATATCAGTGACATCGTCATGGGATTTACTAAACGACATGACGTAAAATGAAAACGTTGCCCATAAATAAAAAGGAAACCGATTTTTCCGTACAAGAAGATTGACGTCATATTTTATAGTAGAACCATTTTGTAAAACATTTTTCGAATACTTATTTATGAAACAAGTTGTTGGGATACGTCATATTTTATTTCTGCTTTCGAAGCATTTTTGATATGTAAGTATTTTTTTATTACAAATATACACAATTTACGGTTGGATGAAATTCTCTATAAATGAAAAATATTATTAGTTCCAATTAATACATGGAGTCCACGAAATCCTGTTGCAGTAAAAAATATTGAGCCATAAATTCTGTCAGCGATTGAAAATGGGACTTGTTTTGAGCATAAAACTTAACGAATGGATTGTGGCCAACACTAAACTCTTTCACACACAAACCTTTTCACATTTTTGGCCTCTTCAACGTAAGACAATCCTAGAAAACTTTTTTGTGGAGTCATTGTTTATGTACCTACATATATATTCGTTAAATGTTAATGTATTCTCTACATATAGGTGAAATATATCTAGAGAATACATTATTGGAAAAATAATCATCCTTGAGTCAGCATTTAATATTTTTTTAATTTATTTGAAAAAATGGGCAACGTACAATAATATTTTTTTAAACAAATATAAAAGATAAGAATAGCAACATAAGTAATTGTAACTTAATCAGCCCACCTTTGATTTCATGGTGCATTGTACTCACTATTGGTAACAAAAAAAAAAATATTATTCCTGTCTAATATGTCCACGGACCTGATCTTTTCCAAATTATTATACGTGGTAAGGCATCGGTACAATGGCGAATTTAATATATTAATAAGGGCTGTATAGAGGACACAATATTTCATAGTATATCATACGCAAAACATATACATATTATGCACTCTCTAGATTGAGAAATTCATACCAAAAATATGCTTCAAAATTGAAAAGTCATAAATCTCCACAATTATGTGCATTGTGTCGAAGAGTACTTATATGTCACACAATAAATATCACGTACACTCGCAGCCGTATTCTAGGGGGCAAGTCCCGTCAAATGGTGGAATCAAAACCCTCATTTTAACCCATATCATGTATATAATTATCTTATGGATTTCTATCAAATTTTAAGATATTAAGATATTATATCAATATCTATGATATGGGTTATCACTAGGGTTTTCATTTCACTGTTTGACGGGACATGCCCCCCAGATAATATTTGTAAAGTTAACGCGCCCGAAATTATAAAAAAAACATTAATTTTTCGTTGTTCATCGGGACCTCCTTTATGTCTATATTTATATGTCTTGTTATTTATATGTCTTGTTATTTATATGTCTTGTTATTTATATGTCTTGTGAGCCGGGAGATCAGTATTGACGGTTCGGCCACCAAAAGTTCTTACTAAGTTAGCATTTAAGCATTATCCAGGGTGACGATACGATGCTAGCGACTTTGTCACAGCCACTACTTGATGACTTAGATGTCTTATTTCATTTCTATTTTATATATTTAACGTATCTTGTGCTATTTTAAATGGACTCCGACAAAATCCGAGGAAGTCATCAATTTGACGTATTTTTAATGTAAGTATGTTCAGCGATTTATTCTCATTAGAAATAGAAACAAAATACAATTCATATGTCAGCTGCTATACGATAATAGGTACAATAATATAAAATGGATACCACAAAATATTTATTTATTACAAGGTTTTAAATAGGCATATCTCAACAGCAATTTTTTTAATGATTATTTTTATTATAAGGTTTGTAGAAACACAAACTGTGGTACATAATATCTACTCTGAATATTTGTCTGCGTAAAACCTCTACTCCTCGTCTCCTGTAATCTTACCACAGTAATTTGTCTTTGGCAAAACCGTTTCATGACAAGTTATTTATGTTCCTTACTTATATGTGACATTAGTTGTTCTCGCAGAAATGTTTTGTCATACACCCTTTTAAACTACCTACGTAATATAATTATTAAGTTATGTATGTATATCAGTATAGCGCGACCCACGCATTCCGTTAATTGCATGATTTGTAAATGTGTGATTTGGATATACTTTGTCATTGTTTAATTGAGGCTTTCCTTTGATCCGTTCTTCAAGTTATTGAACGGAATCACAAGAAAAAATACTTATAAATACCATTAATTTATAAACATAAGATAGAATACAGTTTTAATTTATTTATTTATATAAAGTCTCTAAGTTAAATTAATCGTGTATGAATTGAATAATTAGTCTTAACGCCTTCACTAAACAATGCAGGCATCTTCGGAAGCAAAACATAAAACTTTTAGTTATGTTAATTAGTTTAACATAAAACTAGTTGCATGTAACACACGAGATCCAATTGTCGATAGCGATAGTATTTTTTATAGTTGAAGAATACGTACCAAACTATTGACTTATAAACCCAAATTATTTAATATTTTCAAATATTTTGTTTTCTACACAAAATATGTAGGTATATATGAAAAGACAGAATATTTATTTAATATGAAAGCGGCATGATGGTATGTATGTATGTTTGTTTGGAGATTAAGTATTAAACTATTGAGAGTGTCCGTAAATATTGTGTCGTGTATAATGCCATACAAATTGTATGAAACGATTTTGTCACTAAATTAAATAGTAACATTTTTAAAAGGGGAAAAATAGATTTTGTATTTGTCTATATTTATACCAATTTTCAGCATTCTAGCTTTTGTGGTTTTCGGAATGTATGGAAAAATAAAGTCGGCCTTCATGGCTCAGTTGGTTAGGTATCTGACCGCTGATCCAAGGGTCCCGGGTTCGATTCCCGGTGGAGACACAGTTTTTAATTGTGTTTTCAGTCTGGATCTGTGAGACGATTAATATCGTAAGTCTCCAGAATGTGGCAACTTGTTATTGGGTGCGTGTTAAATAATTATTTGACATAGTACCTGTTAGTTGTCCGAGAAGCTACATAAAATAAAATAAAATAAATATTCAAAAGTTTTTTATATAGGCCAAATACTTTCTATATAATATATTTTTTGAAATTTTGAGCTCTGTGCTTTAAGCAAATCAAGATTTTTAAGAGGACACACACACAGATACTTAATTTTCTTTTCCATGCAAAAACCATGAAAAACTCCACTACTGCATATAATTTGCTCACACGGGACTAAGGTTAATACTGTCAATTCATTAAGAGAAACAAATTCTCTTGAACGAATTGACAGTTGGATAAACATCGAAATGAATTTTCATTTTGTAACAAAAAACATTTATTTTCCAATTACCTACTCTTTTACCTTTACATTATCATATAAGTGTGTTTATTTTACATTAGCAAAAAGGATAAGAAATTTACAATTCATATTTCATTAAAACCGAATCAATTAAAACATTATGGTTTCTAGAAATCAATTTACATTACACGTGTAGGTATGTTGATGTGATTAAATATTTCAAAGGGTATATGTTTTGTAAAATAAACCAAACAGATTTTTTATTTATTTATTTTATAAATATACAATACATCAAAATATATGCTATGGCCATCTAACTAGGAAATTCCTGTTTTAAGATGGCCATATTTGCGTACCTACATACAATTATATATGTATGAGTGCCGTATTTTTACAACAATCACAAAAAATAAAGAATATGGAGAACAGAAAAAATAGAAAAGAAATTATTAAAAAAAATATAAAATAAAAATAAGAATACACAGTCAAGAACAGAGCTAATATCAACAAAGCAAGCAGTATGAAGTCTAACTCAGGATGTGAGTGACCACTCTTTCTGACAGTTCACGGTCTGCAGACAGGAGCCATATCTTGTTTTTTTTTAACAATTCAGATAGTGTTTTTAGATTAGTAGGTAGTGAATTTTTTTAAATTAAATTAATCGATTAACGGAGATGGGTCGATGGCAGAGCGGTTAGCTTGCTGGGTTGGTAACCCAGTGGTCGCGAGTTCGAATCCTGCCTCGACCGATTTCGTTCACCTATAGCACACGCATTTATGCTTATTTTAGGGGACGTAGGAAGATGTATATGTACTTGTTTAACAAGGACATATTCATTAAAAAAAACTGTCTAATACATTGTATTATCCATTGATAATAGACAAAGACACTAAAACTAAAGTCTCAAAGACTAAAATATGAAGTCACTTTCTGTAAAACCCAGTATTTTTATTTTTTATTGTGATCGAGCATAAGTTAAATTAGTAAACAGTTAATTTCAAATTTATTAGATTCTTTTATTTCTACAAAAGATTCTTTTATGTCCTCGTATACTTATACATTTCAATACAAATTTTCTAAAAAAATGTGAATAAATAAATTCAAATGTCTTTCCGCTGAGTAGGTACTTATCCTCAACCAATATTGACACTTTAATATGATCACTAAACATAGCTTATCCAACTGTCGATTTGTTCAGGAGAACTTTGTTCTCTTAACATATCGACAATGTATCAAGCCAGAATACGCGAGAATTGTATGGAGAGGTCTACTTTTTTCATGGATTTTCCAACTTTGAAGTCAAAAAACACCAACTTAGAGGCTTCGCAGCATATATGTTCCATACACGGATTTACTCAGAATTCGGAGTAGAACATTTCGTGTGTCTGTGTGTGTGTGTCTGTGTGTGTGTCTGTGTGTCTGTGTGTGTGTCTGTGGGTCTGTGTGTGTGTGTCTGTGTGTCCGTCCCCCCCTTATAACTTTTGATCCGCTCAATTTACAGAGCCTAAAATTTCAGAATATATAAACAGTTACAGGCCTACAAAACTTTTATACTCGGAATTTTGAATTTTTGTTTCAGTCAGGGGTTATCAACTTTTGAATTTTTATTTTATTTTTCCATATATCTCAGAAACCATAAACGGTAGAACGCTGAAAATTGGTACAAACATAGACAAATACAAAATCTCAAATTAGTTTTTTCAAAAAAATTCCAGGGTTTCTCAAACATTTTTTATTAAGAAAAATATTTTTTTTATGATAAATTTATGAGTTTAACTGCCTATATTTCCAAAACTTTTACAATTATCGAAAAAAGCCGAAACACCCCAACTAGATAATTTAATTTTCTATAAAAAATATTAACATTGTAGTAGAAGATCTCAATTTTTTTTTAAAAAATTTTTTAAAAATTGAATTTAGTGACGACATCGCTTCATACATTTTGTATGGCAGTCGCCTATACACAATATGTAAGAAGACTTAATAGTTTGTTACTTCATCTCCAAACATACATACATACCATCATGCAATTTGCATATTCTGGGTAGGAAAAAGGATCTTCTTCCATACTATCCTATCTTGACATACATACCTACATATGTTGTATAGAAAACAAAATATCTGAAAATATTCAATAATTTGTATCTATGGGTTTATAGTTTGGTACATATTCTTCAACTATACATACTATCGCTATCGACAGTTGGATCTCATGTGTTACATGCAACTAGTCCAACTGTCGATTTGTTCAGGAGAACTTTGTTCTCTTAACATATCGACAATGTATCAAGCCAGAATACGCGAGAATTGTATGGAGAGGTCTACTTTTTTCATGGATTTTCCAACTTTGAAGTCAAAAAACACCAACTTAGAGGCTTCGCAGCATATATGTTCCATACACGGATTTACTCAGAATTCGGAGTAGAACATTTCGTGTGTCTGTGTGTGTGTGTGTCTGTGTGTGTGTCTGTGTGTCTGTGTGTGTGTCTGTGTGTGTGTGTGTCTGTGTGTCCCCCCCCCCCTTATAACTTTTGATCCGCTCAATTTACAGAGCCTAAAATTTCAGAATATATAAACAGTTACAGGCCTACAAAACTTTTATACTCGGAATTTTAAATTTTTGTTTCAGTCAGGGGTTATCAACTTTTGAATTTTTATTTTATTTTTCCATATATCTCAGAAACCATAAACGCTAGAACGCTGAAAATTGGTACAAACATAGACAAATACAAAATCTCAAATGAGTTTTTTCAAAAAAATTCCAGGGTTTCTCAAACATTTTTTATTAAGAAAAATATTTTTTTTATGATAAATTTATGAGTTTAACTGCCTATATTTCCAAAACTTTTACAATTATCGAAAAAAGCCGAAACACCCCAACTAGATAATTTAATTTTCTATAAAAAATATTAACATTGTAGCAGAAGATCTCAATTTTTTTTAACAATTTTTTTAAAAATTGAATTTAGTGACGACATCGCTTCATACATTTTGTATGGCAGTCGCCTATACACAATATGTAAGAAGACTTAATAGTTTGATATTTCATCTCCAAACATACATACATACCATCATGCTATTTGCATATTCTGGGTAGGAAAAAGGATCTTCCTCCATACTATCCTATCTTGACATACATACCTACATATGTTCTATAAAAAACAAAATATCTGAAAATATTCAATAATTTGTATCTATGGGTTTATAGTTTGGTACATATTCTTCAACTATACATACTATCGCTATCGACAGTTGGATCTCATGTGTTACATGCAACTAGTTTAAAAACATTTTTCAAACCAATATTTTCCAACTGTCGATTTGTTCAGGAGAACTTTGTTCTCTTAACATATCGACAATGTATCAAGCCAGAATACGCGAGAATTGTATGGAGAGGTCTACTTTTTTCATGGATTTTCCAACTTTGAAGTCAAAAAACACCAACTTAGAGGCTTCGCAGCATATATGTTCCATACACGGATTTACTCAGAATTCGGAGTAGAACATTTCGTGTGTCTGTGTGTCTGTGTGTGTGTCTGTGTGTCTGTGTGTGTGTGTGTCTGTGTGTCCGTCCCCCCCTTATAACTTTTGATCCGCTCAATTTACAGAGCCTTAAATTTCAGAATATATAAACAGTTACAGGCCTACAAAACTTTTATACTCGGAATTTTGAATTTTTGTTTCAGTCAGGGGTTATCAACTTTTGAATTTTTATTTTATTTTTCCATATATCTCAGAAACCATAAACGGTAGAACGCTGAAAATTGGTACAAACATAGACAAATACAAAATCTCAAATTAGTTTTTTCAAAAAAATTCCAGGGTTTCTCAAACATTTTTTATTAAGAAAAATATTTTTTTTATGATAAATTTATGAGTTTAACTGCCTATATTTCCAAAACTTTTACAATTATCGAAAAAAGCCGAAACACCCCAACTAGATAATTTAATTTTCTATAAAAAATATTAACATTGTAGTAGAAGATCTCAATTTTTTTTTAACAATTTTTTTAAAAATTGAATTTAGTGACGACATCGCTTCATACATTTTGTATGGCAGTCGCCTATACACAATATGTAAGAAGACTTAATAGTTTGTTACTTCATCTCCAAACATACATACATACCATCATGCAATTTGCATATTCTGGGTAGGAAAAAGGATCTTCTTCCATACTATCCTATCTTGACATACATACCTACATATGTTGTATAGAAAACAAAATATCTGAAAATATTCAATAATTTGTATCTATGGGTTTATAGTTTGGTACATATTCTTCAACTATACATACTATCGCTATCGACAGTTGGATCTCATGTGTTACATGCAACTAGTATAAAAAAATAATCTTCATAAACACAGCGTGCCTCTTAAATCAGTTTGAACCCTATTCCATAAATACCTCCTTTGAAATGTAGTCAGAGAGGTTTTGAAATAACTTGAGTGATAGTGTTTCTTTGTCTCAATCAATTCTCAAGAAAAGACTAAAGCACTCGTATAAATCAAATCACTAAATAATATCTAATTCCCCTTCCTTATCCATTCTGCCTTTTCTTGTCTCATCTTCCTTATAAATATAGAGAAGATTTGTATTTAACTATGTAAATACTTCTGTTTGAGTATTTTTAGTTTTTATTTTATTTCATATTTGGTGAAATGGCTACAAATTATGTATTCGTTTATTTTATACAATTAAAAAAAAGTTTCAAAAAATAAGGAAAAAATTCAACCATGAAAGAAAATCAGACGATTTATTAAAAATATATATTCGTATCACGACTTACATTATATTGTGTTTTTGGTTACCAACAAAACCATAAAATATAAAAACATAATTAAAAAAAAATCAATATCAGCTCTTTCGTAAATATAGGTACTAATAGATAAATTAATAATGAGTTGTCTATTCCTAATAAATATTTATTCCATGTAGGTACTAACTACAATTTTTATACCAGAATGTATCTTCGTGTAACATGCTAGATAGAAATTTGAAACTCATCGTGAAGTGCATAGTTTCTCAAATTGAGTTTCAGTCTTCTTATAAGTGGACACCGATAGGATTCGAATTTGTAGAAAAATAATATGGAAAAATATTTTGGTATATTTGTTCGTTAATTTAAAATAGATTTCCACTCTGTAAACATAAACATTTTAGAATCATTATAAAAATAAATTCTGCACTGAAGATGCAAATCGATCATAACAAAATTTAAACATTGGAAACATTGGCAGCTCAAATATATTGCCGTAGATTATATTATATGATACAGATACCTAGTCAGCGCAATGAAATTATGACAGCTTAAACTAAGAACGATGTTCTGAGTTTCACTCGCCCGGCCGTCAATACAGTCATAGAACAAATGTACACGTAATATCTCTTTTCTATGCAGTATACGTACACCTACCGATTCGATTACCGATCTACCCCCTCACACACACATGTAAATAAAACTTGTCATACATTTGAATTCGAAATTTATATTACACGCGGCTTCTGTACCTTATAATTATATGTATACTGCATTAATAATGAAAAATCAAAATACACCTTCGGCCGCGTTAACAATCCGTCGAACATTTTATTACACTTTCTTGTTTCTTATATATTTTTTTTATTTTTTGTACATATTTTATCGAAATAATCACTAAGTTTTAACCTATTGAAGCAGTTTACGTTCCGCATCTAATACTTAAGTATCTTTTTTGTAAAAAAAAATTGGATTGCTAAACTTTAATGTGTATAAAGTGTATATTATTTCTTATGTTACAAATAATTGCTTATGTAAAAAAATCACACCTACGTAAATTCTAATGGCACATTTATAAGGAAAGTAATGGGAAGAATATTAAGAATTGGATGGAAAGAGAAACAGGAGAGCTTTAATTTGTACGGGCGGGCTTGTTTCCGAAAGGCAATTTCTTCCAACCAACCAGAGATAATTTTAATATACAATAATACAATACAATTTGTACTATGGCAAAACTAAAAATAAATAAAGATTATTTAGATAATAGAAGACAAGTAAAAAAAGAAAGAGTCAAAAAAGTTTGCATATAAGAACAGTTCATAGCAATGATAGGAGAACAAAAGGATAAGGAAAGGAAGAAGAGAGGAAAAAGAAATCAGGTATTATCAAATTTTTGAATCATTAAATTTGTATAAACTTCGAATGAGTTATTTTGATCTACCGTTTTATTTCTTTTTTTTTCAGGACGAAGAACAAATTACTAATATAAGAGATTAATAATGTTGGGAGGATAATGTGAGCTTAGCTTCTCCAGTTGTCCAACTGGAGGACGGCAACTGATGACAGGGGACGTTGGAGGCGCTTGCTGAAGGGAGGCCAAGGCTCGATTTGGGCTGTAGCGCCATCGAAGAAGAAGAAGAATAATAATATCTTATTGCACTGACTTAAAATATTACCGCACTGATGCTGAATAAAAAAAAACTGTTAAATATTGGATTCCTAAGAATGTATTGTTGTTCGAAATTCACAATTTTAAAGCGACATATTATTTGTTATTGAAATAAAATAGCGACCGACGTTTTTTTTAATGGTTGGTTATTACACTAATGCAGAATATTATGAAACGTCTTGTTTTGTATGTATAATGTTGAATGCATAGTTTGTATTTGTCTGTATGGGCGGTGTACTAAAAATGTTTTAGATCATGGTGAATGCAGCTCGTGTCTGTTATACCTATATAAACTTACATATACCATTCTATGGGTGATCTTTGAAAGTGCTTTGTAATGTTGGTTGTAATGAAAATCCTAGAGAAAGTAAGGAGAAAGAGGGTTCGGTTCATATAGGATGCGCTGACGGTGCGGTGTACTGAGGCTAACTTTATGGATACAAGGAGCTTTTATAAAAATGGACTTAGATTCTTCTTATCCTGATTGAAAAGACATGCCACTAGTTCCAGCATGTGCCGTAATAAAAATAAAACGTTCCTTCGGTAGATAGCTGTTTATCCGTTCTATAGTCTATTGGGACAAAGAATACTTAAATGTGAAGGGTCCACGAAATGAAATGATATGATTGCATTAAAATTCTAGGAATCTGAGTTCGTTATTTAATGCGTGGTTATTTACAAATAATTAGGTAGGTACTATTTACTAAATAATTAACTAAATAATTAGAATTACTAAATAATTAGATTTGCGAACGTTTTAATTTAGATTGATGTTTTTTCGATATGACCTAATGTGAAGGTAAAGGATTTGTTATGGTTATTGAAGAAACTTTATTTATATATTTTGGAAGAATTACATGCGTCTTTTATTTTACCTAAGTACCTAGTTCTTATCTTTCATGGTTATTAATTATTTCACGGAAAATCATTACAGATGTACTATGTACTTAAATATTTTTTTTATTTTTTGTACTTCAATAAGCACATTGTTGTCCTTATTATTTTTATTAAATAATTTTGTTTAATTTATTTTTGTAATTTTTAAAAATAATATTTGAGTCAACAACCTTTAAAATTTACAAAAAATAATGTAAAAGTTTGATGATTCGGTTTTTAAATTACCATAGTTATTAATTACCATTAATAAAATTACCATAGTAAATATTTTTTGTAAATTCAATCTAAAAAATACGAATTCATGTTGAGTTTGTTGGCATAGGTAATAATAAAAAAAATATATTACAGATTAAATAACTTTGTGACTACTTATGTTATGTAAATAAAATAACGGAAGCCATCTGACATTATCAAAGAGTTTGAATTTCAAAGAAACTAAAAGAAAGTCAGTTTCTTTTTATAAAAAGTATTCCTTTAGTTCACTAGTTGCTACTGTGAAAGGTAAATATACCAATCTGCCTGTCCTTTCTTTAACATGTTATATATTATGTACATAAGAAGATATCTCGACATTTCTTGAAAATTGGAACAAAATCATATTACATTACCGTATATTTTCTCTTTTCTCAAAAACACACATAGGCTTTATTATTTTAAGGTTTTTATGGTAAATGAAAGAAAATATTTAGGTATTATTTAATAATATATGCGTAGCTCTGAGTCTTTTCCAAAAAAACCTGTTTGAACGCTCTTCACAATCTTTCGATTGTGACGGCTTCTGATTTGTAGAATTCCATTATGATAATGATGAATATGAACACATAAATAATTCCACAATTTATTTATTTTACTCGCGAAGACCGTTTCGGCTTATAAGGCCATAATCAACCAGGTGACTATGGCCTTATAAGCCGAAACGGTCGTCGGGAGTAAAATAAATAAATTGTGGAATTATATATGTGTTCATATTCATCATTATCAACCTGTGTGAATTTTAGATTAATTATATTAATATAATCAACCTAAGTGAACAGATTGATAGTTTAAAAGTAAGTTATTTATTTATCATATAAATGATGAATAACTTTTTCATTATAATTTTGAAAGTTGAGATAAAGATAGATATATAATGCTTAAATAATATTAATTATAATCCTCCATGAATCATGATAGAAATAAAATCAAATAATATAACAATTTTACTCTCATGCAAAGACAATCATCTACTTCCGATCTATATATAATATGAAGAGCATTACAGAAGTGACTTAGAAATTTGGCAATAATTAACGTAATGTGAGTCTTCTTTTATTCTTTTCCGATTTGATTATGTCGATAAAAAGTTTTTCATCATAAAAATAAATGAATAATAAATTGCACCACTTGCTCCAATTAATACTGAAGGGCAAGATAGACGGTCGCCGAGGGACTGGAAGAAGACAGACGTCCTGGCTGCGTAATTTCAGTGAATGCCTCAAAAAATGTAGTTGTTAAAAATAAATGATTTGCTGCTAATAATAACCAAGCAACTTTGTTAATATAGTACCTGCAAAGTTCGTTGCTAAAAATTGCCAAGTAAATGGTCTGCTAATTTTAACCGAGTAGCTTTGTTAACAATCTGTCAAAATTAATCTAGTAACTTGGTTAACCACGGACAACTTTGTATAATCAGCCAAGTAACCTGTCAAAACTTAACCTACTAACTTTGTAATATCAGCAAAGTAACTGTCAAATTCAACCAACCTAGTTGGCTAATTTCTATCAACTTACTCGGTAATCTGAACTAATTCATTCAGTATCCACAACAAACAACTTGGCTAATTTCAATCTACTAATCGGTAATCTGAACTAATTCATTCAGTATCCACAGCAAACAACTTGGTTAGATTTAATTAACTACTCAGTAATCTGAACTAATTCATTCAGTATCCACAGCAAACAACTTGGTTAAATTCAATCTACTACTCAGTAATGTGAACTAATTCATTCAGTATCCACAGCAAACAACTTGGTTAAATTCAATCTACTACTCAGTAATGTGAACTAATTCATTCAGTATCCACAGCAAACAACTTGGTTAGATTTAATCAACTCACTCAGTATTCTGAATTAATTTATTCTGTAGCCACAGCAAAGCTACTTGGCTATTTTCAATCTACTTACTCAGTATTCTGCTAATTTACACAGGTAGGATATTTGGAGTGAAATAAAATACAGGTTTCATTCAAAATTTCATTTATTGCACAGGAATGTGATTTATTGTATTAAAAAAATATTATATTTCTAATACATAGAGACATATTAAACATAATAAATATAAAAAAAACATCTTTTAATTCTCAAGAGTACATAATTTTTATTTCATGCAAGTTAGGTTGGTTCTGAAAATGCCAAAAAAACAACAAATTCTGGGTTTCAGATAATTTAAATTAGGTATGAACTCTTTTCATGTAGGTACATGCGATAGTTACCTTTTCTAAAAATTGCTGAAATTGACGATACAACCCTTTCAAAAAGAATTTTGTGGATAAACGAGTCAAAATTTACTAGCGAGGGGATTATAAACCTTCACAATTTATATGCATGTGGTCTAATGAGAATCCTGCGTGGCCCGTTTAGTGTACTTTCAGAGAAAATTTAGAGTCAATGTTTGGGCAGGAGTGATAGGCAATATCATCGTGGGACCATACTACTAGCTGGACAACCTTAATGGTATAAATTACATGGATTTCCTTCAAAACAACTTGTTGTGTCCGGTTCACTATGCAATAGTATGCCAATTCCCGGATTGGAAGTCTAGGCCCCATTCCGTGGCCCGCACAATCCCCAGAGCTATCGCCACTTGATTTCTATACCTATTTTGTACAGATAATGCAAACATCTTATCTTCTTCAGAATATTTTCAATGAAATTTATTATGTCTAATATTCTGCTCTTGGTTTTCAAGAAAATATTTTACAACTAGAGGCAGCTCATTCAGATATGACCATTCACCCTTTTTTAAACATTTTTTCAATACCAGGACACGTCTTTTTAAAGATATATGTTTCCGCAAACAATTATTTGTTTTCTTGCGAGTGAACGAAGAACGCCTGACGAAGAAAATATACAAATCTGACAGGAACGGAATAAGAGGTCGCGGGCGCCCTAGAAAAGGATGGCACGACCATGTAAACGAGGGGCAGCTGCACAGATGTGCGGTGGTCTGTTGTTGTCCAGTCACATGTCGTTGGTATTCCCTGTTGCAGGAAGCCCCATGTAGACAGGTTATCCAATGTTCTCCCAACGCCCGTCCTCAGTCTGTTTAGTGTCTTCCACGTACGCCACTCCACGTTGTGGCCCGGGGGAAGACTCTCTTTAAGACTCTCCACTGAATTCTGGCTGCATGTTGTTTTTTCATCTTGCCTCCTTCTATAATGAAACAAGAAATGTTTAATAACAATGATGCATTTAATTTCTATCAGACCATCATGGAGAAATGCAGTCGTGGTACCTTTGTATTAAAGTAAAGGCTCAAAGCTCGACTGCAAAAACTATAGAGCCATAAGTTTGTTAAAATTGAGTACTGTTATAGTGCGAGATTTGATGTATGCAGACGATAAAGTTCTGTTAGCAGTAAGTATGGAAGATCTACAGTATCTTGTAAGTATGGTATATGAATATCCGTATCCATACACCGTACCTACGCCATACATACAAACACATCATGATGAAAAACTCAGTGTGCACTCTCTACATGATATCCGTTGAGTAATTGATGTAAAAAATATGCTTAAAAATTGTGAAATCATGACTCTCCACTATTCCATAGTGTTACACCTTTATAATCAATATTTAAATAAATAAATAAAACATAAACTTTGTTTAACTTACTTTTCGAGGAACGTCCTGTGGATAACATGGAAATGTAGATACATAGGGCGACAAACGTCGAGCGAGGTTCAGGAACTGAAAACATACACAGTTCATTAAGTAGTTAATACATCAACAATATACCATCACGCCAGGTCCCTTGCGGGATAGGCAGAAAAGAGAACCGAATGCCACATTTTTCTATCTTGGCATACATTCATCGCCTCGTCAACATTCATGCATATTCTCATACATGTTCGTCTATTGTTCACACTTCTAACATTTCTGTCTTTCAGAATATCGTTCACATGGTCATGCCATCCCTTTATTGGGCGGCCCCGACCTTTCATTCCATTCCTCTCCGCAATGTTTATTTTCTTCGTCAGGCGTTCCTCATTCATTCTTCCCATGTGGACAAACCATCTCAATGTGTTCACTTTCATTCTATTATTGATATCTTTCTTCATCTTACATTATTTCCTAATGTCCTCATTTCTTATCCTGCCACAAATCAAGTATTTGCAAGTAATATATCAAGTGTTTGCTATAGGTACATTTATTGCAATTAAATATTTTATTTAACTTACTTATGATGGATGTGGAAAGAGTGGTGAACTTGAGTGGACAATCGTAAGCGGGTATTATCTGGGATGAGACGGTATCCATTGATGTTGACACATAAATGAGTTCTGTAAAAACAAATGTAGAGCGAGCGTTAATCTGTTATTTTCTTACAACTTTGAATTCATTTAATAGCATGATATCACACTGTACAACTTACCATTTCATCATTCGTCCTCTTCCTCATGACTGAGGATAGCGGCTGTAGTCTGTCGCCACACGTATGGCCCGCCTCCATGCCAATCTATTTTTGGCTGAACGCAGAGCACCAGTCACCGAAGACCCCGTCCCTCCACGCTGCCCATCACAACAAGCTTCTCGAGGCAGTCTGGTTCCCTTCTGGCAATGTGTCCAAAGAATTGAAGGATACGTCTGTAACATATCGTCGATAGACGATCCTCGATCCTTAGCTCGTCTAGAATTGACACATTGGTTCTTCTGGCTGTCCATTTATATTTTTCCAATATTGTCGTTAATTCCGTTGAACCACAAGAACATTGATGTGGCATTTGATAACATTGACAACATTGATGTGGTATTTTTAAATAATAAAAATAACACCATTACACCACACAATTTAAAACAAAACAGCAAGACACAAAAATATTTGAACAAGAAAACACGTCGTTTTGAGTTTTGACAGAAGACCAAAGCGAAACGGTTGCGCGTAATACATATTATTGCCAGAACAAAAAAAAATTCAACATCATTTCAGACATTTCAGTTCTTTCCAGTAAATAAATTCATCTGAATATTCTTAATAAACGCAACATATGTAAAAAAATAAGAAATAACAATTATTTTAATAAATAAAGTAGTTAATGTATTCCATCATGAGAATAAGTAGATATTAAAACGAAATACCATTTTTATATATGGTCATTCCACCAATATCAACCACCGAAACGTAAATATTTGACATGTCGCTTTATACACAAATAGAACGTAGAATCTAACCTTAAAATTTACTAAATACAATTTCGTCAACATTATTATTGAATGAAATTGTTTATTTTTCAGTGTGTTAATTCAAGAAATGATGTTAAGAAATTGATCCTAATTTTCTATAACAGTTTTACGTTCCCGAGGTTTTTTCTTAAAAACAATTTTGTAATATGAAAGTGTAGTTCTTTTAGGATCGTTTTATCATTATCAGTATACTATACAAGTCATTCCTGTGACAGGCTCCAAATACAACGAAATTAATATGTTTTAAAATTAATGAAACGCATTTTTTCAAGTTAGCCAGTGTGATATTTTTTTTAATATTAAAATGACAAATGAAAGAAAAAATCATGAATATTAAGTTCAAGCATATCAAAATAATAATAGGTATACATCTGCAAAAAAATTTGCTGTCTAACTTGCTTAACTCAGAAAGTATGTTGCCTTAGTATGAAGCAGTGCTCAACTGCAACACAATCGCTGTCAACGTTAATTCAGTTGCAATATGGATTTCGAGGAGGAAACATTATTTATTCTACTATAAAATAACTGACCTACATGGGCACATCCAACATTGAAAATACTGAATATTTCACACTTTTGTATCCATTACAGAAAAATACAACAAAATCTTTTTAACTGATGTCAATGAAGAACTGACTCATATTTAATTTTATTTATTTTGTTCTTTTTATTTTTTTAAATATATTATTTCATATTTTATTTATTTATGAAATAAAAAATGAAATAAAAATTAGGAAACGGACACCGTTATAAGAAAAAGTATTTCTCCTAAAGAAAGTCTAGCAATTGTAGTGGTCAGATTGAAGAAGTTGTGTATTGCTGTCACAACTAATCTAAGAATTTAGCTACACGGCGAAATTCGACCGCAATCCGACTGCTCATTTTGGCTACGACTGCTCAAGCGGTTAGTGTTTTGTAAACAAGAATTTTGCACTGGAACTGCAAACATCCGTGCTGCAACAGTTTGAAACAGCCAACCCCGACTGTTTCAAGCACTTTCTATGGCGACCCATAGTCTTTTAACATTTTATAAATAACAATTGAGTGAAAAATCCATATATTATTTATATTCCGAATGACACATCATGCCAATCAAAATATTTAGAAACCAGAGGAAGCAGCTATCTTAAATGCGCTGGAAGAGATTGCAGAGATGTTGAGTTTATTAAAGAATACTATATATCAGGGGTGGCCAACCGGTTGATCGCGATCGATCTGTCGATCGCGACTATTAGTCCAGTCGATCGTGGCAAGGCAAAAAATATAAACATACATAAATACGTAGAACAGATTGCGCAACGTAATCACCAACTGCTGCACCCATCACGTTACGTTCACGTTGTCACGTTACTTTATTTATCTAGATTTCTGGGCATTGGTTTCCAACGAGAAATATCCATGTTTGAAGAAATGTGTTGAACAATATTGCATTTGTGTTTTGGTTCAACATATTTATGTGAGTCAGCATTTTCCTACTCAAAGCAAACAAAAAATAAACACCGTTCTCGCTTGACAGACGCTCATACACTGGATTCTTTAAGGTTAGCAATTTCCAACTACAAACCTGATTTTGCTAATCTAACGGAAGATGCTCAGACGCAGTGCTCACACTAATATACAAGTAGTTACTAAGAATAATTTTCAGTTTTATGTTTTCCCTCTTAATAAAATTTAAAAAATACTACTTAATTGTGTACTGAACCATGCTGTTTCATTTTAAATTTCAAGAAGTATGTAATTGGTAGATCGCACAGGGCTTCCTCAGTAAACAGTAGATCTTGGATCTAATCAAGTCGGCCACCCCTGCTATATATAATATATTATCATGCAAGTATTAATAACAAAAGCGTTGTTCCTATCTAAAGATCTGCAACCATACTATGGATAGTATGCCATGTCCTAGTAGACTTGCATAGTATGGTGAAAATGAATACATTATCACACTGCCTACAGTTATAAGCAAATAACTTGAGAAATCACATGGGCTGCGTAGAGCGTCAATTTGGGTATTTTGCTTAGGTTGTACACCTATATGCAACCATCCACGATGAAAATTCTCAAGTAATTCCCTCAAGAGTATACTTACTCTATTTTGATATAAGTATATTTACTTTGTTTTATTTTTTTTCACATGGAGAAAATGTATTTGCAGTCTAAATGAGGTTTGATAAATATATAGTATGCAGACAAGTTCATTGAATATAAATATTTTTTTTTTACTATCATAGTTCACTATCAGGATTATTCAGCCCTTATGGTTTTAACACAAACTACATTGTTAACATTAATAATATGTATATTGATAACACTAATAACATATTGACCCTTCTTCTTGTTACTCTAGGATTTGTGTTAAAATATAACTTGTTTAATATCGTTGGGACATAAAGTTAACCGTTTATGATTTTAAGCAACACAAACAGAACGGCCAACTCTCTCCTCCTGCACAGGCTGTTCATTCCAAAGAATAAGTTAATTGATTGTGTCACACTGAATTTCCATTGAAATCCTTATATTCTTTAGTTAATATCATAGTGAGGTGACCAGACAGTTGAGCAGTTGATATTCAATGATGCTGAGAGTATAGTGCAATGATTATCTATTTATTTAATTTGTGTATGGTCATAGTATGGGTAGGCTATAGTTAGTCTACATATAAAGCCTAATATTCTGTATGCTTTCCCCAGCATGGCATCAACATGAATATTAAACAACAATCCAATATCAAACGATTGACTCACACTTTTCAAATGGGTGTATGTTAATGTTACATATTTATGTAGATATTTATTTTATTATTTGTGAATGTTATAAACTGACATTAACTAATATTGAAGTTATGAGTTATTTATATTAGTTATATTAACTAATACATACATACCTAAACACAATAACCATATTGGGGCAGAGAAAACCAAACACCACAAAACCAATCTTGACAAATCAATGATCTTGACATAATTGGACATAATACATTCTTTACATTCATTAATTGCCCCATTATGGTCTCTTATTATTCATCCAGCTTTAACATCAAAATAGTATAAACATCTTTACATTACATCTCAAATGTAAATATTAGCAAATTAACACAAGATATTTGTGAATAATAATGATAATCTTTGACGAATATCTCATCTTAATTCAACTTAATTCAATTATTTTTCAGTGTCACATGTCTAATTTGACGAGTATTATACTTTACTTAATCATTTTTTAATGTGACATATCATATTTGGCGAGAATTATACTTTATATAATATTTTTTTTAATATATCGTGTCAAATTTGAGAAATATTAATATTTTTATGTATAAAATGTCAAATTTGACAGATGCCAAATACAAAATGTCCGTATAGGTACCTGTTACTCGGTAAAATTTAAACAAGTACATTGCTATTGGTAAGCAACTTCATTCTAACAGTATTATATTCGCAAATAATAACCAAGTGCAACTTTGTTATTTTTAATCATGTATAGGTCAATAACTACCAACATGACTTTTTACATTGCTATTGGTAACCAACTACACGTTAACAGTATTCAATTGTTAGATAATAGCCAAGTGCAACTTTGTTATTTTTAATCATATATTGGTTAATAACTACCAATATGACTTTAACCGAGCCAAAAAGGTACTTTGCTAACTTTAGATTTTTTCATATATATGGACAGGCTTCAGAACCAGTGGCGGCTCTTCCTAAAGGGCTCTCGGGCTCAGCCCTCCCAAACACTTCGTTCAAAAGATTCCAAATAATATATGAAATTAAATCTTGGAAACACACTTGGACAACCAGCAACTCACATTCACACAATACTAGGCAAGCACTACTAAACCTTGACGAAATTCCAAAAACTAAGACAACACATGGCCAGAAAAATTACGCGTACATAGGTCCAAAAATATTTAACCTCTTCAAAACTGACTTTCCACTATTAAGAACCTACTCTCATATCAAATTGAAAGCCATAGCAAACAACTGGTTAATTACCAAAGGACGAAAAGAAACAGAAGAATTATTTAATATTACTGCTTAGACGACTTATAAAAAAATCAAAATTATATTAGCATTAGCCCTTTTTACATCAAGCATTTTTTTTCATACAACACTAAAATACATACATACTTGCATATCATTACTTCAACCTACCACAGAACCTTACAAAAATAAGTAACACTATGACGAATTAAAATAATAGAACTGATTTATATAACGCTACTCTGGGACAGGCATAGCCTAGTAGAGTAGCCTAATCCACAAATTAAAATATATAAACGTATACACTTATGACAAATTTAACTTTTTCTTACTTATAGTATAACTTATAATTTTTATTAACTACTGTATAAAGTTATATTGTACTTATTGTTATTATTATACTTGTAAAAAGGATTTTAATAAATAAATAAACATTATTTTTCTAATTATGTTTGCCGTCTTTCGCCTGTAGTATATTTAGCGAAAGTATTTAAACCTACATGCTTTGTAAAGCAAGATTCTATGAAATATTTCATTCCTCGGGCACAGTCGCCTTGTGCCCGGAGACCCATACAATTCACGAGACCGCCCGCTGCCGCCGCAGCTCGCCGTACACGCTGAATGTATGCCGATTTCGAGCAAAATGGGGCAGTGCCCGCGAAGGATTACACTATATTTTCATTCATTCATATTTTGTTGTTCATTGCGATGTTCGAACGCTAGGTTAGCAGTTGCAACTCCTTGAGGCTAACATAGTTGATATCATAATATTACATAATTTAAACAATAAATCATCTGAAATATATTAGTGAAAAATCAGGAAGTCACAAATTATTTTATAATTTGCCGATGCATTTTATTATAAACGTTATAAAAAACCAAACCTAATACAGCATCTGGTTCACGTTTTAATTTCCGACATACAAAAGAATTATGTAATGTAAAATTATAATTCTATGTGTAAAACACTGATAATTTTAATGTACGAAAATAATATTGTGCCACATATCTGCTTTCTGATTCCCGTTGAAAGTCAATATATTTTCTAGCTAAAATTATAATTTCGAGCCCTTCTAAGATTTAAGGTCACCAGCCGCCACTGTTCAGAACTGTGGAGCAGATATTCCGGGCATCACAAGACAGATAGGGATTCGCCAGAGTGATCTCCAACGTCGGAGTTTTCTGACAGGGCACCAGACGAAGAAGAATAAATTGTTATGTATGATTACGATTCCTTATAACATAAGAAAGGAGAGAATTGATTGCTGATTTGTTTCAATGAATTGCACACTAAATAAATGAACAACTAATATGCCTTAGTAAAAATTTTCATAAAAATCAACGGTGATTATTTGATATCATATTCCCCGATATGCGTATTCCTAGGTACAATAAACTACCGCTTTTAATATTGAGGATTTTCCTCGACCCATGTATGCAGTTCCAAGAGGGACCTCTTGAGGGAATGGCGAGTCAGCAATTTAGGTATGTACTGGATCCTCAGTGCGGAAGAACAAATTATTTGTCATTTTTCTCCTTCATCATCTGTAACGAGTTACAAATAAAACCTATGGTGAGGTATTTGATAGAATTTGCAGATGAAAACTATTTTTTTTTGTATTGTAGACCAGTAGGTATGTCAATTTATATTTTTTATTCTTCTAAGTCGACCAAATTTTTATATTTGTCATCTAATCAAAACATTCACACAATCGAAATCAAGTGAAGCTCATAAAATAAATCAGTTGGTTCTAAATACTCGTTCTTTTTTCATACGTAAAATCGAAACTACATAAATATCAAAATTAATCATGGACATCAATATATAAGAAGATAGCAATAGAAATAGTCCGAGAGATAGCAACGTGTTCGATGAATCTTTTTTAAATAGGTGTCTTTTGATATTATCTTTCTTATTGAATAAAGGTATGACAAACGTGAATCTGGCACCTGGGAGTGGTTGGTTGGAATACCAGTGCGCATCCTCTTTATAGGTGAAATTACGAAATTCGTTGAATCAGCCATTCAAAAGTGCACAAATAATATTGCCGAAACCATACAAGAAACATGCTCGATTTTAAGGAAAAATACATATATATTGCGTTTTGGTACAGGCTAAGCCTAGTGAAGTAAAAAATGAAAAAATGTAAAAAATGTAAAAAATGATTTTGTCAATTATGATAAATAAATAAATATATCCAAACTAGAAATTATAGCCCTCGAAGAAATACGTAATAACAAAGATTTGATAATCCTACCAGCTGATAAAGGCAATACCACAGTAGCAATGAACAGTGAGGACTATAAATCGAAAATGACTGAAATCTTCGAAGACCCAGCATACAAAAAACACACCCATAGGTGGATTTATGGGTGTATTTCGATAGCATGTTGTTAAAAGCATTGATCGTCATCAAACTAATCGAGATAAGAGCAAAGAAATGAGTATGAAATTCAAATAGGGTCGAATATAATACATAGGGTTGACATTTGTTAGTTTCTTATACAGAAAAAATGTATTTTCGTTTTTTCTCTTTATACCTAATATGATCAAAGGATTCTATCAACATTTAGGCAATAATAATATATACTACGCAAGCATATTACTTCAAAACGCAACAAGTGAATTATTTTACTGAGTGGTTGGTATTTGAAATATAATAAAACATCTATTATCTATATTTATAAATCTTAATGTTTGTATGTATGTATGGTTATATGTACCTACGGTATGCGCTCCTAAACCGTTCATCGGATTGTAATGACACTTGAATAAATTTTAGAGCATATACCGGTTTCAGGATTTTAACATGTTTCTTCTTCATCTTCTTCGTCGGATATAAGATCATTAACCTGTAAAGGTGTAATATCCTGGGGAAATTGGTTCAACTGTCCTCTCTCTTTGCAGGTCTTCTGTTGTTGGGTATTTCTGTAATTATGACAATTCTATTGTCGTCCATGCGCTCGCGAGGTGGTCGAAGGTACTGAAGGGAAAGGGAGGGACTGAAGGGAAGGTAGGGACTGAGGGGAAAGAAGGGACTGAAGGGACGAAATCATAATTAGTAATTTCAGATTTCACGAAGATCAACGATTTTTAATTATACATCGGTAATCTAAAGTAATAAAGCAATCAAAATGTTAGTGTTTGTGTGTGTGTATGTGTGTGTGTGTGTGTTTGTCTCACGCCTTCTGAAAAACCAAGAGCATCTAAAAATCTAATTTATGTGCCAACGTGTACCTGTATACCTGATGCAGTGTCACGCTAAAAATAATGCGATAAAAATGCTGAATTTTAAAAATATTTCAATAATTATTTTTTTCATACAAAATTTTCCAAGTCGTATCTGTCAAAAAAGTGTACATTTTGCACGCAAATATCTGTTAGTTTAAAAGTTAGAAGTACGTATTTACACGAAAAAAATTTACTTTCAAGTATAACTTAGCGTTTAAGTGAAAAATATGGTGAATATTTTGTATAATTATAATGTTTAACTTATTTTTAAAGTAAGCGTTTTGTACATAAATGCCGCCATTTTAATATCTTTTCATACAATATTTCATATTCCTACCGAATGAATATGTTCTTGAAAATAATAAACCTTTGAAATAAATATAATTATGAAATAATAAAATGAAACACAAGACATTACAGCAAGTTTTAAGACGTATATTGTAAAAGTCTGTTAATTATTAGTAAAGATATAGGCATAATAAAATTGCATAATTTGTATATAATATTTGATATTTCGGACAATTTTCATTTTTATGGCATCGAACAAACCAATGTAGGTACCTACATATTATTCAAAAAATGTCTACAAACCATTTGATCTTTTTTACATGTTCTATGGTTACTATGGTAACGGACACATTCTGATATTCAAATAAAATTTGTTATAAATCGAATTCGAATTAATTTAGAACATCATTGTAGGTAGGTACCTACATACCTAATACTACTTAAAAACCAACAATATACTAATTTCGTATAGGAAAATTATTAAACTATCTTAGGTTAACTACAATACACATGTCATTCAATCTACAAACTATTTCCTATAATGAAATTCTTCTTTTATTTAAGTAGACCTTTGGGTGATTTTTTATACAAACTATTTCTTGGAGTTTAATTCTTCTTCCTCTTCTTTTGTGAAGTCATTTGGGACAGTTCATAAATAAACTATTTCCTATAGTCTAATTTTTCTTTTTCTTAATTTATGTAGACCTTGGGTGAGTTTTTATACAAACTATTTCCTATAGTCTAATTCATCTTCTTCCTCTTCTTTTATGTAGCCCTTTGGGTGAGTTTTTATACAAACTTATTCCTATTATCTAATTCTTTTTCTTCTTATTTTATGTAGACCTCTGGGCCAGTTTTGATACCAACTATTTCTTTTAACGTATTTCTTCTTTTTCTAATTTTATGTAGACCTTTGTTGAATTTTGTATAAACTAACTTCCTATAGTCTAATTTTTCCTCTTTTATGTAGACCAAGGGAGAGTTTTCATGCGAACTTTTCCTTTAGTCTTATTCTTCTTCGTCTTCTTTTATGTTGACCTTTGCGTTAGTTTTTATACAATCTATTTCCTGACGTATAATTATTCTTCTAATATGTAGACCTTTGGGTCAGTTTTTATATTAACTACTTTCTATAGTCTAATTCTTCTTTTTCTTATTTTTTATAGATCTTTTGGTTAGTTTTTATACAAACTATTTCCTTTAGTCTAATTCTTCGTTTTCTTATTTAATGTAGACGTTGGGTGAATTTTATATAAAATATTTCCTATATTTCAATTCATCTTTTTCTTCTTTTATGAAGACCATTTGGTCAGTTTTTTATATAAAACATTTACTATTGTGTAATTATTCTATTGCATCTTTTATGTAGACCATTGGGTCAGTTTTTATTACAAACTATTTGTTATAGTCATATACTTATTCTTTTTTTTCATTTAGTCTTTTGGGTTAGTTTTAAGTCTTATAGTCTATTGTATAGAAATATTATAAACAACATGCACACTTGACGAAAATACATAAAACGAATGGGATGTGACCATCACTAGAATCTTCTCAATACTTTTTTTCAATCGAAATTTACACCATTTATTATATCATCATATATTGCTTAATTTTCAATAACTACATATTTGATTTTGATGACAAAATAATAAAAAATCAGGGTTGTGGCCATTACTGGACTCTTCACTACGTTTATATTCAAATTAAAAACTATTTAAGTCTTCTTCTGTAATGTAGATCAGTTTTATTGTGCAAAAATATAATAATCTATAGGTATGCACACTTGACGAAAAATATAAAAACGAATGGGATGTGACCAACACTAGAATATTTTCAGTACTTTTGTTTATTTAATTTTTAAGCCATTTCCCATCATCCAAAATTACTAAATATTTAAAACACATTTGCGTTCGATGACAATATATAAAAATAGGGGTTGTGGCCAAATCCAAACTCTTTACATCGTTGTCTCTTTATAATCAGTCATATTTAAAACCATTTACCATAGTCCATGCGTGCAGAAATTGTATGTACCTACTTATATATAAAAACAAATGGGTTGTGACCATCACTTGAACATTTTACATCGCTTAAACTCAATTAAATTTCAAACTACTTTACATACTACGAATTAGCAAATATTTTTTGTGACAATATTATATAAACGATTGCTTATTCCTTCACTAATTTACATTCTTGGCCAACGGCGGGACATAAAAGCTAGTAAGTACTATAAATACTCCAACCAGGGTCACCCCTAACTCAATATCCTGTATAGACCATATTATAATGGTAAAAACAAAACAGGAACTAAGTAGCTTCATATACAAAAATACTATCACAGACCACTATACAACAATGATTGGATTGGATTAAAGTCACTCTTAAAACAAAACAAAACATTTAAAGAAATTTGTATAAAAAAAATTGATTATGACAGCCTTATTTCATCATTACAAAACCAAACCTGGGAACATATAAAAAACACATCATCCACTGAGGAGGCCTGGAATCATTTTATTTCATATCTCCATACGCATATCGAACTTCATACAAATAAAACTGTAAAAACGCTATCATATCTTAACATAAAAATTAAAAAATGGATCACTCAAAACATCATAAACAGCATAAAGAAACGCGACAAATTACATCAGCAAATCACAAGACATACAAATGATATAGAATTACAGATCTATTATAAAAGATACAGAAATACATGTAGCCAAATTATAAGAAAATCTAAAGAATTGTACTATAGAAATAAACTTAAGGATGCTAATTATGATCCAAAATGTGTTTGGTCAATTCTCAGGGGTAGCACTCATACAAGTAATGATAAAGATTACGAAATTAAAAATTTACTTATCAATAATGAAGATATCTTCTTCCAAAATAATCCGAATACAATACTCAATTTCATAAACAAACATTATTCTGATATCGGTGCCAATTTAGCTCAAAAATGTCCGAACAACTCATCTGATGCATCGTACTATACACCTTATAATATCCCAACTCAATTATGCAACAAACTTCAAATTAAAAACAATTTTAGAATCTGACATAATAAAAATAATACTTACACTAAAAGATAGCAACACGACAGGGACCGATGGTATAGATGCCAAAACAATTAAACTACTTCAGGACCAAATCGTCTCACCACTTACATATTTGATAAATCTCAGCATTACATCCGGAACCTTCCCAGGTAAATTAAAAGAAGGTCTTATTGTACCTATCTACAAATCAGGTAAAAAAAACGATGTTAATAATTATAGACCCATTACACTTCTAAACACGTTTTCAAAAATCTTGGTAAAAACTATTAAACAACAATTACAACATTACCTAGAAACAAATAATCTACTCTCAAACAATCAATTTGGTTTTCGTAAAAAAGTAATAAAGCAATCAAAATGTTAGTGTTTGTGTGTGTGTATGTGTGTGTGTGTGTTTGTCTCACGCCTTCTGAAAAACCAAGAGCATCTAAAAATCTAATTTATGTGCCAACGTGTACCTGTATACCTGATGCAGTGTCACGCTAAAAATAATGCGATAAAAATGCTGAATTTTAAAAATATTTCAATAATTATTTTTTTCATACAAAATTTTCCAAGTCGTATCTGTCAAAAAAGTGTACATTTTGCACGCAAATATCTGTTAGTTTAAAAGTTAGAAGTACGTATTTACACGAAAAAAATTTACTTTCAAGTATAACTTAGCGTTTAAGTGAAAAATATGGTGAATATTTTGTATAATTATAATGTTTAACTTATTTTTAAAGTAAGCGTTTTGTACATAAATGCCGCCATTTTAATATCTTTTCATACAATATTTCATATTCCTACCGAATGAATATGTTCTTGAAAATAATAAACCTTTGAAATAAATATAATTATGAAATAATAAAATGAAACACAAGACATTACAGCAAGTTTTAAGACGTATATTGTAAAAGTCTGTTAATTATTAGTAAAGATATAGGCATAATAAAATTGCATAATTTGTATATAATATTTGATATTTCGGACAATTTTCATTTTTATGGCATCGAACAAACCAATGTAGGTACCTACATATTATTCAAAAAATGTCTACAAACCATTTGATCTTTTTTACATGTTCTATGGTTACTATGGTAACGGACACATTCTGATATTCAAATAAAATTTGTTATAAATCGAATTCGAATTAATTTAGAACATCATTGTAGGTAGGTACCTACATACCTAATACTACTTAAAAACCAACAATATACTAATTTCGTATAGGAAAATTATTAAACTATCTTAGGTTAACTACAATACACATGTCATTCAATCTACAAACTATTTCCTATAATGAAATTCTTCTTTTATTTAAGTAGACCTTTGGGTGATTTTTTATACAAACTATTTCTTGGAGTTTAATTCTTCTTCCTCTTCTTTTGTGAAGTCATTTGGGACAGTTCATAAATAAACTATTTCCTATAGTCTAATTTTTCTTTTTCTTAATTTATGTAGACCTTGGGTGAGTTTTTATACAAACTATTTCCTATAGTCTAATTCATCTTCTTCCTCTTCTTTTATGTAGCCCTTTGGGTGAGTTTTTATACAAACTTATTCCTATTATCTAATTCTTTTTCTTCTTATTTTATGTAGACCTCTGGGCCAGTTTTGATACCAACTATTTCTTTTAACGTATTTCTTCTTTTTCTAATTTTATGTAGACCTTTGTTGAATTTTGTATAAACTAACTTCCTATAGTCTAATTTTTCCTCTTTTATGTAGACCAAGGGAGAGTTTTCATGCGAACTTTTCCTTTAGTCTTATTCTTCTTCGTCTTCTTTTATGTTGACCTTTGCGTTAGTTTTTATACAATCTATTTCCTGACGTATAATTATTCTTCTAATATGTAGACCTTTGGGTCAGTTTTTATATTAACTACTTTCTATAGTCTAATTCTTCTTTTTCTTATTTTTTATAGATCTTTTGGTTAGTTTTTATACAAACTATTTCCTTTAGTCTAATTCTTCGTTTTCTTATTTAATGTAGACGTTGGGTGAATTTTATATAAAATATTTCCTATATTTCAATTCATCTTTTTCTTCTTTTATGAAGACCATTTGGTCAGTTTTTTATATAAAACATTTACTATTGTGTAATTATTCTATTGCATCTTTTATGTAGACCATTGGGTCAGTTTTTATTACAAACTATTTGTTATAGTCATATACTTATTCTTTTTTTTCATTTAGTCTTTTGGGTTAGTTTTAAGTCTTATAGTCTATTGTATAGAAATATTATAAACAACATGCACACTTGACGAAAATACATAAAACGAATGGGATGTGACCATCACTAGAATCTTCTCAATACTTTTTTTCAATCGAAATTTACACCATTTATTATATCATCATATATTGCTTAATTTTCAATAACTACATATTTGATTTTGATGACAAAATAATAAAAAATCAGGGTTGTGGCCATTACTGGACTCTTCACTACGTTTATATTCAAATTAAAAACTATTTAAGTCTTCTTCTGTAATGTAGATCAGTTTTATTGTGCAAAAATATAATAATCTATAGGTATGCACACTTGACGAAAAATATAAAAACGAATGGGATGTGACCAACACTAGAATCTTTTCAGTACTTTTGTTTATTTAATTTTTAAGCCATTTCCCATCATCCAAAATTACTAAATATTTAAAACACATTTGCGTTCGATGACAATATATAAAAATAGGGGTTGTGGCCAAATCCAAACTCTTTACATCGTTGTCTCTTTATAATCAGTCATATTTAAAACCATTTACCATAGTCCATGCGTGCAGAAATTGTATGTACCTACTTATATATAAAAACAAATGGGTTGTGACCATCACTTGAACATTTTACATCGCTTAAACTCAATTAAATTTCAAACTACTTTACATACTACGAATTAGCAAATATTTTTTGTGACAATATTATATAAACGATTGCTTATTCCTTCACTAATTTACATTCTTGGCCAACGGCGGGACATAAAAGCTAGTCTAAAGTAATAAAGCAATCAAAATGTTAGTGTATGTGTGTGT
Source organism: Molanna angustata (assembly GCA_963576475.1). NCBI lineage: Eukaryota > Metazoa > Arthropoda > Insecta > Trichoptera > Molannidae > Molanna > Molanna angustata. Next base: position 26,031,721 of record OY754967.1, on the reverse strand, counting down.
GTATGTGTGTGTGTGTGTGTTTGTCTCACGCCTTCTGAAAAACCAAGAGCATCTAAAAATCAAATTTATGTGCGAACGTGTACCTGTATACCTGATGCAGTGTCACGCTAAAAATAATGCGATAAAAATGCTGAATTTTAAAAATATTTCAATAATTATTTTTTTCATACAAAATTTTCCAAGTCGTATCTGTCAAAAAAGTGTACATTTTGCACGCATATATCTGTTAGTTTAAAAGTTAGAAGTACGTATTTACACGAAAAAAATTTACTTTCAAGTATAACTTAGCGTTTAAGTGAAAAAAATGGTGAATATTTTGTATAATTATAATGTTTAACTTATTTTTAAAGTAAGCGTTTTGTACATAAATGCCGCCATTTTAATATCTTTTCATACAATATTTCATTTTCCTACCGAATGAATATGTTCTTGAAAATAATAAACCTTTGAAATAAATATAAATATGAAATAATAAAATGAAACACAAGACATTACAGCAAGTTTTAAGACGTATATTGTAAAAGTCTGTTAATTATTAGTAAAGATATGGGCATAATAAAATTGCATAATTTGTATATAATATTTGATATTTCGGACAATTTTCATTTTTATGGCATCGAACAAACCAATGTAGGTACCTACATATTCAAAAAATGTATCCGAACCATTCGATATTACTTACGTGTTCGAATCGTTTCCATGGCTACAGAAAGAATGTGATATTCAAATAAAATTTGTTAGGAATCGGATTTATTTAGAAGGTTGTTGTAGGTAGGTACCTACCTAATACTATTTACTTACAAATCAACAATAATATACCTATACTGATTTCCTATAGGAAAATTATTTTATTTATTTATTTATCAACCGTTTGTCCGATTATAATGAAACTTTGGTGAATTGTCGAGCGTATGCCCAGGATGGTTTTTGGATTTAAACTTTTTTCTTATTCTTCTTCTTCTTCGTGTATTTGGTCGTTTTACCTATGAAGGGGGAGTATCCTGGGAAAAGAAGGTCCGACTGTCCCTCCATCTCTTCACAGGTCTTCCAGGACGGGTTCTGCATATAAACTTTTTTCTTCTTTTTCTTCAACGTGTACTTGGTCATCTTACCTATGAAGATGAACTATCCTGGGAGATGAAGGTCCAATTTTCCTTCCATCTCTTCGCAGGTTTCTGGATTTAAACTTTTTTCTTCTTCTTCTTCATCGTCTATTTGGTCATTTTACCTTTGAAGGTGGACTAACCTGGGAGAAGAATGTCCAATTTTCCTTCCATCTCTTCGCAGGTATCTGGATTTAAACTTATTTCTTCTTCTTCTTCTTCATCATGTATTTTTGGTCATTTTACCTATGAAGTTGGAGAATCCTGGGAGAAGAAGGTCCAACTGTCCTTCCATCTCTTCGCAGGTATCTGGGTTTAAACTTTTTTCTTCTTCTTCGTGTATTTAGTCATTTTACCTATTAAGTAGAGCATCCTGGGAAAAGAATGTTCTTTCATCTCTTCGCGGTTCTTCCAGGATGGTTTCTGGATTTAAACTTTTCTTAACCGACTGATGGGACGGGATGTAATGAAGGGAAGGGATGCACTAAAGGGCCTGAAGGGACGGGAGGTATAAAACTGCCTGAAGGGACAGAAGGTAGTGAAGGGTCTGATGGGAAGGGACGTAATGAGGGATTAAAGGGACGGGAGGTACTGAAGGGCCTGAAGCGGCGGGTCCTGGAGTCTAATTCTGTTTCTTCTTAATTTTATGTAGACCTTTAGGGCAGTTTTTATACAAACTATTTCCTATTGTCTTATTCATCTTCTTCTTCTTTTATGTATACATTTGGGTCATTTTTTTATAAAAATTATTTCCTTTAGTCTAATTATTTTTCTTCTTCATTTAAGTACGTAGACTTTTGGGAGAGTTTTAATAGAAACTATTTCCAATAGTCTTATTCATTTTCTTTTATGTAGACTTTTTGGTCAGTATTTATACAAACTATTTCCAATAGTCTAAATATTCTTCTTCTTCTTTTTTGTAGACCTTTGGGTGAGCTTTTATACAATCTATTTCCAATAGTCTAATTCTTCTATTAGGTATATGTATTTTTACTTATTTTATGTAGACCATTGGAATAGTTTTTTATACAAACTATTTCTTATAGTCTTATACTTATTTTTCTCTTTTTTATTTAGTCTTTTGGGTTAGTTTTAAGTCTAATAGTCTATTGTGCAGAAATATTATTAACGATATGCACACTTGATGAAAATACATATGAAATGAATGGGATATGGGATGTGACGATATAACCTGCACTAGAATCTTTTCAATACTTTTGTTTAATTAAATTTAAACCATTTATATCATCCTATTTTGAATAATTTTCAACACCTAATATTTAAAGAATGGGGGTTGTGGCCATTACTGAACTCTTCACAACATTTATATTCAAATTAAAAACTATTTACTATAGTTCAAGTCTTCTTCTTCTTCGTTAATGAAGACTTTCAGTCAAATTGAGCTAAAATATAATGCACACTTGATGAAAAAATATAAAAACGAATGGGATGTGACCAATACTAGATCTTTTCAATACCTACGTTTGTTTAATCAAATTTTAACCACATCCCAACATCCAAAATTACTAAATTTTCAATAGGTACACATTACAATTTGTTTTCGATGATAATATTTAAAAATGGGGGTTGTGGCCAAACCAATCTCTTTACAACGTTGATAAACAGTCATATTTAAAACCATTACGCATAGTCCATGCGAGCAGAAATTGTATAAATATTATACTTCATTCACACTTTATAGCAATATATAAAAAAGAATGGGTTGTGGCCATCACTTGAACATTTTACAATACTTAAACTCAATCAAATTTCAAACCACTTTTCATAGTCTGATATTGCAAAATAATTGGGTGACAATATTATAAAAACGATTGCTTTTTCTTTCACAATTTTACATTCTTGGCCAACGGCGGGACATAAAAGCTAGTACCTACTATAATTGCCGGGTTTTCTAGTTGAATATAAAAATATGAGCAACGGGGTATATAAGTATATAAGTTCTCGATTCAAAAGAGTACGTAGGTACTCAATTTGAATGAAATTTAATTCTAAAAAATAGTTATGTAACCAATAAAGTCTAAAGATTTAAATGTAAAATAACACATAAAGCTAATTGGTAAAATATTTTTCCTAGTCTCTTAAGACAAATTTACTGGATACAATCGAATATTTTGTATTAATTAGATATATTAATTTCATGGAACCAATACAGACAGTTAAATTAAATATATCTTGATATGCCTATACCAAGAAATGGAAGAGAACAAATGATACAGTTTTAAATACCACATTAATAAATACATAGATTTATTTAAATACCAATTCATTTTACAATAACAATACATTCACTCATACAACGACGATGTGGACTCCTTAAATAATTTTGTGGTTTGATAGTAGAATAGGTATTATGAGACATTTCACATTAGATATATATAAAAACGAGTGGGTTGTGGCCAACACTAAACTCTCCACACCACAAATATTGACAATGAAATATTTTATTCATTCTAAATTTTACTACCAGGAATATAAATTTTCTTCCAATAATATATTTTTATGTTAAGATAGACAAACTATTAATGCAGTATAGTGAAGAATGCTTATGTTGTATGAAATATTTTAAAAAAAGCAGATAAATTTTGTTTCAAAGAGCGTTAGAGTATTTTGAAAATGTTGACACGTGATATCATATGAAGAAATTTTATGATATCTATGAAAAGCTAATCAGTTCTAAGTTCAAGATATTAATATTCTTATATCAATATGAAATCAATGAACTGAACATTGCCAATTATAAAAAAATTCTCTTGTTACATATAAGTTTCATACAAATATCCATTAAATAAAATATAATTTTTGAAACCGTTGAATATTTTTCTTTTAACATTGACCAACTTTGAATACAATTTTATGAAGATTCTTGGTGTTGTATAAATAGTTGAAACCAAATTAAAATATCTCTAATTTCCAGGTCGTGAGAGCATTTTTTCAGTTTAAATAGATGAAATCATAAAGAAACATTGAGAAAAAATGAACCGTTGTCTATGGAAAACTAATCGGCTCTAAGTTTATGGACTAAACACATGTGATATCAATATGAAGTCAATCGGACTTATAGTTTGGGCTGCAGAGAGGACACAAAAAAAACAACGTAAATGATGAATTCATAGAGAAGAAATCAAAAGTTGTCTATGGAAAACTAATCAGCTCTAGGTCTTCGCACTTTACACATATGATGTTAATATGAATTCGATCGGACTTATAGTTTGGGCTGTAGAGAGGACACAAAAAAGATAAATGCTACGGCGTATACGCCATACACACAAACACATCACGACGAAACTCATAGTGTGCATTCTCTACATGATACCCATTGAGAAATTGATGTAAAAAAAATACGCTTAAATTTTGCGAAATCATGACTCTCCCCTATTCCATAGTGTGGAGAGTAAAAATGAAATAAACGCAAAAAATTTCATGATTTCCGTTTTTTGATTTTTTTTGTATGTTTTGATCATATACATTGATCCTATATTGATCATAAATTTCCTAAACTAAGCATGAATGCTTCGGACGAAATCGGTTTTTACAGTTATTAAACTTGTTTTGAATAAGTACTTTGCAAAATAAAAACTACATGCGCCAGTTTATTACATAACATTACCATATTTCATTTTATACATTTGAATATTTTGGTAAAAAAAATACAGGAAGTGAATTTAAAAAAAAATATTCCACTGTAAAAGTGCTATTTTTTAATATTAAGGTAATTTATTTTATTTTAAATATTTAATCAAAAACAATCGACACAAGTGAATTCTAATTAAAAACACATACCTATACAAAAATAGTTACAATATTACTTACTCATAACACGCAAACAATAATACCTACCTAACCACTGAACCATATTATATATTTTTAAGAATTTTGATTGCCTGACGCATCGATTAACGAAAAAAAAACATTGAAAAACCGTAACTCCGCCGGAAACATGACCAATATAATACGATTCATAAATTAAATCAACCCTCTATTCTTGTTGACTGTCCATAGATATAAGTTAGAAAATATTTTTATGAAAGACATTCTGTAATTAGCTACTTTTTTTACAAAAATATTTGTCCTAATGATCATCAGTGTATAGTTTTTTTTTTATATTTAGTTCAAGAAATAATTTTAGGTAAATCTGTTTTCGTTGCCTTTAAAATAAATACTGAAACAAAATATATATTTCCTTTGTATAAAGTAATGTTTAAATCCTTCTCTTCCCGATATTTTCTGTAAGTGCACCATATAATATGTTACTATTCGCAATATTGACGATAGAGATTCAGTACATATGGGTATATTTAGATTATACAGTAGGTTCGAGACCTGGGTATTACATTAGACAGACAACTCATATATTATTACGACCATATATCCAAGATCGTAGACAAGGCAACCAAAAACCTAGGTATTATTAAGAGACTATCAAAATCATTATCAAATATTGAAACTATAAAATGTCTTTATTGCGCATACGTATGTAGTGTGTTGGAACATCCGTGTCGAAAGGATCAACCTCAATTATCAATCGCGAACATATCCCCCACTACGTTGAGTCTACACCTTTCTAAAATGGAAAGTTTAGAGAACAGAAGAATATTATCCCCGATATGTCGTTGCTTCATAATATATTACACAACAAAATAGACTCACCTTACATTCTTTCATTGATCGCCTTACAGGTTCCATCGCGATCCACCCGCTCAACAAACACATTTCATATAGAAAATATTAACACAACATATGTACGTAAACCACTCTGTCCTAAACAGAACACTATCTAAATATAATAAAACATTTAATGATATTGACGTATTTAACCATATCTTGGTAAAATCAAACAGATCCTCAAATATATTTTTTTCTCTTTCATATCGTTTAATACATGATGAAATTCCTGACGTAAGTCTAGAAAGATTGTGCATCTTGATTTTTCTATTTATTTTACTCACTCAATTACTGATTTATTTTCTGTATTATTATGGTAATTAATTCTTCTCACTTATGTACTTTATTGTAAAATTAATTTATTATTACTTCCTCTATCAATATAATTTAGTTTATTCTATTTGTTAGTACATTTTGCTCCAAGAATTTAGTTTGTAATATTTCAACTAGAATACATTTATATTTTTAAGATTATGATGTGAAGAAAGTTATTTAATATATTCTGTGAATTTACCAACAAATAAAAATAAATAAATAAATTACATACCTACATAACTATGTATAACAGTAAATCTCTACAATAGTAAACAATCATTGATATTGTAAGCATTTGAAATGTGGTGTTGGAGAATGATGTTCCAAGCATTATGGACGTAGAGACAAACGTACTTCAAGAGCTCCACATCCCTTTCAACACACTCCATTTAAATTGGATGGTCCGATTCTTTGGCCTTGAGAGATTAGCATCCCAGGAAGAAGACCGAGGGGTAGATGGATCGATTAGGTCAAGGAAGCTTCCGACTCCACTATTAGAAATTCGACACACCTTGCCTGGAACAAAGAGGCATGAAGGAGATTTGAGAGGAAAACATCTGGGGCTCACGACCATCAGTCATGAGGAAAACTGTGTTAAGAGAGAGAGATTTTAAGTGTGCCACAATTTTGTTTTGTATTAGTAAAACCCGGCAGACGTTGTCCTGCCTCTATATAATTATTTACCTCTGTACATATAGATATGGTTGATACTTATGTTTTATTTAAATTTTTAAGACTGTTATTTAGAATCTCTTATTATATTTCCGTCCCTTCAGAACCTTTAATCGCCTCCGACTAGGGTTTCTTTCCAGGGTTCTACCCAGGAAAATGATCGATCCCGATCCCAGGAAATTTTAGTCGGAAATTGTCGATTCCCAATTGTTAAAAGTAAACAAGGAAAATAAGTTATTTGAGACCTCCGAAAACGAACTCCTAATTTGGAGTTGCTCAACTAAGCTTCATTATCTGTGAAACCAACATTTACAAAGAGTGACAGATGTTTATCAGTGACAGGCAATTTTGTTACTAAAAATATAAGTTGCCTTTTTAGATAAGGCGTTTTAAAAAAACATTAACATGTTTTAAGGCATATTTTACTAAATAACAAGCAAACGATTTCGGAGATTTTGTAAGAGCCGACCGCCATGGCACCGTTGGTAAGCCGTTTGGATTCTGTGCATGAGTTCTGGGTTCGATCCCCAGCAGAGGAGACATTTATTTAAATTCATTTCTCACGCAATTCTTGCTTCTCTGGACTGGAAACACTGGTTAGTTGGAAGAAATTGCCATATGGAAATAAACTCAGGCATCGGCATCTCTTTGGCTCAAAGTCGAAACTCTGCTGTCAATAGCCAGTCGACCGCCGTTGGAACGAGTCTGTGGATGTCCTCCACCTCTCCCTCGAATCCGTGTAAGGTGCACTCCCCCACCAAATGTGCCACCGTCTGAGTCTCTGCTCCGCATTCGCAATTGGGAGAGGTTCTTTTCCCCCACTTCCAGAGAAGGTAGTTACAGCACCCCTGGCCTGTGCAGATTCTGTTGAGTTGAACCCAAAGTCTTCTAGGCAGGTTGAAGCCAGGGACTTGCACTGTGGGATCCGCAATCAGGGACTTGTTGTGACATTCCGCACTTGTCCATCTCTGTTTCCATGCACTTTTTATGTTGTAATTAACATCTTCCATGGTCCATATTGGTCTTCTGGACTTCAGTCGTCTTCAGTGTATATTATTATTATTATTAGGTGGACTTCAGTATTTATTATTATTATTATGTTTTAAGTATATACATACACATCAACACTCAGAAGGACCAAACGCCAGAAATCACCATTGACTTACATGTTTTGCCTCATTTACAACTATAGATCGCGTCATATATGCTCTCCTATTGTTCTGATCATCCTATCGTTCAAAATCTCATCAAAATGATCATACCAGTTTTTTCTCGGTCGGCACTTGTGATTAAAAAATATATATATTTACGTAAACTATTGTTTTATACTTTGCCCTTCCTTACAACCCTTGGCCGTCCGCAACGTCTCTTTTAAAGGTGATAATGCATTTTTCATAGATTCTCGATTCCCAGGAAAAAAATTTAAATTGTAAATTAAAAACCTCGCGATTGAACAAATCCCAGAGTTTCATCGCAATCGGATGGATGGTAAGGTATAGGGGTTCATCGGTCACAAACAAATATACCAATATTGCTTCTTGGAAAATTAACAGTTACTATGTCAAATAATAATTTATTAAGTACACAATAACAAGTTGCCATATTTTGGAGACTAATGATGTCAATCGTCTCATAAATCTAGACTAAAAACACAGTGGAAAACTCTCGCGTGTACTCTCTAATGTGAAATCCTTCTGCCATCGGGTATCGATCTATGTAGAATCGATCGTCAATCGTTATAATTTACTGGTATTATTTCAAACTAAAAACACGCCTTTATAGATTTTATTTTATTCTGGGGAAAAAAATATTACTTTTAATTAGTGCATTAAAAAATCATACAGTAATATGAACCTTCTCGTATTTTAGTATACTTTCATTCATTCATACCATCACGGCATATCCCAAAAATGTGGGGTAACCAGCGAAAGGTGTGCGGGTGTGCATTACCTTATAAAAGGGAGCACAACATATCTGTGTATACCCACACACCAGTCTCGTCTCACCTAAAAAGGCACTATATTCAGAATGGGTGGTGAACCTCATTGCTGAACTATGTGAGATGTTATTGTTGCCTGTTGTATTTTCGATTACCCGACTCTTACGGGACACTCAAAAACAATAATAGAAAAGAGTGGAAGCACTATTCTAAGCCGGTGCCTCACTCGTACTATGTAATACCTTCAAACGCGAAAATAAATTATCAGTACTTAAGTTGGCGACTGCTGTCAGCGTACCTATTTTTCAATTTGATATTTCATCATTTTTACTTATCAAATCGTTTGAAAAAAATAACTTAGATAGTTTGGGTATGTAGGATGAAAAATACTCCTTAACTTTTTAATAATGTTCTGTATAAATTCTTATAGAAAAATAATAGCATACTCCGTTTCAACGTTTATCTTATAGTTGCAATAGACTATAAGGCGTAGAGCTATTTTTTTTTTAAATTAGAGAAGTCAAAAATATGTGGAAAAATGAGACTTTATATTTGCAATAATAAATCAGGGGGGAAAGTCTAGTCCAACCCTCAGCATACATATAATTATCATATGAATTACCCTTATAATTCTATGATACTACCTTTATAGAAAAATATAGATACTATTTAATATAGGTACTAAAATTAGATATAAATATATTGTCTACCTCTGGATACTAGAAAACTGATGTTTCAATACACATTCAATAGATTCTGCTTATATCATTGCAGCAACTGTAATGAAATCTTGGACCTGGATGTAAAAGATATATATTGCAATGTTGGAGGATATATTGGCTTCTGGATACATAAAGGAATATTCCTCGACCTACATTGATATATACACCATTCATACATATACAACAAGGTTATTTTAAATTCAGTTCAGATGGATACGGAAAGAACAAAATGATAAATTGCCGAACATCATTCAATTGTGAATGAAATAGACCTTACCAAACAATTTATTCTTTGCTTGTCTTGTTGAGATTTTTATCAATATTCTATCTGTATTCAACGCTGACTTTTTACTGTATTCAATTTATTTATTGGATTTGTAAACAAAGTAATATTGCGTTTTTGATTGATGGAAATATTATAATATAACAACTAAAATAATTTATTAAAATCATCTCTAATGGGGTGCGATGCATGATTTCCTTCTCATTATTTATTTTTCTTTCCAAGTTATTTATATATTGAAAAAAAAAACACTAAATGTATTTTTTTTTTCAATGGATTACTCGTAATGGTGTTCCATTTCATTTTTTTTTAAATATTATTAATAAAAAAGAAAGACTGTTAATTATTTTACTATTTATTTTAAGACAACAACCGGTTTCACAGCTCTACATATGCTTTAACGCCTATTTGATGTATTTCTTTCTCATTTTATTGGTAGACAACCTTATCATCGATCTGAGATAAGAGAGAATTGTTATTGTGTTATTTAAATACATACATTCCTTCACGCCATGTCTCTTACGGGGTAAGCAATAAGGGAATCGGGCGCCATACTCCTGTATGCATTCCTGGCTTCCTTCACATCCATGTATCGTCTCATACATGCTCGTAGATTGTTCAAGCTTCTTGTTTCCCTCTTTCAAAATATCATTTACATGGTCATGTCATCCTTTTCTGAGGCTGCCCCCTGTAATTCACTCCATCTCTTACACCCATGTATATTTTTTTGGTCAGTCGTTCATCATTCATACTTTCAATATGTCCAAACCACCTAAAGGCATTCACATTCATTTAACTTATTATATCTTTCCTTATCTTGCATTTTCTCCTTACCATCACGCCATTTCCCTATTTGGGGTAGCCAGAGAGAACCGAACGTCAGACTCCAGACTTGTTGAAGTAAATTTGTCTTAAAAGTTTATGAATGAAATAGTATCTGCATATTATACAGAATAAACAAATTATACAGTATGTCAAAATACATCTTGTGATTTTCAACAGTTGAGAATATACATATTATGTTAACCAACATATTTTCCAAAAATACCAAGATCAATCGAAAAAATAAATAATGTACAGTGTTGTTTTATTTGCAAAACAATCTGTATTTTTTTCGTCAAAAAGAAAAAAACTTCAGAAATATCTTTCTGCATTTGACAGATGTATAACGTAAAGAAAAGCTGACATTTCACGCCAAATTGAAGATATATCATTTTTCATAAAATCACTTCATCCTAGTAAGGTAAAATCCGTCATATTTTTGTTGTCTCGAGGACGAGAATGAAAGGAATTTTTTTTAATATACACAAAGAATCCTTTAGTTGTTCTGCGAAAATAACATTGTTGTATTCATAATATTCCACCCAACATAAATATCAAAAACATTTCTTTTTATCATTAATGGGAAAATAATACAAAGACATATTTTTCAGTGATGTTTGCTACTTTTGTGTAATACCTACACGCTCATTACGAAAATTTTGAAGTAACAAACAATAATACTAGTTGCAACCCGTGTAATATTCGCAGTAGTCATATGTAGATGTTATATACATACATATTATTTTAATTCGTGTTTCTGCTGATATGTTTCGTCATAAAGAGATAATCTGTTTTCCCTTAACATAAGTAACTGTTAAAACATTCTTCGTAATATGTATTGAATAATACCAAATTTATTTAAACCATTTTTGAATTATTAATTAGCTATAAACCACTTGTTTTTTGAGTCACGCCGGTCGATGGAAGGACAGCGCTTCCGAAACATGTCGCGAAGTGACTCAAAAAACAAGTGGTTTATAGCTAATTAATAATTCAAAAATGGTTTATATTAACTACCACAAAATATCCGCCGAATCATTAAATGATACCAAATTTATTTATTTATTCAATATTGCTTCTCTACTTTGACAAATATTAATTTAACACACACCCAATAACAAGTTGCCACATTCTGGAGACTTACGATATTAATCGTCTCACATATCCAGACTAAAAACAATATTAAAAACTGTGTCTCCACCGGGAATCGAACCCGGGACCTTTGGATCAGCATGCAGATACCTAACAAACTTTTTTTTTTAATACCGGCAAGCTATCAACTGCATCAACACACAGTTCATTACCAAAACTATGTAATCGCAGTATTGATAAGTTAAAAAAATAGCGTGATATATAAAATAGCGTAATATATACAATAGTGTGATATATTATAAAATAGTGTGATATATTGTATTTGTCTATTCCAACTGTCGATTTGTTCAAGAGAATGAAATTCTTTTGAAGGAAGAGGCAGTTTAAATCCAAGACGCGTGTATGAAGGAACACGATTGTATGCAGGGTCTATATTTTTAACGGTTTTTCCAACTTTGAAGTCAAAAATCACCAACTTAGAGGCTTCGCAGCGTATATATGTTCCATATACGGATTTACTCAGAATTCGGAGTAGAAAATTTCGTGTGTCTGTGTGTGTATGTGTGTCTGTGTGTGTGTCCTCCTATTAACTGTTGATCCGCTCAATTTACAGAGCCGAAATTTTCAGAATATATAAACAGTAATAGGCCTACAAAACATTTATACTCAGTATTGTGAATTTTTTTTTCAATCAGGGGTTATCAACTTTTGAATTTTTACTTTATTTTTCTCAGAAACCATAAAAGCTAGAACTCTGAAAATTGGTATGAATACAAAATCTCAAACATTTTTTATTAAGAAATTTTTTTAAAAATACCGAAGAATGCCGAAACACCCCAACTAGATTTTTTAATTTTCTATAAAAAATATTTGCATTATAGTAGTACCTACATCTCAATTTTTTTTAACAATTTTGATAAAAATTGAATTTAGTGACGACATCGCTTCATACAATTTGTATGGCAGTCGCCTATACACAATATCTAAGAAGACTTAATAGTTTGATACTAAATATCTAAACATACATACATACCATCATGCTGTTTTCATATTCTGCGTAGGAAAAAGGACTGACCTCCATACTATCCTATCTTGACATACATACCTACATGTGTTGTGTAGAAAACAAAATATCTTAAAATATTCAATAATTTGGATTAATGGGTTTATAGTTTGGTACTTATTCTTCAACTATACATACGATCGCTATCGACAGTTGAATCTCATTATAGCTTTTATGGTTCTTGAAATATATGGAAATATACAATAAAAGTTCAATGTTGATAACCCCTGACTTAAAATACTGAATATAAAAGTTTTTTATGCCAAAAAATTTCTACCTTTTCTGAAATTTTGGACTCTATGCATCAAGCGGTTACGGGACGGACACAGACACACTAAATGTTCTACTCCGATCCATAAAATATTAAATAACATATTTTTTGCTATAAAGCCTCTTATTTGGTGTTTTTTGATATCAAAGTTGAAAATTGTAAAACTGGGGGACTAGTAAATGGTTTTGTTTCCGCCGGTTCACCTGAAATCTTGTGGATATTTATTTGAAATTCAGCAAATCAACAGTTGGAATATCATATCACCTCCAAAATCCCCGTACTCTTCTTGACAACATCCGTAGAGTTGATGACGAATAGTATAATGTTGATATTAGCAGTCACTTTTCAATATCAATGATGGTTAGTAAAATAAATGAGTTCATAAAATTTCAATTTATTCAATTCATAGCCTTTTTTTTTCTTCCTTGACTTCTCGACTGAGGATGATGACCATACATTCCATACCGCCTCCCTGACGATCATGGGCTGATCTTTGAATTCGGTTATTGAATATCCTTTAGCGAGCTTAACAAGGTCGCTTTATCGGGTCGGTAAGCGACCTTTGGATCTTCTACCCTCCACGCCTTCGTCATACGCGATACATACAAAAACATCACGTAAAAACTCAGAGAATATATGATACAAGTGAGAGAAGGAAATATTGCACCTACATACCTGGTAGTGAACGTCTTCCGTCGTATCGGCAGATCTTCAGGTAATGCACCCACTCTAACCTCTTTATCACAACACAATTAAGTTGGTATAACACACCACTTCCAAACACGGTTAGGGTATTATATGCGCACGGCGCTTAGTGTTAGTTGATCGATATAATAACGTGAAATATGTATATTTCGTCTTGTATCGAATTTATTGAACTGTCAGTGTGAGGCGTACATGGCGACGAGTTGTAGACGATTATGATGACTACTGGCAACTGACAACTGATGTAGGTAGCAATACTTTTGGGAGAGGAAAAGGTTGGAAGTGTTGCCACATTTACCGAAAACCCTTTTCAAAATCTTTTTCACATTTTAAATTTACTATCGATTTTTCACTAGCATCAGGGCCGGATAAACGTGTTTTTGCGCCCGTAGCAATATATTTGAATCCGCCCCCTTCCCCATTTTTTTTGGAATTTTAAATGTAGAACAATTTAAAATAATGTAAAATTATATCGGGTCTAAAATGACGAATCATAATAAGTGGGATTTTTATATACACACCACCATGCCGAGCATCTATCCGGGTACGCAAAGAGAACCGAGCGCCATACCTGCAGATTTTTGAAATATATGATTATTTTTTTAGAATCTTAAGCGCCCTTTTTAAGACAACCGCCCTGACATCTTGTTCCTGATTGTTCTATGATTTATCCGGCCCTGACTAGCATACATTAAATTACTCAATAAATATTACTTTTAATTTAGTTTACAGTTAAATCATTTTTGGAAATATATATTATTATGATTTTTACTGTTAAAATATTATTGTTGTAATTAACTGAATAAAATTGTTATATAAATAATTTTATTAACGCTGAGCCGTAAACACATCGTATTGTTTACTTTATATAAAATACAAAATTATTCATCTTTATCATGATATCACATGAATTAAAATGAAAACAGTTTTTACATGCATTGTCATCGGGAATACACATATTCTGGAAGTTTTAAACCTCTCACTTGTCGGGAAAATAGTGAAGAATCAATTGCTAAATTCTAGTAGGTACTGACAGACAAACAAGCGAAGTTCAGACGTAGAAGAATTCTTCATTTTATAAATATTCTTTCTATTATATTTAGATATTTGATAAATATTCAAGGCGACGCAATTTGATTTTCTTACAAAAATAAATATTTGATTTCTCCCTTTATTTTATTTTATTGATAGATTATTCAAATTACATTACATTATTCAGAAAAACTTATTTGATTTTTAGGAAATTAAATCAAAGGAAAAAAGTCTACGTCGCAATTTTTTTAACGTTTATAGGTACAATAAATATATAATTTCCAGGATATCTCTATCGGAAAAACCAAGAACTAAAACAATGCTTACTAACACGGAAAATTATCTTGTACTGAATGTAAACTCGTGAAACTTTACTTACAAGAGATTTTGGTATACATCGATAGATGTCGTACATTTTAATATTTTTTATAGTATCTTATACAGTTTTTTATCCATATATTATACAAAAAATAGTTTTCTAAATGTGATTATAAAAATCTTGAGCAAAATATCAATAATATTATTTGAATTTATACATTTACTTCACGACTTTTTAAAAATTATGTTTTGTAAGTACAAAGATAGTAGTCTTTTTTGATGACAAAACTCTAAAATAGTTACCTACCTATAGTTATTTATTTAGTTAAAATGCAAAAGAATTTTTTTGTTACAATTAGCTAGCTCCTACTTTTTCTTGAATATTTATTTATTCATCTTTTTGTACATGGCTGGCGGATACATCCAGATACATCCAGCTAAAATCATGTTTTCAAAAAATTGAAAATTTTACGAATTTCTACTTCATTTTAAATATTGTTTTTGTGGATGGAATATCTATTCGCAATGAGTAGGTATCAAAGTTAGACAGGACATATCAGGATAAGACAAAGATTATGATATAATTAGTAGACAGAGGACAACAAAATAATGAGATTTTTAGACGAACCAAAACTTTTATTTATTGCACTCTATCCTTGGTACGTTGTAGATTGTAGAATAATTTTGATGACGTACTATTTTGATATTGCCAAGTAAAATTCATACATAACATAAATCACGTTTATTCGGCATGATAAATCAATGTATAAGATTGAATTATGAGTAAAAAAATCACACGATATGACACTTACTCAATAATATCTACTTTTATTATATACCATCTATTAAATAATATTTTATTTTTCCTTTGTAGATGTAACGATAAATAACATTGCATCATTATTTAGTAAAACTTATATTTAAGCAGTTACATTATTTGAATTTAAATGTGAATTTTTAATAAAAAAAATAGAAATTCCTTTGGTACCCACACCTTCAAACGCTGTAAATGAATATAATATAAATGGAGTAAAAAACTAAATTTGGTAATTACTTATCAATTTTAGTTTTTTTTAATTTATTTATTTATTATCAAATGTTTTTTTATTTATTTATTTATGAATTGTCGAGATTTTTATTTATTTATTTATAAATCTCACAAAGGTTTATTTTGAAAAAAATCTTTCTGATTTTTTATACAAATTTGCTTCCGATAAAAGTATAAAAAATGGATTTTGGCCATCACTACATTCTTTGTACAGTCTATGCTTATATTCAATCGAATTTCAAACCACGTCCCAAGGTCCATTACTTGAGACTGAAGGGACAGAAGAGGAAAAGTCGCAGTCAACTACCCCACTCCATAGGGAACGTTATATAATTAAGTGTTCTGTTCATTCCCGGAGCGGCTGCTCGTCGGACGAAACAAGAACTACCACCATGCATATTTCATACCACTGCCACTAAGAATCCAACCACACTCGTGAAGGCCCGTGAATCATAGCAGGGGTTACCCTCCCAGCAGCTCCACGAACAACAGACTGCCACAGGGAGCCTTCGCCACGCCCGTAGTACTTTCAGTTCTTCGATTTCTGAAGGGACAGAAAGGACTGAAGAGAAGGGATGGAAAGGGGAACGGGAGGGACTGAAGAGACGATGGGGACTGGGTGGCAAGTCTGGTCCTACCGGCGAAATCAAAACCCTAGTGATTACCCATATCATGGATATAATTATCATATGGAGTTCTATGACATCTAAAGATCGAACCAGACTTGCCCCCCAGATTCAATAAAAAATTACTCTACGTGTCCATCCAATAATTTTCAGCCATATAATAGCATTCTCATTCGCTTCCCACAGATTCTCCTCAGAGCACCCTCCTTCCATAAACGGGCAGTTCAGCAGCTGTGACATGTTGCGTCTCCCCACATTCATCCTCTTGCATTCTGCATCTGTCCAGGTATACCTTGCACCTTCCTACACCCGTCCTTAGTCTATTCAGGGATTTCCAGGTTGTATATGGTAGTCGGTGACCCGTTGGAAGTACCTTTGTTGGTTAATGGAAGTTTTCACTTCCTGATCCTTCCTTCCACAGTTCAACTCTTCTTTTTTCCCTAGTTGAGGTAATGCATAGTAATTTTTTATGTCATTTTATATGTTTCCTACTTATTTACGGTAATTTTTATTTATTCGTAGTGGATATTTTTTAAAATAAACAGTTCTAAAATTACAAAAACGAATTTCTTGATGAGTTCGCTTATTGCTTCACATTTACCTTCCCGAGCAATGCCAAGTATAAATAAACTAGTTTGGAATAATTATTGCAAGTATATGGACACAGTTTTGATCCAGGTAGGTATAATATTCATACGTGGATCAAAATTGTGTCATTATACTTGTAATCATTTCATAAAAATTATGATTTCATATTATATTCTACAAAAAATTTATTCGAATTCCGACGACCGTTTATAAGTTATGTATTATTCACTTTGTTTTTTTGTTTTTATTTTTAATATGTTTTTGCTGTTGTCCTAAGTATATTCTTGTTGTTTACACATGAATTATCATAAGTTATCACCCATATATTATTAGTAATTAAAAAATATAATAATTGACTTAATTAGAAAAATAAATTGTAATGATAAATTTAAGTAGACAACCCTGTTCCTATCTACATACAAGTCTATTATAAAAATGTAATTGTTTATCCTCCTTCTCCCTCATTCACACAAGCACCCCATTACTTGTCTCTTTCCTAATACATCATTATGTATCCAGATTTTCCCACTATTAGCAACATAATATAAATGCATTTTGTTTTTGTCTATTTATCTATTGTATATTTCAGTATAAAAATAATGGAAACTGTATACTCAACACCAGTTGATTATGGCCTTATAAGCCGAAACGGTCGTCGGAAGTCGAATAATTTTTTTGCAGAATATAATTTGTGTTCATATTTATCATAATTATTATGGAATTCTACAGTTTGAAAGCCGCATCAATCGATAGATTGAAACTGCTGACATTTCATAAAACTTTGTCATGATAAAACCGTGTTTGTGACACAGTTCCACTTCCACTAATTGAACGAAATAACGTTAAACTTAAATAGTTTTGAATCCCAATTAATTGTTTTTTTTTCATAAAACCCTATGAGTTTATCGTCCAATCTCTGAATGTCTGGTAAACATTATAGATGAACGTCTCAGGTCTCAGGGTATTATCTCAATGTCTATCCTGAATCCTGAATGTCACACTATGCTATAAATTCATATTTATTTATGCTTGGAAAGTGACGTATAGGTATCTACTTCCTGTTTCAACAATGTTTGAAAGATGTACCTATAGGTCTGAATAAATTTTCAGGAAATAAATATAATAATATTGATAACATTCATTGTGTAGTTGAGCGATTAAATATTGTCTGGGAAAGATTACAAATCGACTATGTATACACGACACACGCAATACATAAAACTTAAACTGATAAAACGCGATGTGTTATACCTACAGTTAATAAATTAATAAAATTAAAAAAATCTCAAATTTATGTACCTACTCGGTAAATATCAACTTTTTACAAAAAAAAAACTGCCAAGACAAAAAGAATATAAAAATGCGCTCTTTATTCAACCTTGACCTCTTATTGATTTGCAATTTTGTTTTATTTTTTTTGTTAGTTCATAGTTATCATTAATTTGATAAAATAATTTTATAAATAAAAAGGAATAAGACATTTTAGTTTGATTCTACGTGTAAATTTACCACATCGCAAACCTCATAGTACAAAATAGCTATGTATACCTATAATAAATATGTAGAGTAAAACTATATTTAAGTAGTTCATAGTTTATCTGCGGGAAATTACGACTAACATTTGTAATTTCTCGAAATATCGCCGTTCCGTGAAATGCCTAGACATCAGTAGCGGAATTGGTTATAGAAACCGAAAATCTTGGCTTGCCTATGAATATTAGGTATTTTAAGAAATTCAAGACCTAATAATTTTTTGACTGTTTTATTGAAACCATACTACAAGATTAAAAATTAAACCGTATGTAGATTCGATGCTTGACAGGGCCACAAATGTTAATATCATTTTGGCATGTGATTATAAAATATTTTCATGGCCACTCAAATGAACAACGATTCTAAAAAAACATAAATTTTTTGATATTTCCCAATTTTCGTTCAGGCTATGAATGTTCTATGGTACGCCCCTACTAGACATATGATAATCCGTAGAACTTCACTCTCTATCTTTAACATTTATGTTATATAGTTATATTAATTGCCTAACCGAGAGAGTCGCCAATCTGAAATGGATCTGGGCAGGACACATTGCCATATATATAGATGGTAATGTTGGACACAGAGAAACTTGGTAGTGGCGTCCTCAACAGCGTGGGACGTCCTCAGACACGGTGGTCGAACTGCATCAATTGGAAGCGGTGTGCCCAGGAAAGGGAGGAGTGGAAGAAAGAGGGGGGAGGCCTATGTTCAACTCTGGATGCAAACAGGCTGATGAAGAAGAAGATTAGCCTAACTACAAAATTACCTTTTCCGTTTAATATTAACTGATCTATATTATAAGAAGTTAAGCTATGTGTGTTTTTTTTCAAAAGCTTAACGAAATGACTTTGCTTTTAATGTTTTCTTTTCCAGTGTTGTTTTCATAATACATAAAGATAATAATATCATTTACAGAGATAATATTGTCTAAAAACTTTGCGATCAAAATATCTCTAATACATTTTACCAAATCCATTTCGTGGAAAAAGAACAGGATTATTTAACAAAAAAACCAAGTGCCTAAATTATAATTTTGTTCACAGATTAATATTATTTAGGTAAACTTATATAAGGCTTTTATTCGAATTTCCTTATGTGGATTATCACTTTATTTGATAAACCTATTTTTAGCAATAACATATTAAGAAAAAAATGTGTATTTTTCTATCCGATTCAAAAATTAATTTTAGAAAATTATAGATCTATAAAAAAATCTTGCTTATTTATATACAAACTTCAAATTAGGATTGATATTATCCAACCATAATTGAAGGTCGTTTGGAGTAAACCAGCCGATGACAGATATTACTTAGTCTTCCTTTATAATATCTATATAATGTTAAATATATTTTAAACTCATTTTTTACTATGATAAAATCCTTTTTTAACGAAAATGTATTTTATTTATTTTCATATCTACTTATTTGTTATTCTTTTAATTGTAATTTTTTTTGTTAGTAAATTTTATGTTTTTCTCTTTATTGTGTAAAAGGTTTTCTTTTTTCTAATGTCTCTTTTTGTACAGAATTGAAGGAAGCGTTCCTTGAATTGAACTTCAATTTGTAAGTGAATTAGCGCACCAATCCCGTGTGTTATTCGAGGCAATACTTGCCTCCTATTGGTCAAAAAAAGGAAAAAAACGTTAGGGCGGATTAGAAATGCCAACTCACACTTCATGGGAATAAGTTGAGGTCTTTTCTTTGACGGAAGAAAATATGTTTGTTTGTCGAAAAATTGAATGAGACTCACCTCAAAACAAGAGACATTCTTTTTTTTTTGGAGTCGAGTCATACATAGATATGAATGTATTGTTGTAAAATTGTTTGTATTGTAATATTGTGAATAATTATAGTTTTCTTTAAATAAGCATAAAGTGTTTTATGTTATAAAATGTATATCTATCAGTATCATATAAGTCTGTTTTAGTTATTTAAAATATGCTATCTATAGTGTATGTTATTATAATTAATACTTATTATCTTTCGAATAATGAAAATGTCCACGAGCTCATTATGTCCAAACATTCACTGATCACGTTACCTGTCATGCATGATGACATTTTAATTAAATTATTGTAATATTTAATAATTATCAAAATTAATACCATTATATAATTGCAATTTAATATGCTTTTTAACAAGTACTTATGATACATAATCAGTGAATACAAATGTTCAATAATTAATAAAATTACAAAGTATCGACGAATAAAAACATAATATCTTCATATTTTAAATATAAAGAACTAACTTATTTTGTAAATACTTGATCCCAATTATCTCGTCATGTCCATTCCTAACCATTTTTTTATCTATGAAGATTTTTTAGTTTTTAGTGTAATGTATTTTTCTTATCTTTTTTAGTTTTAAGCAATATTTTTTTGCTGTTTGTTGTACATGCTCGTATATTATGTTGTTGTACTTTATCAAATCTGGTTGGTAGTTGGAAGAAATCGCCTAATGGAAATAATCTCGCCAGTGTGAAATATACCTACTACAAATAAAAAAAAATCATAAGTAAATAGTCAATTCAGCCTAGTGAGATAGTAAAATTTCAATATAATATATTTATTATGTACACCATTATGAAATGTAAACTGAGGTATATGTCAAAAAAATTAATTATATAAATAAATTGATTAATAAATCAAAAAATAAATAAAAAATAAATAAATACCTATACAAATTAATAAAAAAAACAAATAAATTAAAAAATACACACTACATAAATTCGAATATTTTTATTATTGCATATGCATATAATAAAAATATTCGATTACTTACACATTGGTACAAGTAGGTAAATAAGACAAAAATGACCTTATAAGTCTGGCGCAATTCAGGGGTGACTTCTATGCGAAAAATGCATTGTCACCTCAGATATAAGAATTGTAGCTTTCATTATTTACAAAAAACCAATTCTCTCAATAGATGGCGTTACAACAAAAAAAATAAAAAAAAATAATAAGATTATTGTTCATAATTTCACCCATAGATGGCTGTAGTAAAAATTCCTTATTTTCAAGCGAAAAGAATTTCAGTATTACAATATATAGAACTTTCAAAATTGAATTGATAGGGATCTCATTAAAAAAGGCATAATTGGTGAACGTTGCGCAAGCGCATAAAGTGATCACGTAAACCAGCCGATGACAGGTCGTAAGCCCTGTAGGTGCCTTGATTTCCCGGTTCTCCTACAATAAATATTCCAACTTCGTCTCTATTGAGATAATTAAAAATCTGTTAAAAAAAAAAACTACATAAATTAATGTACCTATAAAAAAGTTAATTAATTGATAAATAAATAGAAAAACAAATAAGTAGGTACTGCTATAAATAAAATTTAAATAAGTAAATAAATAAATAAAGAATAAATAAATAAATAAATATGTTAATAAAAAAATAAGTACTTAAATACAAATATAAATTAATTAATAAACAAATAAATAAAAAATAAATTAATTAGGTAATTAACAAATAAGTAAATAAAAAATAAATTAATTAATAATTAATAAATATATTTATTAATTAATATAAAAAAAAATCATAAATATAAAGGTAATTAACAAATATATAAATAATCAACAATATGCAAATGGACAAGTAAATAAATAAGTAGATTAAACAAATGAATAAATAAACAAATAAAAACGTAATTACTAGGGTATATATATGTTTGATTGGTTAATTTGAGTATTAATGCGTGTCGTGCAAGGTACTTTACAAATATTAGTCCATCTGTCAAATACCTGTGCCGAGGTTAAAGTGAATACCAAATATAACTATATAATATAACTATGCATAAAACGACAGTTGGATCTCATATGTATAGTTCGGAATACCAACTTCTCCAGTAGGTAGGTGTTTTTAGAACAGGGATGTAGTGTGTATAAAAAATATAATGTAGGTATATGGAGTCTCGAATATAGTTTATACAAAGATATTGCATATTATCATTTATTTATAATAATTTAAAATACTGTCGCCGATTTAGAGATACTTTGACAGGTAATAACACAATAACACTATCACAACAGATACTTTGAGACAGATAATTATCTGCATTATAAGTAGAGAACGAAATATTTATTTACATTTCGCGCGCATCCAAGCTATAGACCCGAATTGTTGGCCCATTTATTGTTGAAATACTTGCAATCAGGTAGTAAACATAGTTACCTACATATTTCAAGAATCTTACCTGTTGAATCTTATCTGGAGTATATACGGAAACACTTGTCTCGCCACATAATAAGTAGGTACCTACCTGTTTCACATTTGTTTAACTTTGGATACAAACATGTATCTAATTGAAGTTTGCTGTTTATATATTATTATGAATTTTTGGATATCTTCATTTGCTTCACTTAGTGATGTTATTTATATATTGTGGCACGCGTGCCTTGCGTATACATTGATTATAATAAGTGTTATTACTTATGTGTAATATATATATTCTTGGTCATAGCAATCCAATATTATTAATCAAATGATACAATAAATTCAAACATTTAACCTGTACTCGTCTTTCAATGATTGGGGTCAACACTTAAAATGATCTACTTAGTTTTCCAAATAACATAAATTTATTTGTAGTTAATACGCTTTAAAAATGCTTGTTATATAGTAAATATTATCAGGAATTTACTGTTTGTTCCTGAGACTTTCCAGTGGTTAAGTGTGCTAAAGAGATGGTGATATTCTAGCTCAGATTAGCACCACAAAATTAAACGAGTGGGTTGTGGCCAACACTAAACTTCCACACCATACTAAGCGTTCATTTTTTCTTCTTGAAATGTTGACAATTACTAAATGCATTTTTATGAAGTACATTTCTATTAGATTCTTTAACTAATATAAGATTCCCAGAGGTCAAAAGTTTTCACAATACACTATACACACAAAAAAATTGTCACGTAACTCATAGTATGCATTTTCTACATGATATTTGTTGAGAAATTTTATGTAAAATTGCATTACTAGCAAGATGGGCATGTATGAGATAGTGTATCAAAGTTGATGAGGCGATGTATGTGTCAAGATAGAAGAATGCGGTGTTCGATTCACACTGCCTACCCCTTGAAGAAGATAGAAGTGGAGAGTAAAAAATACACTTGTCTATAGAGACACATACAATATCAATATGAAGTTGATTACTCAATTTTCCCTTACAGAAGCTATTTTACTTAGTCAAAAGATATAAGGGGGGACGGACACACACACACACTAAATGTTCTACTCCGAATTCTAAGTAAATCGGATTATCCAACTGTCGATTTGTTCAAGAGAACTTTGTTCTCTTAACATATCGACAAAGTTTCAAGCCAGGATACGCGAGATTTGTATGCACGGTCTACATTTTTCACGGCTTTTCAACTTTCAAGTCAAAAAACACCAACTTAGAGGCTTCGAAGCACATACATACATATGTTCCATATACGGATTTACTCAGAATTCGGAATAGAACATTTAGTGTGTCTGTTTGTCTGTCTGTGTGTGTGTCGGTCTCCCTTATAACTTTTCGTCCGCTCAATTTACAGAGCCAAAAATTTCAGATTATATAAATAGTTATAGGCCTGCAAAAAAAATTATTATAGTCAGAATTTTGAATTTTTGATTTATTTTTCCATATATCTAAAACCATATAAGCTAGAAGCTAGAACCCTGTAAATTGGTATAAAAATAGACGGATAAAATATGTCAAATTAATTTTTCAAAAAAAATTCTGAGTTTCTCAAACATTTTTACTAAGAAAAATATTTTTTTATGATAAATTAACTGTTTGTGTTTAACTGCCTATATTTCCAAAGTTTTGAAAATATCGAAAAAAGCCGAAACACCCCAAATGGATCATTTAATTTTTTATAAAAAATATTAGCATTGTGGTAGAACATCTCGAATTTTTTTTAACAATCTTTATAAAAATTGAATTTAGTGACGACATCGCTTCATACAATTTGTATGCTAGTCGCCTATACACAATATCTAAGATGAAGACTTAATAGTTTGATACTTAATCTCCAAGCATACAATACACACATATTCTGCGTAGGAAAAAGGACTGACCTCCATACTATCCTATCTTGACATACATACCTACATGTGTTGTATAGAAAACAAAATATCTTAAAATATTCAATAATTTGGATTTATGCGAGTTTATAGTTTGGTACTTATTCTTCTTCTTCGTTAGCTACGACTAGGTCCTGTAATTCTCGGCACCTGCTCTTGGGAGGAAGGAGGACGTTCAGCTGTCCCTCCATCGTTTGGGCGGTCTTCCTGGAGGTCTGCTACCTGTAGGATGTTCATCAGCTGATATCCTCACTACTCGGTCTGAGCTTGCTCTCCCCACGTGATCTCTCGAGAAACGTCTTCTTGTTCTATCCCATAGCACCACGTCCGCAACATCAAAATTTTTTCTTATTCTTCAACTATATATACTATCGCTATCGACAGTTGGATCTCATGTGTTACATGCAACTAGTTAATAAAAACTTATGACCATTCAACATTCACATGATCGATAGCTGAATGTATAATTGGTACCTATTAGTTGAGTGTATGTTTATACCGCAATTGGTATATAAGTATATAAGGAATGAAAGTGTACAAAGGTTGTATTATCTATGTATAAACAAATATTCAATAATTAATATCGGTTATTGGATCTACTATAATATCGATCAAACGATCAAGAGGTCAGAGTATAAAAGGTTAATAATCGATATATTTAGCGGATAAAAAGTCTTTTTAGATATATTATGTATAAACTTGTAATTAAATATGTTTGGCGGTACCATTTGATGGACATTAAAAAGGTTCCATTTCAAAAAAAGAACCAAATAAGCCGCGAAAAAATTTTGTGACGTTTATGGACCTAATGCAGTGTCAGTTAGAGTAGCGCAAAATTCGTTTAAGCGTTTTCTATCCGGGAATTTTGATGTCAAATAATAAGGTTATATATGTAAGGTAATGCTCATCCGCACACCAGTCGTCGGTTACCTGACATTGTGGGATATGCCGCGATTGTAAGAACGAATACCTATTTATGAATAACTCATCTTTGGTTAGATAAGTACCTACATGATCATACCTATTTAGTTCTTATTCTTCATCTCCTCAGCCATCTCTTCACTGTCTCTTTTATGTTTTCCATATGTCTCTGTCTCTGTCTTGCGATCTCTGAATCCACTTTTTCCTTGTAATTGGTTTTACGTCTGCCCATATTTTTTGTAGTTTTTCCATCTTACTATTTTTTCCATCTTTGTATATTGTTTACACGGAATTAAGATGTAAACATACGCAGCCCGTACATAGTGAATCTAGATGTGATTCTCCCGTGATTAAAACCGATGATCGTGATTAGTACATAGAGAATATATTTTAATATTTATTTATTTATTTGATTACACAATATTCGGCATAAGCCTAATTAATTATTAGTATTGTAATATCTTGTTACAATACTAATAATTAATAACAAACAAAGATAAAAATTTTGAAACAAATAAAAATGTAGACAAAGATAAAAAACATAGAAACATAAAAATATAGATTCAGATAAAAACATTTATTCAGATAAAAAACAACAAAAAAAAATAAGAGAGCTAGAATTAGACACCTTACAAACAGTAAAAAATAAAATTAACAATAATAATGCTGCAAATATAATAAAATCTGAAAAGGAAAAAACTTTAAAACTAACATGGATAAAAGAAGAATTAATATAAAATTGTTTATTCAAAGAAATAAATTTATCAATCAAAGCTTCAATGGAATAATGACAATAAAAAAATAATACCTAATAAATAATAATAAGAGGGAAAGCTAGCGATATATTATGAAAGATCCATGATTTTATTTTGAAGACCGGCAAGCTATCTCCGAAAATATCTGCATCAACACACAGTTCATTACCAAAACTATGTAATCGCGGTATTGGTAAGGTATAAAAATAGCGTGATATATTAAATTGTGTGATATATTGTATTTGTCTATTTTTATACAAAATTTCAGCATTCTAGCTTTTATGATTTTTGAGATATATGGAAATATGCAATTAAAGTTCAATGTTGATAACCCCTGACTTAAAATACTGAATATTAAAGTTTTGTATGCCTAAATTTTTCTACCTTTGCTGAAATTTTGGACTCTATGCATCAAGCAGATATGGGACAGACACACTAAATGTTCTACTCCGAATTCTGAGTTCATCCATATAATATTAAATAACATATTTTTTGCTACAAAGCCTCTTATTTGGTGTTTTTTGACATCAATGTTGAAAATCCATGAAAATTGTAAGACTGGGGGACTAGTTGCATGTAACACATGAGATCCAACTGTCGATAGCGATAGTATGTATAGTTGACGAATAAGTACCAAACTATAATCCCATAGGTACATACAAATTATTTAATATTTTATCATAGTTGATTTTCTATACAACACATGTACCTATGTATGTATGTCGAGATAGTTATACATACATCTATAGATAGATATACATCTATAGATAGTTATATCTCAGTGACGCTCTGAGCTGTCCAGAATGACCGGAAACGGACGCTCTAAAGGCACAATGGCCCAGTATTTCAGTCGGCCCTTAGGAGTTTAACTCAAGTTTAACAAAAATATTGCGTATTTCAGTACCTAATCTTCCCTTAAATACGTCACTAAACGACAAATATTTAACTCAACGTTTCTGGCGGATCGCGTGTCTTAATCTTGAGTTAAGTATTGTTTATAGTCTTTTTCGCCAGGTGGCGTACTAATCGCCGCACGCTTTAATGTTTCATTTCGTTTTATACTACAAATAACTATGCATAATAATTATAATCATGATTTATTTTTGTTGTTTAAATAAAAGACTTGATATAGAAGTGGTTCATGTATTTAATATTAATTTTCTTTTTTACATAATTATAATGTATTGCATGACAACAAACGAAATAAACTGTCAGCCATAATGAAACGTCAGGCACGCAACTTTATTTTTGAGATGTTTTTTCGTCCCACTTTTTAAATTGATCCATCCTGTTTCTATATATATAATGTGTATTCTTAAATTTTCTACATAAGACACTATTTTACCATTATCACTTAGTTCCATATCCATCTGTAAAATGTTCATACATTTTGCATTGTAGTACTACGTACGTAGTACATATTCAATGACATTTTTTCACTACAATGTTTGATTTTAATTTAAAAAAACATCGATCGGTATAAAAAATTGAAAAAGTAACATGCTGTGTAATGAAACAAATAAAATAATGTGTTGTTATTATAATAAAATAATATTTAGTCACAGCTTCGCGTCACGTATCATTTAAGGTTATTACAATTTTGACAGATGCGTTATAGACAATAACCATAGAAAACGTAAAATATATCTATAGTTGAAGATTACGTAACTGACGTTTCATTTTGCACTGAAATACGCGAATGAAATTTAATCTTCCCTAAACTTTTAACTTGGATTACCAAATCCAACGATTTAAGGGCCAACTGAAATCTCGGGCCTCTGTCGCTTTCAGATTTTAGGACGAATGTACGTTCCAAACGCTCTGTAAAATCGTCGGGTGAAAAACGCTCTGACAGTTATAGTATCCGCAGACTTCTATTTTATCTGAGGTAAGTTTACTGATGACAATATGCATTCACAAAGAAGTAAATTTAAGAAATATATCATTCAACAGTTTCCAACAAAAGCTCAGAGCATTATTTATGTACTTCACTGTCCAATTGTTGTCTTTCGATGAAAATATAACCTAATAAGACACTTAATTTAATAAATGACATTTAAAACGCCCGACGCTGCGCTCATATTGAAACATCGCTCGAAAGTGTTCAGTGAGATTGGCGCGAAAAACGCCATAATCTGTAACTTCAGGTACACCCGACTCTCGATGTCAAGTGTTGACTGTGTACCGCCCATAATTATGATTAAGAATGGTTTGTGTCTTTAAAAAAAACTCTGAACGAAGAACTGAGAACTTACAAGACTTACTTATTTCATTCTTTATAGAATATTATATCAGTTGTCAAAAATAAACTTTAAAGGCTCTTTATTCCTTAAGGGCGACACATAACTTCAAGTTACCTAGAAGGCCTGAGACTTCCTCAATACTAGTATTTGTTTTTTTAATTTTGTCAATACTGACGGTGTTGAATATGTAGAATTCCATAATAATGGGTATTTTATATCAAACAAATGATTTGGTCTACATATATATTTTTTCCTGAATCCAGGACGACCGTTTCAGCTTATTAGGCCCTTATCAACTGGTAAACATAGAAACTCTGCTTTTTCTTATATACTAAAATTCGGTATATTTTTGCAATTATGAATTTTTCATAGTATTTGTCTCTAAATGGTTAATAAATACGGGCCTAAATCAAAAATATCTATTACACTTTTTGAAATAAGATAACTTTTTGAAATAAGATAAATTACTAAGTCTTTTCACCCAAAAAGGATGTTGCAGCCGTTACTAATCAGCAAAATTAGATTACACAGATTTAGTCACAAAAAAAAACAAAATTTAAGTAATAGTCATATGTTTTAAAGTCTGATTTTTTTAAGAGTGCCAAAGCTCATAGGGTGACCATGGTGTAAAAGAAAAAAATATAATGGGATTTTTTTTATCATTTCATGATATAAAACGGTTGTAACTTTCACATGCATATATCTTCAAAACCTTCAAATCTTTTCATACCTATTCTTACTCCCGGTACAATGCGGCTTTAATGGGTCTATATTATTAGGTACTAGCTTTTATGTCCCGCCGTTGGCCAAGAATGTAAATTAGTGAAGGAATAAGCAATCGTTTATATACCTACATAATATTGTCACACATATTTTTTTAAACCATAGTATGAAAAGTAGTTTGAAATTTAATTGAGTTTAAGCGGTGTAAAATCTTAAAGTGATGGCCACAATCCATTTGCTTTTATACATAAGCACATACAATTTCTGCACGCATGGACTATGGGAAATGATTTTAAATATGACTTATTATAAAAAGACAACGTCTCTGTGAAGGGGCCGATTACAGTCCCCATAGGCAGAGCGGGTGGTGGTGGGAGTAGCGAAAAAGACAACGTCGTAAAGAGTTTGGATTTGGCCACAACCCCTATTTTTATATATTGTCATCGAACGCAAATAATGTGTTTTAAATATTTAGTAATTTTGGATGATGGGAAATGGTTTAAAAATTGATTAAACAAAAGTACTGAAAATATTCTAGTGTTGGTCCCATCCCATTCGTTTTTATATTTTTCGTCAAGTGTGCATATAGTTTATTATAGTTTTGCACAATAAAACTGATAGACTTAAAACTGACACCTAAGTCTACATTACAGAAGAAGAAGACTTAAGCTATGTTAAATAGTTTTTAATATGAATATAAACGTTGTGAAGATCCAGCAATGGCCACAACCCCGATTTTTTATATATTGTCATCAAAATGAAATGTGTAGTTATTGAAAATTAAGCAATATATGATGATATAATAAATGGTGCAAATTTGATTGAACAAAAGTAATGAGAAGATTCTAGTGTTGGTCACATCCCATTCGTTTTTATGTATTTTCATCAAGTATGCATGTTGTTTATAATATTTCGTTACAATAGACTATTAGACATAAAACTAATCCAAAAGACTAAATAAAAAAAGAAGTAGAAGTATAAAACTATAACAAATAGTTTGTAATAAAAACTGACCCAATGGTCTACATAGAAGATGAAATAGAAGAATTAAACATTAGGAAATGTATTATATAAAAAACTGACCAAAATGTCTTCATAAAAGAAGAAGAAGATAAATTGAACTATAGGAAATATTTTATATAAAATTCACCCAACATCTACATAAAATAAGAAAACGAAGAATTAGACTAAAGGATAGTTTGTTTAAAAATAGTTTGTTTAAAAACTAACCAAAAGGTCTACATAAAGGAAGAAGAAGACGAATTAGACTATAAGAAATAGTTTGTATAAAAACTCACCCAAGGTCTACATAAATTAAGAAAAAGAAAAATTAGACTATAGGAAATAGTTTATTTATGAACTGTCCCAAATGACTTCACAAAAGAAGAGGAAGAAGATTTAAACCCCAAGAAATAGTTTGTAGAAAAAATCACCCAAAGGTCTACATAGAAAAAAGAAGAATTTCACTATAGGAAATAGTTTGTAGGTATATTGAATGTGTATTGTAGTTAACCTACAATAGTTTAATAATTTTCCTATACAAAATCAATATATTTTTGGTTTTTAAGTAGTAAGTATTAGGTATGTAGGTACCTACCTACAATGATGTTCTAAATTAATTCGATTTATAACAAATTTTATTTGAATATCAGAATGTGTCCGTTACCATAGTAACCATGTTCCAACATGTGAAAAATATCAAATGTTATGGAGACATTTTTTGAATATGTAGGTACCTACATTGGTTTGTTCGATGCCATAAAAATGAAAATTGTCAGAAAAATCAAATATTTTTAACAAATTATGCAATTTTATTACGCCTATATCTTTACTAATAATTAACAGACTTTTACAATATATGTCTTAAAACTTGCTGTAATGTCTTGTGTTTCATTTTATTATTTCATAATTACATTTAT
Source organism: Molanna angustata (assembly GCA_963576475.1). NCBI lineage: Eukaryota > Metazoa > Arthropoda > Insecta > Trichoptera > Molannidae > Molanna > Molanna angustata. The sequence continues at coordinate 26,000,271 of OY754967.1, read as the reverse complement.
TTCAAAGGTTTATTATTTTCAAGAACATATTCATTCGGTGGGAAAATGAAATATTGTATGAAAAGATATTAAAATGGCGGCGTTTATGTACAAAACGCTTACTAAAAATAAGTTAAACATTGTAATTATACAAAATATTCACCATGTTTTTCACTTAAACACTAAGTTATACTTGAAAATATATTTTTTTCGTGTAAATACGTACTTCTAACTTTTAAACTAACAGATATTTGCGTGAAAAATGTACACTTTTTTGACAGATATGACTTGGAAAATTTTGTATGAAAAAAATAATTATTGAAATATTTTTAAAATTCAGCATTTTTATCGCATTATTTTTAGCGTGACACTGCATCAGGTATACTGGTACACGTTCGCACATAAATTAGATTTTTAGATGCTCTTGGTTTTTCAGAAGGCGTGAGACAAACACACACACACACACACACACACACACACACACACACACACACACACACAGACACTAACATTTTGATTGCTTTATTACTTTATATTTTCTGCAAATGTTAATGGGCATCTCCTGGGAAAGTAATATTTAAACAAAATATTTATTTGATACTTTTTATTAGGAAAATAAAATAATACATTATGAAGTAATAAATCCTTATAATAATAAACAGTTACATATTATTTTACAAAATAATAAATTATATTATACAAAATATTTACATAATAGTGCATTGAGGCAAACACATACATACACACATACATAAATAATATATCTATGTAACTAATACAAATAAATAATGGACACTTATTCTATACTAAGACGGTGATAACACATGTTTATAATAATAATTATATATCGATATTAAACAAAAAATAAAATACATTAGTTAGAAATAAAAAATGAAATTCTTAATTTAGAACACATGGTCACCATAAAAAATCAAACGTGCGCTCACTTCCAGAGATAGATACGTACTGTCGGGCATACTGTCGGGTTTGTTGATGTTTGTTGTTAAGGCACCAAATGGTGTAAACCAATCAGCAACCACGAGTCTACTAATACATTTACATGCGTAAATACTATGCATTTTTTTTGTTTATGTATAGAATTGGCACTTTAAAAAAAAATCAGACTTTACAATAGATTTAAATATTAAATCATGAACTTGAGGAGAGTTCAGCCCAAGAAGGTAAACAGTGGAAATGGGGTATTGGACATTCTCAAACCTAAAATAAATGTCTGTTTCATATATACTCAAATTTCGTCGTAACTTGTATTGTATACAATGTTTTGATTACATAAGACTTTTCCAACTTATGCACATTGAATAATTTGATAATAAAAAATATATAGTGTGCAAAACATAATGTCTAGAGTCAAAGTTCGTGTACTGTCTGGTCAATTATTCATGAGACATTATTTGAATAATCAAATTTTATGTTCTAATTAAGCTTCAATGTAGAAGTCTATTTTTATAAAAATAATTTAGTAATATTATTTTATTAATAACAAATGCTTAATATAATTACATTATCTCCACAACTGTCTGTAAAGGTAGGTACATAGCATATAAAAAAAATCTTACATTACCCGATAAAACATGATGTATCTCAAACATATGTTTATTCTACTTTTTCATTTATTTAGTAATAAATATTATTATTTTATAAATAATTAAATAATGAACACTTACTTGCACTCTGCACAAGTGGCGAGTTTACCTACTTGTATGGAAATTTCTTCAAACTAATCGATGTTTCCAGCCCAGAGAAGCAATATTTGCGTGAGCATAGAATTTAATGATTTATTATTATCTTAACTTATTGTCCATATATGTATATACTATAGGTACATGTTGTACATTTGTGGACTAATTCGTGTTCTTTTAACTGACCAAAATAAGATTACAATAAAAGACCATTATATATTTTTACTCCTCACTACCCCAAGGGAATATAGTGGGGAGTTATGAATTCGTAATTATTAATGTTATTTTTTTATTGCAGATTATTATCATGCTGAGATTGTATTCTGAAAGTTTCATCACAATGTATATATGTGTGTGTGTGTGTGTGTGTGTGTGTGTGTGTGTGTGTGTGTGTGTGTGTGTGTGTGTGTGTGTGTGTGTGTGTGTGTGTGTGTGTGTGTGTGTGTGTGTGTGTGTGTGTGTGTGTGTGTGTGTGTGTGTGTGTGTGTGTGTGTGTGTGTGTGTGTGTGTGTGTGTGTGTGTGTGTGTGTGTGTGTGTGTGTGTGTGTGTGTGTGTGTGTGTGTGTGTGTGTGTGTGTGTGTGTGTGTGTGTGTGTGTGTGTGTGTGTGTGTGTGTGTGTGTGTGTGTGTGTGTGTGTGTGTGTGTGTGTGTGTGTGTGTGTGTGTGTGTGTGTGTGTGTGTGTGTGTGTGTGTGTGTGTGTGTGTGTGTGTGTGTGTGTGTGTGTGTGTGTGTGTGTGTGTGTGTGTGTGTGTGTGTGTGTGTGTGTGTGTGTGTGTGTGTGTGTGTGTGTGTGTGTGTGTGTGTGTGTGTGTGTGTGTGTGTGTGTGTGTGTGTGTGTGTGTGTGTGTGTGTGTGTGTGTGTGTGTGTGTGTGTGTGTGTGTGTGTGTGTGTGTGTGTGTGTGTGTGTGTGTGTGTGTGTGTGTGTGTGTGTGTGTGTGTGTGTGTGTGTGTGTGTGTGTGTGTGTGTGTGTGTGTGTGTGTGTGTGTGTGTGTGTGTGTGTGTGTGTGTGTGTGTGTGTGTGTGTGTGTGTGTGTGTGTGTGTGTGTGTGTGTGTGTGTGTGTGTGTGTGTGTGTGTGTGTGTGTGTGTGTGTGTGTGTGTGTGTGTGTGTGTGTGTGTGTGTGTGTGTGTGTGTGTGTGTGTGTGTGTGTGTGTGTGTGTGTGTGTGTGTGTGTGTGTGTGTGTGTGTGTGTGTGTGTGTGTGTGTGTGTGTGTGTGTGTGTGTGTGTGTGTGTGTGTGTGTGTGTGTGTGTGTGTGTGTGTGTGTGTGTGTGTGTGTGTGTGTGTGTGTGTGTGTGTGTGTGTGTGTGTGTGTGTGTGTGTGTGTGTGTGTGTGTGTGTGTGTGTGTGTGTGTGTGTGTGTGTGTGTGTGTGTGTGTGTGTGTGTGTGTGTGTGTGTGTGGTGTACTTACCTTTTATGTACGGCGAGGTTTTGATTCTATTTTATCGATTATAAACTAAATTACTCATTCGATTCTTATCAAATTTTGCAAATTTGTAAAGAATATTTTTCTAATACTCGCAAAGATCTGATCAGTGCTTCTCAATTTTTTTAATCGTCAAATATATCAAAGTGTATCCGAGCTCAAGAAATTTCCAAATTGCTAAAAAGGCAACATCACTTTCATAAAATGGCACCGAATAATTATTATGTTTTCATAATAATTTAAATGAAAAATAATTTAACTAACTCGTTTCATAAAAAAATTCCATACAAAAATTGAATAGTTTGTGGAGTATCTTGGTAGTGAGGAGTATAGCGTTGACCACAACCCACTCGTTTTAAATACTTAACACAGACAAACAATCATTTAAGAGAGAAAATTAAACATTGTCAAAACTAAAAAAATACACAAAATCATTTACATCATATACGAACCCTTACAAACATATGTAGGTACCTACACAAAAAAACAGATGTAGAAAACAAGTTCACAGAAAATAATACAATAATAAACTTAGGTACGCTAAAAAAGGAAAAACTTCAAAAAAGGAAATCAACATAATGAAACAAAAAGAGCAGTCAATAACATAATTGAATATATACCTATCTTCTTTCCTTTCCTTTAAATTGTATAATATGCAAACCATAAAATTATACATTTAGTATATTAGAGGATATGTTTTTTTTTAAATATTTCAATAAAGTTATAGTTTATTCGCTATTAATTTAATTATAATTTTTATGTAGGCATAAAGTTTTCAAGCATCAAAAAATTGGTTAAGTTATTGGTACCTACTAATTGTATTGTCGGCCTTCGTGGCTCAGTTGGTTAGATATCTGACTGCTGAGCCAAAGGTCCCGGGTTCGATTCCCGGTGGAGACACAGTTTTTAATTGTGTTTTCAGTCTGGATCTGTGAGACGATTAATATCGTAAGTGTCCGGAATGTGGCAACTTGTTATTGGGTGCGTGTTAAATTCATATTTGACATAGTACATGTTAGTTGCCCGAGAAGCAATATTAAATAAATAAATATTGGACGTCCTAAAACAGGTTCACCTAGTTGGACGTCCAATGAAACAAAATAAAAATGACACAGAATTTTACAATGATAAAAAAAATTATAAACAAAAAAAAACATTACTATACAACAAAAGTGTCCTTATAGTGCGTAATAGACTGGAAGAATACATCAGTCAGAAAATCATTGCCAAACCGATGAACTCTATTTATACGAGTATGAATAGAGTTCATACTCTATTCATACGAGTATGAATAGAGTTCATACCCGTTCATACAATAGAGTACTATCCGAAGTAAGAGAGTTCGTGTATTTTGGATCAGTACCTACATCACAGCAGATGCAAATATTGATGCTGACTAACCAGAAATGGAGATCCCTCACTGGAGTATTATGTGACAACGAGAAGATGCTCGGGTGGTCCGGAGGTGTGACAAGGCTAGACAGAGTGAGAAACCGGCATATCAGAGGAAGCTTCGGGGTAATCCCAGTGCAGACGGAAATGATAACGGAATCAAGAATGAGATGGTATGGCCATGTGATGAGACACGAAGATCATACAGCACATACTGCACTAGGATTACAGAAAGGTAGGAGAGGCAGAGCCACATCATGGTGGAGTGGTATGGAGAATGAGTTGAGAAAGGAACATCTGGATGAAACGATGGTATACGAAAAGAGGCAAATAAGGAGAGCCGACTCCAAAAAAATATTGGAGAGGGATGAGGAAATGAATAAGAAGAAGATGTACATGAAGAATTTTCGATTAACAAAATGATTTTAGTTGATATTATATTGAATAATGAATTTCAATTAAATTTAATCGAGAGTTTAAGATACATCAGTTAAATTTGTATGTGTAGGTAACTACTTCAGTAGTACAAAATATCAACTGATAACGAGAAACAAAACTTTGATCTGTTATTAAAATAACCCATTTGAAATTTGTTACTTCCGAGTATTCCTTAATAAAAACATTATCAACAATTTCAAATGATATGCTTAAATTTGTCAATAAAATTCAATAATTGTTTTTTTTATTCTAGGTTGTAGATCCTGTTCATGTGTACATTTTTTATTTGACCTGCGTTGTAGTCAAAATACAGCTATTGTAAACATTATATAAAAAATATATATATCAGGTTCATATAAATAAATAAATATCAGGTTCATAATATATTTTTTACAATACCAATTTGTCAGATCAATATCAGGGAAAAAACATGTCGCTAATAGCTAATTACTTTGTTAGTGAATTGATTTTTGATAACCTGTTATTTACATCCAACCAAAATAATATAGGTATCAATGTGACAGCACAAGTTCGCAAAAAAATGAGGTAGGTATCTACACATAGGTATGTTGCACCTTTATGGTTAAGACTAAGATGAAAATATAATTTAGCTCTAAACAAGATTAATTTATATAATACTCGTTGTAAACGCTAGAACACTGGTAACGGTGATAAAAAGCCTTTAAAATAATAAGAATAATAATACTCGTGGGATCTAGTCCGGGCTAGTCTAGGGGCTAGTCCGGTCAAACGGTAAAATCAAAACCCTTATGACTACCCAAATCATGGATATAATTATTAATTATCAGATGAAGTTCTATAATATCTTATGATATCATATGGAGATTATCAAATGAAGTTCTTTGATATTTTAAGATATTATAGAACTCCATAATATTATAAGATGGGTGGTGGCAGAGCAGTTAGCGCGCTGGATTAGTAATGTAGTGGTCGCGAGTTCGAATCCTGTCACGACAGTTTTCGATCACCTATAGAACAAGCATTTATGCTTAATTTAAGGAATGTATGAGGATGTATATATGTACTTGTTTCAAGGACATCTGCATTTTTTTAATATAGGGTTTTGATTTCACCATTTTACCGGACTTGCCCCCCAGACGGTCTGTAGTAACAGTTACAAAGTTGGACAGGGTGGAAAACGTTCACGTCCGTGGCAGTTTCAAAGTCGTGCCAATCGACGAAAAACAGATTGAGGTGGTATGGACACATTATGAGACTGCCACAAGATGATATGATAAAAAGAATGATTGACATAGAGGTGGGGCCTAAAAGACCACTTGGATGTCCACAATAACCAGAGATCTCAAGGAGGCAAGTCGCGGAGGACAGAAAGACTTGGAGGATGGCGACTAGGAGAGCCGACCCCAAATAAATAGGACAAAGGCAAAGGGCGAAGAAGAAGATATTACGACAGTTTATTCTTAAACTTGTTAAATCCATATCTGAGAAAAATATATTTATTTAAAAACTATAATTCCATTGAAACTATTTAAAATCTTGGTAGTAAAAGTTATCTGCGGAAAACACAAATTTGGGTATTTTGCTTGGTCGGTAGTTACGCAAGCCGAATATTATTAGATATTTCAGCCACCTACTGATGTGTCCATTGATGAGGGGAGGCTGTACACCTATATAGGGACCTGATTATGGCCAATGACAAAGCGATAAAAGTCGCGGTTTACTGGAGTGGCAGAATTTAGCCCGGACACGGAAAGGAAAGGATTAGATATTTGCCGATGCCTACATATTATTGTATGAAATTGTTTTTCTCTCTCAATAACAATGTCGGTAGGTATTTCAATATAATGTTTACGGTCAAAAAATGCATAAGTACCTACATCATTTTTTTGTAAAAATTTCCTGCAATTAGCTAGGTACTTTTGAGAATTATTATCTAAAGTAGATACCCAAATAAGATATCTTAATGATGGAATTTACCCATTAGTCTATACTAACTAATTAACACTTCGTGATGATGATAAATAGTAATTAAACTAGGTATATTAATTTTAAAAAAAGTATCTTTATTTACTATTTACAATTCATAAATAAAATTCAAAATTCCAAGGCAAAAGTGAGAATTAGAGCATTCTATAAGGCAGGGGTTCCAACCTTTTCGTACTCTAGAGCACATTCTAAAATATCGGTAGGGTGGCGGGCACCACCTATTTTAAATCGACAAACTCCTTCCATAACTTCTCATTTTCCCATAATTTATTTTTTTTATATTCATAATTTATTAATAAATATTAAATAAAAATGTTTTAAATTAATAAATTACTATTCAAATTGCATACAAACAGAGAAATGTATTTACAAAACGTAAACAAATAACACAAATACAAAGAAAACATTTAAAAAAAAAATATAATATCAATATATCAATGTGATCTTTGGCATTGCATATCATTGACCAGTGCCTCATAATTAGGAGAGTATGACGATAATCCTGTTAGCAAACAATCATAAAGGTGCTCATCGGTGAGTCGAGATCTATATCTTGATTTTATTAAGTTCATGTTTGAAAATAATGAATGATTCGCATAAATATGTCGAACTGAAAAATGATTCAATTTTAAATGCCACTTTTTTCAATAAATTAATTCACATTTTTAATTCTGTCTCTGTCGAATAGTGGCGGACACATATGTATGAATCGTTCCGCGGGCACGGGGTTGGGGACCTCTGCTATAAGGAAATAGTACCTAAGATTGGACTAAGTGCTATTGCATGGGAAATATTTTATTGATTCGTGGCTATGGATAAAATTAATAAAGTACCTAATAAATAAGGTACTTACTATTCAAGTGTTCACATTAATATGATTTTACCAAGTTGACAAATGGTTAGTTTTCTAATACAAGTTGCATGTAACACATGAGATCCAACTGTCGATGGCGATAGCATGTATAATTGAAGAATACGTACCAAACTATAAACACTTAAACACAAATTAATAAATATTTTGGTAGGTATCTATATAAACATTTAAACAAAAATTAATAAATATTTTAAGATATGTTGTTATCTAGGTATATAAACATGTAGGTATGTATGTCAGGATAGGATAGTATGGAGGTCAGTCTTTTTTTTCTACCCAGAATATGAAAACAGCATGATGGTATGTATGTATGTATGTATGTATGTTTGTAGATTAAGTAGGTATCAACCTATTGAGTGAGATATTGTTTAGTGTACCTACCTATACTACTGCCCTACAAATTGTATGAAACAATGTCGCACTAAAATAAATTTTATAAAAAATGTTAAAAATAGTTTGAGATGTAGGTATGAAAAAATAAAGTAAATTTTCAAAAGTTGGTAAGTATTAACCCCTGACTGAAACAAAAATTATAAAATCTGAGTATAAAAGTTTTGTAGGCCTGTAACTTTGTATATTTTCTGAAATTTTAGGATGTGTGCATTGAGCGGATCAAAAGTTATAAGGGGGGGGGGGAAACACACACTAAATGTTTTACTCCGAATTCTGAGTAAATCTATATTACATAGAACGTAATGTATACTGCTGCAAAACCTCTAAGTTGGCGTTTTTTGACTTAACCGTTGAAAAAAACATCAAAAATATAGACCTGGCATACAAAACTCGCGTATCTTGCCTTGAAACTTTTTTTCCTATATGTTAAGTGAAATAAATTCTCTTGAACAAATCGACAGTTGGATAATTTTATTTTATGTAGGTTTTCAGGAAACTAACAGATACCTACTATGTCAAATAATGATGTTACCAATACCTATCTATAGGTATTGATGTAACACGCACCCAATAATAAGTTGCCACATTCTGGAGACTTGCGATATCAATCGTCTCACTGATCCAGGCTGAAAACTCAATTAAAAACTGTGTCTCCACCGGGAATCGAACCCGAGACACTTGGATCAGCAGTAACCTAATCAACTGAACCACAAAGGCCGACATGATAATTATGATAAAGGCTTAATTAATGAATATGATTTTGTCTCAAAAATCAGCAAAAAATGTTTCAACAAATCTACTCTAGATCACTGTTTGAACTACAGATTTGATTTCTAGCAGAGGAAGAAGAAATATTTTTAATTATTTCTCGCATAATTCTAGCTTTTCTGGGATGCCATAATTAATGTTGATGCTATTTACAACAGCATTTTTATTTATATTGTTGTAGGTAAGTGGAGGCCATGGGAATACAAAAGGGGTGTCGGTCGGCCACAGAAGAGATGGGCCGACGATATTGTTGCGATCGCCGGAAAGAAATAGATTGAAGCGGCACAGAAACGAGGAAAATGGAGACAGATGGAAGAGGCCTACATCCAGCAGTGGAGGGAAGGCTAGGAAGAAGAAAAAGAAGATGCTATTATGTAATGCTACGTGTAATATAAAACACTTAAAACGATATATATGGAGTAAGAGGTATTTTTTTTATTTATTAAACTTCGTGTAGGTACAAAACTGTGTACAATGGCGGGCTTATTGCCACAAGGCAATTTCTTCCAACCAACCAATGTAGGTGTCAAAGAAGTTGGATCGTGTAAAAAAACTGATAAACGCATGTGTCAAAAAAAAAGGATTGCGTTCGATTCTCTCTTCTCACCATATTAAGGATGCGATGTAAAAAAATTAAATGCAAATGAAATCATACAATTTCTAAAATTAAATACCTTAGATTATATATGATATTAAATACATATATTTTTGTTTTATTTACACTTACGTATATGGGTACTTTTCTATTTATTTGTGTTGAAATACTAATACGTAAACTAAATGTATTCGATTTATAAAAACATGTAAACACAAAGGTAAAAACATTAAATAATGCCATGTCGTTGCACGCTTTTATTTTCAGATAAAAAATGTTGTTTGACGTCTGCATTTTTAAACAATTGCGCGCAGAGTCGGCATAACGTATCAAAGCCAATGAAATCATAGCGACTAATTTTCGACCAATCACATAACAGAATTGTGGTGCGATCTTTGAGGGTCGTGAGCCGGCGTTGAATTGCATTCTCTGTATATATTTTTGAAAATTAATTAGTTGTTATTTGCTCTGTTATCTGATTTTTTTAACTATATTATTTTTCAGTGCGTAATTCACTAGTAAATTTAAAAGTTTTATCTTGATTTATAAATTGTTTCACTCAAGAAACATTTTTTACACTCCTTAAATCACTTGTGATCTTTGCGTTATTCAGTGGAAAAACAAAACACCGATCCCCAACATCAGCTACAACTTCTATATAAACGATGCGCATGGCAATTTCGACATCATTTATGTTCGCTTTGGGTGCGTGAGGTGTATGTCGGTTTAGTTGTTTCGTTCTGTGCTTTTTATTTTGTCGTGTAGTGACCTAACTGCCTTATAAAATTATGATTATGGGTGGATACAGTGATACATTAAGTTCAAACATGGAAAATAGCAGGTTAATATTAAAATATTTCCTCGCAATAGTTTGAATCTAGTTTTAAAATTCTACCAGACAGAAATGTCACTTCATTATGAAACCTTTTCTACAAATTTTTAGTGAAAAGTACCAAATTATCACATTAGTGACCACGAAATGTGTCCTCGAAAATTTGTGATCATTTCATGGTGAAGTGTTCGTTTCTAGATTTTTGGAATGCAGAATAGCTGTTGTGGATTCCATTGAAATTGGTAATCATTCAGTTAGGGAGTTGTCATGTGGTTATCTTAGGATATCCCATTTTACTTCTTGAATTAAAATAGTTTTTGCATGGTCATCAACTCTCTAAAATCAAAATAGAAGCGATAAGTGTCTTATACATGTCGTCTTGACGTGGATGAAGGTTAAATTGTGCCAGTGCGGTTGGTTTGCTTTGCAAACTGTTGCAATACCTTCTTTGTAGGTAGGTCGAGTTGTACATTCTTAACCTGAAATTTATTCGTGATGAAGAAATATTTGTTGTGTACTTGTTCTTGTCATTTAATGTTGACAAAAACAATCACGTTGAGTGTTATTTCGTAATATCTTTAAGGGAAAAAATGACGTAGTTATAAAATTTATTGCAATTTCACGTACAAAAATGGTAGAATTAAGAATAAGTTAATTGTGGGTAGGTTGATCATTCCATCTTTACAATCCAATATATAGAACACGCCCCCCCCACATGAAGTCAATTTCCTTAGTTACCATCTGGATAAAAGTAAATGCCACATGCTTCACATCATCTCTTAAGTTGACATTTGAGTTTGTCCAACACTCCATCATCTGGAAGTAAAAGTGTATACTCCCACCGTGTGTTGTAATGCTTGAGAAAGTACAGCCATGTTGTCTAGAAGTAGTCCAATAACATACATATTATGATAATTTTTCTCAGTTGTTTTGATTATAATTGGCATGGTGTGATTTTGGAAAGTAAATTTATTAAAATATCTTCTTGTGTCACAGAATAATAGTGTTAGAATATTATTTATGTAAGTATTATTCACTGTTTTGAAATTAACAATTATTGAAAAGTATTATCAGTCTTTCCTTTAATTTCTAGCAATTAAAAATAAATAAATGTATCTATCAATTTTTATTAAATTTTTTTTTTTTGCTTTTTCACAGAAACTGTTTGCGGAAGATAGCGCGCCATGATGACACAGAGTTCTCTAAAGATAGCATTCTTAATGCTATGGAGAAGTTTGTTAAGACTGTCAACACCATGGAAGAGACTGTACTAGTGCCGTGTCGCCTGATGGATCTGAAGATTTCAGATAGTGAAGAGAAACAGCAAGGCCCGGCTAGGAGAAGAGATCCTCTGGCACAAGAAGATCTGTTCGCTTTGTACAACATGTTGAATACTGCTAAGATGGAGTTGCTGTGGGGTCGAGATTTGGGGGAGGAAATTAAGGAGACAACACCTGTCAAAAAGGGTCATACCAGGAGACCTTCCACTGCCTCAACAGCTTCCACTTCATCGGGAGGATCATTACCCAGTGACACAGAGAGTGATGCAGGAGCGGAAGGCTCAGAGGACTCTGGAGTAGAAGCGGAGGATTGCGAAGCTGCTGGAGGTGCCCAACGAACTGCCACAGACTTCAAACGTCATCTGATGGGACTTCGACGAGCATTAGCGGGTCTCACAGAAGCTGCTACCTGCCTGACACAACGTTACCAAGCCGACGTTGGAGCTCCGGTGTGATAGTCTCAACTCGCACATGGGGCTCATCCCCCGCACCCCCAGCATTGTGATATTCTCTTATAATTTTACGCTGTACAGTAACATACCAAAACGTTGGCTTTGGCCGCCCTAAGTTATTGTGTGTTGTGGACCCTGTGCCCAATGCGAAGAGTGAATGTGGACTTGTGTAAGTTTTGTGATTATTTTGTACATACTACGTTGATATTTTGTTTTCGTATATAATTCATCCGCTACGTTTCACATTAGTTTATAATGTTGATAATCTCATTGTTTATTTTTTATTTAAGTAAGTTAGGTAAATGTATTGTGGTGCACAGGTGATATTCCATCATAGTTATGGAGTGAAATTAGCCAAGTACACTCGCTACATAGAAAGCCCTCTGTTATTTGTTTTTGCTTGAGTTTTATCGAGGTTACAGCTGGAGAATATCTCTTGTCTTTTGTAAGTTGTTACAAATTAAATAGTTGATTTTTTGTGAATTTTATGGAGTACAAATTGTTGTAATATAACTGAGGAGATATGTCTTGTACCGACTTATAACAGGGCGTTACCTAACACGTGCATTTTATAATATAAGAGGTATTTTAGATGAATTTTAGAACAGCCTCTTATAATTCGTTTACGTTAATTTAATAACTTATAATTTTGTATGTCTGATTTTAAATATGCAGAAGATATGCTAATAATAGACTTTGTATTTATTTATTAAAATTTAAATTCCAAGTGTTTTAATAATGGTGGTTTAAATTTTATATTTTAAACTAAATTTTAAGATATAATTTTTATTAGAAAAATAAAATGGTTTATCAAAATTCAATCTTTTATTTTTTTCCATGCTTTCTATATTTTAATTTCTTTCTGTATGAAAATCTGTTTTCAATGATGATTATTGAATACAATTTGATAATAAGAAGAATCTACTGAACTATTCACATCAGAAGTGGTAATGAAGGCAAAATTTATCTCCTCGTATTCAAATGAGTTCTATAATATATGAATCTAATATCTCTTTGATCTAAATATAATATGAATGTTTTTTGACAAATTCGTATAATGCAATGGTTTATGTATTCTAGAAAACCAGTGAAGTCAGCTTTATATCCTGCTTCAATAACATTTATATCTCATATGCCCAACACTTTCTAGTAATTTCAGGAAACTGATGATGATATATAATGCAGTTCTATTTATTTAAAGGTACAGTCTTTAAATAAAAATAGTTTTTCGCAACAGGTTATTCCGCGTCAAATCAAAACCAAACCATCTTGAATTTTAGAAAAAATTGGGTTTAATATTTGTATGTAAAAAAGACTAAATTTTAATTCATTATTTCGTAATATCATCTAAAATTTAGCTTAACTAATTGCATGTAATACGAGATCAAACTGTCAATGTCGATAGTAAGTATTGTTAATCATTTTATATTCTATGCAAAACATGGATGTCAAGATAGGATAGAGTGAAGGTCAGTGCTTTTTTCCTAACACGAATATTATAAACAGCTTGATTGTATGTGTGATTAAGTATCAAACTATTGAGAGTAGATTGTGTATTTTGCCATACGGATTGTATGAAAGGATACTGTCACTTAATTAAATTTTTGCGAAGAAAAGTGTTAAAAAAGGTTGATTTGTACTGCATTAATGTAAATATTTTTTATAGAAAATTATAATACCAAAGTTTTTTTGGCATTTTTCAATATTTTTATAAAAATCGGGTATAGAGACAGTTTAACACAAATTTGTTACTGAAAATATGTTTGAGAAATCCTAGAACTTTTTCATAAAAACGAGTTTGGGATATTGTATTTGTTTATATTTATATACAAATTCTCAGCGTTCTAGCTTTTATGGTTTTTGAGATGTATGGAAAAATGAAATAAAAATTCAAATGTTGATAACCCTTGAATGGAACAAAATTTCAAGAGTTATTAAGTTTTTGTAGGCCTAAAACATTCTATATTTTCTGAAATTTTGGGCTCTGCATCAAGAGGATCAAAAGTTTTAAGGGGGAGGGGACACACCAAATGTTCTACTCTGAATTCTGAGTTCATCCATATATACATAACATATATGCTGCAAAGCCTCTAAATTGGTGTTTTTTGACTTCTAAATTGGAAAAACCATGCAAGAACTCCACTACTGCATAAAATTCTCTCACACGGGACTAAAATTAATACTGTTGGTTCATTGAGAGAAATAAATTCTCTTGAATGAATCGACAGTTGGAAAATTAAAAACATTGAAATCCACTATCAAATATTTGTTATTGTAATATTTCAGATTTAATCTTATTATATTTAAAACATTTTATGTTAAATATATGACACAAGCTCACTTACATACTAATATACCTACTAGTTGCATATAACACATGAGATCCAACTGTCGATGTCGATAATATGCTTTATTGAAGAATACGTACCAAACTATAAGCACTTAAACACAAATCAATAAATATTTTGTTTTCCAAATGTCGATTTGTTCAAGAGAACTTATTTCTCTTAACATATCAACAAAGTATCAGGCCAAGATATGTGAGTTTTGTATGCAGATTCTTTATTTTTCGGGGGTTTTCCAACTTTGGAATTCAAAAAACATCAACTTAGAAGCACCAAGCATATTATGTTCTATATATATGGATTTACTCAGAATTCAGAGTAGAACATTTAGTGTGTGTGTGTGTGTCCCTCCTTATAACTTCTGATCCGCTCAATGCACAGAGCCTTCAATTTCAAAAAATATAGAAAGTTATAGGCCTACAAAACTTTTATACTTATTTGAGTTTTTGTTTCACTATATTTTTCCATATATCTCAAAAACCATATAAGATAGAACACAGCAAATTGGAATAAATATAGTCAAATACAAAATTACAAATGTTTTTTTTTATTTTAAATTCCATAGTTTCTCAAACTTTTTTTTATGATTAATTTATGTATTTATAGAAATATATAAAACAAAATATCCTAAAAAATTTATTAATTTGTGTTTCATTGTTTTATAGTTTGGTACATATTCTTCAATTATACATGCTATCGCCATCAACAGTTGGATCAAATGTGTTACATGCAACCAGTCTATATAAAACATGTAGGTATATATGCCTGGATAGGATAGTATGGAGGTCAGTCTGTTCCTACCCAGAATACGAAAACAGCATGATGTATGTTGGTAGATTAAGTAGGTATCAAACTATTGAGTGAGATATTGTGTAGTGTATACTGTATACTGCTTTACAAATTGTATGAAACGATGTCGTTACTAAATTCAATTTTTATCAAAATTGTTAAATTCATAAATTTATCATAAAAAATATTTTTCTTAATAAAAAATGTTTGAGAAACTTTTTTTCAAAAACAAATTTGATATTTTGTATTTGTCTATATTTATACCTGTTTAAAGGGTCTAGCTTATATATATTCATTTTTATTTATTAAAAATATTAATTAATATATATTAAGTATGGTTTTAGAGATATATGGAAAAATAAAGTAAAAATTCAAAAGTTGATAACCCCTGACTGAAACAAAAATTCTGAGTATAAAAGGCATATAGGCTTATAATTATCTATATTTTCTAAAATTTTAGGCTCTGTGCATTCAGTAAATTAGAAGTTATAAGGGGACACACACAAAAAACACTCAAAATGTTCTACTTCAAATTCTGAATTCATCCATATAATATTATATAGAACATAATATGCTACGAAGCCTCTAAGTTGGTGTTTTTGGCATGCAAAAAGTCCACTACACCATACAAAATGTTTCTTCATTCACGCATCTCGGCTTTATACTGCGATTCATTAAGAGAATTAAATTCTCTTGAACGAACCGACAGTTGCATTCACTTAGCTTTATTTGAAAAATCAAATATAGCTCATTTTAAAAATAACCTACAGTACTGTTTGTGCTCTATATAACAATATATTTTACAAGCCATAATTTTTTCGCGGATCTGGTAATACATGTCCCATCAGGGAATAGTGGGTAATGAGATTGCTGACGAAGCAGCAAAGCAAGCCTCCCTTACTGGCGTTCTACCCCCTCATTTTATGATTCCTTGCCAAGACTTAATTGCATCGATTAAAAAAGAACTTACATTCAAATGGACCATTAATTGGGAAATGTCCAGTACTATGAAAAGTTCATCCTATAAATCGATCTAAATTTCAATTCCTCCCAAACTGTGGTTTCACGACAATGGCATGGCTTAACGAGACATGTCAAATATATGTTGCATCAGACTAGGACACTGCCTTCCTAACAGTCACCTCTGTAAGATAGGTGTAAAGGATAAACATTCATGCCCTTGTGGAGAAGAAGTTGAAACCCTGGACCATGTGTTTTTTGAATGTCCGATTTACATTGAACATGATATGTACCATACACTTAATACTCCATTACCAATCAATATGTCACATCTTCTGTCATTGAATTCCTAGTATATTTATTTCCACATAACAAAATTTATTCGCCTTAATGGATTCAATCTATAATGCAATAACCTCAAGTCTCAAAATATTTTAATAACATTTCTATACTGGCAGAAATCATCCTAATGGTTGGGTAGAATGCCACATAAACTAAAAAGAAGAAGAACCATAATTTAATTCCTGGTAAACATGAAAATTGTAGGTTAATATGAACACATAATTTTAAGTATTCTATAGGCCATTTAGGTTTATTAATTCATTACAGGTCTGATAATACTATGAAATACTAAAACTAGGCATCTCCTCAAAAGGATCGCCCAACGACGATCCAACGCCACAACATGAGGCACCCGGGTCTGCTCATAACCATCGCGGAGGAAATGGTGGAGGGTAGCAACCATAGAGACGACCAAGAAACAGCTACATGGACCAGGTGATCGACGACATGTGCTGTAATAGCTACGTAGAGATAAAGAGACTGACAGAGCAGAGTGGAGTAGAAGAGAGGCAGCCTTAGCTGTTACATACCAATCCTAGGATTGCAACTGAAAAGAAGAAGGTGAAATACTTGTAGAAGTTATGAACTGTACAAATTTAAAGCTGATTGGTAACCAAAGGGGTTACCAATCGAAAGTAGTTAGTAACCAGAGTGGTTACTATTAAATATATGTGGTAACCAGAGGGGTTACCAGTAAAGAGAGTTTACTATATCCCAAGTGGATATGATTTGAAATAAGAACACAAGGACAGTGGTTGAGAGAGAAGAAGAAAGAATGGTCAAAAGTAACAATGAGTATATTGATCACAATTAATAGTTTGCTTAAGGGTAAATTTACAATTGATGAAATAACTTACAAAGGAACTTTTCTCACGATGAGTAGGTATAACGAGCGAGTTAGCGGGTGTGTTCGAAGTGTCCGAATCTTCGCATGGTGAAGTACCATCGTGCTCGCGAGGTCGAGAGATGACCGGTGGTCGAGAGACGAAGTGTCGGCGAGACGGCGTGGTCGAGAACGGCGGCGTGATGTGACGAATCGAAGTGACGGAAATACGGAAATAAAGTGACGACGTGTAGAGGTGTAGACTCCCTTAAATAGTGCTGCGCTGGGGGTAGCAAGTTCAATGTCCTCGAACTTTCTAGATTAATTTATTTGAAGTGTCATACCCAGTTGAGGAGTATTGTCACTTGTTTGACGTTGCGGGCGATGAACTCGGCCTAGCGATAAACAAATGTACTTGCCGTCGCTAGGCGCGCGCTCGAAAGAAATTTCGAGATGTGGTCTGCCACATTCCTCCCCTCCAAGTGGTATCGAAGATGGCACGATACCTTGGTAGAACGTCATGGTGTGGCTGAGCTGAGGCAGTCGTTGCTGAAGATTTTTGTAGTCATTACAATTTTGGAGAGATGGTTAGACTTGTGTTAGTTGGACTGTTGCCTAGTTGCTGATGATGATTGCGACGGATCAAGATGTGATTGCTTTGGAAACAGTGTTCCCGTTCAGCCCGTTGACAATTGCAGTGTGTCGGTGAGGCTTGTTAGTAGGTACACAAAGATGTGGAGTCCGTGGAGTCAGTGTAGTCCGTGGAGTCCGATAAGCTGTGCAGTGTAATTGGCATCTAAACATTCTTGTCGAATTTGCAGAACTGTGCAGTTGGCTTGCGTTGGCGTTTTCGAAGTTTTCGTTGACTGTCGTCGTGTTGACAGCGTGTGTTGACAGTGACGTGTTGACAGCGTCGTGTTGACCGTGTCGTGTAGACGTCGTGTTGTCGTGGTTGAGCAGCTCCTTGGGTATGCGAGACAGAGTGCGAGTCATAAGCATAACACGAAGGATGGGACAGTGTCCCAACAAAATCATTCCTCGTTCAAAGACGTGCGTAGCGATGAGACGAGGTGAGTTTTTGTGTGCTCGAGATGTGTGCGTGCGTTCATATTTGGGTGTCCGACAGCTCTGGAGTAGTTCTCCAGCGTTGAAGTTTCGGCGTGTCTGTTGCGTTAGGCAGCTTTGGAGTAGTTCTCCAGTGGGGCCTGTGTGTGCATTCTTTGCTGCGCATCAAGTGAGTCTGATGTCTTTGGGAATACGTGCCAGTATAGCGAGTGCTTGTGCATTCTTTGCCGCGCATCAAGTGAGTCTGATGTCTTTGGGAATACGTGCCAGTATAGCGAGTTGTAGCGTGTCGGTGTTGCTCTTGGTTTGATGCTGATGATGATGATAACGTTGATCATCTTGCTTCTATAGTTGTACATAGTAACAGCAGTTGACAGTTGTAAATTTTAAATTTTCATAATATAAACATTTACAATTGTAGCAAGCGAATAAATAAAATATTGTTGGTTGCATGTTGCAAAAATATAATATGTACAATGATAAGTATTTGTCAATAATAATTAAGTTGATTACAATATATTTTAGAAGTGAAAATAAATTCAAGTATCTAATTAGGTATACAATGCAACAAAAAAATAATATGAATTTCAGCAAAGTCCAAAAATGTTTAAAATATTCTATTTGTAATAGGTAAATATTGAAATGTGTCTAAGTACAAAAATGCTTTGCAAGTTTCAAAGTATAAAAGGTATTTAAAGCAAAATTACAAAGTATGAAATAGGTAAGTTAAGTATTTCACGAAATTAGTACCTATTTGATATATTAAATAGTGATAATTTAATTAATTATTTGCGAGCTCTTTTGATATAAAAATATATTTCTGATTGCAATGAATTTAAATAACGTACGTAAATATCTTGTTAGCAAAAACTTAGATTGTCGCTCGGTAGATGGTGTTTATTGAAAACTTAATTTTTCTACCGCTAGTTGAAATTAAGATAGATTAGTCACGAGCTGTGTTCGCGTTGTTTACATATTAAAAATAACAAAATTGAAGTTTTATCGTTTAAAACCGAAAACTTTCCATCGATATTTGTTTTAACAGTGAAATTTATATATCTAGTTCAATTAAATGTTCTGTATCACGCGTAAATCTGTATGTAAAATATAAAATTAATAATTTTTGTCACTTCAGTATTATTGTTGTGCGTGAGAATTTTTTTGTCGCGATGTATGTGAAAAATAATTTTAGTTCCGTGAATTATGTAAAAAGAATATAACTAAATTCGGAAGTGCGGTTTTGCTTATGTATATCGCGATTGTCGGAGTATTTTTTTTTTTTAAAGCAGTGCCGTACAGAAAATTTTTTTAACAGTGTTTGTTTATGTGAAATTATAAAGTGGGTACCAATACCTTTGTTTACAATCTCAGAATAAAATGAATGTGTACTATGCATGTGTTATTTGAATGCAACATTTATGACAAAGAATAACTAAAAACCGAGAAATGCGGGTGATTTTTAAACGCGATTGCATAGAATTAAGCGCGATTGTTTCGCGGGTGTAGTGTAGTGTACCCATCGTGAGAGATTCAAAAACCAATTCGTTCTTTTTCTAAGCTAGGAAAAGAAAAGGAGTGATCTGAGGAAAATCGGTAAGTTTTGTTTAATGTTATTGTAAGGAAAAATACCACTGTTGTGAATGCATATTTATCGTTTTTCGGCCTCGGGCCGGTACTAGATAAATACCGATGTTTTGTAAATACCAGTAGCTGTGTAGCTTAGCTGTTTAGCTGTTTGGTAACGATTGTGTTCATATTCACGTTACAGGGTCACCAATAAAGCTGATTGGTAACCAAAGGGGTTACCAATCGAAAGTAGTTAGTAACCAGAGTGGTTACTATTAAATATATGTGGTAACCAGAGGGGTTACCAGTAAAGAGAGTTTACTATATCCCAAGTGGATATGATTTGAAATAAGAACACAAGGACAGTGGTTGAGAGAGGAGAAGAAAGAATGGTCAAAAGTAACAATGAGTATATTGATCACAATTAATAGTTTGCTTAAGGGTAAATTTACAATTGATGAAATAACTTACAAAGGAACTTTTCTCACGATGAGTAGGTATAACGAGCGAGTTAGCGGGTGTGTTCGAAGTGTCCGAATCTTCGCATGGTGAAGTACCATCGTGCTCGCGAGGTCGAGAGATGACCGGTGGTCGAGAGACGAAGTGTCGGCGAGACGGCGTGGTCGAGAACGGCGGCGTGATGTGACGAATCGAAGTGACGGAAATACGGAAATAAAGTGACGACGTGTAGAGGTGTAGACTCCCTTAAATAGTGCTGCGCTGGGGGTAGCAAGTTCAATGTCCTCGAACTTTCTAGATTAATTTATTTGAAGTGTCATACCCAGTTGAGGAGTATTGTCACTTGTTTGACGTTGCGGGCGATGAACTCGGCCTAGCGATAAACAAATGTACTTGCCGTCGCTAGGCGCGCGCTCGAAAGAAATTTCGAGATGTGGTCTGCCACAAATTGAAAGCCATCACAATCGAAAGATTAAACATAAAAATTTTATTTTTTTAAATTACCTATTTATTAAGCATCGTCAGAAAGAATATACTAAAGCCAGAATGAATGAGTTCAGTCAGCATTGCAAACGAAATATTTTTGAACAATACTACATACTTATTTAGTTTTTGTAAAAATGATTACAGAATTTTATCAACAAGTTCAGTCTCTTACAATTGTTTAAAGATCTGACACAAGACTTGAAAATATGTCCAATTTTGTGTCAATATTCTAGATATTATGCAATGATATTATCAATCAATTAAATATATTCAAATCACCGATTTAAGTACTTTCAATTGGTAAAAGTTTTAAATATCATTGCTGGATAACTAACATAGCACATACTGTTTCATATTTTTGATATATGATAAGATATATGGTAGAATTTACTCAGATAATGAAATTATTATTTATCTGTTCCATCTATTCTAATGGAATTGTAGGAACAGCATGTAATCTATATTATTATCAATTATGGTTTAAAACTCATCTTATCTTAAGTTACTTTTTTATAATCATTGCACCTCTTCATAATATTTCAACATACACCTGAATAATTTTTATTTTTTTTGTTATTGAACATAATGTAATCTGTTTTAATATTTCATAAAAATATCTGTATTTCAGCTCTTTAACTTATCTTCATTGATTACAGTATTCCAACTGTTGATTTGATCAAGAGAATTTAGTCTTAACATATCGACAAAGTATCAAGCCAAGATTCGTGGCTTGATACTTGATATGCCGGGTCTATATTTTTCATGTTTTTTTTTTAACTTTGAAGTCAAAAAACACCAACTTAGAGGCAGCATCTACATATGTTATATATATTTGGATTTACTCAGAATTCAGAGTAGAACATTTAGTGTGTCCCCTCCCCCTTATAACTTCTGATCCACTGAATGCATATAGCCTAAAATTTCAGAAAATATAGAAAGTTACAGGCCTATAAAACTTTTATACTCAGAATTATGATTTTTTGTTTCAGTCAGGGGTTATCAAGTTATGAATTTTTACTTTATTTTTCCATATATCTCAAAAACCATATAAGCTAGAACCACCCCATCTAGATAATTTATTTTTCTATAAAAAATATAAATATTATAGTAGAACATCTCAAAATTTTTGTAACAATTATAAAAAATGTATTTAGTGACGACATTGTTCCATACAATTTGTAAGGCAGTATACACTACACAATATTTACGGGGACTTAATACTTAATCTCCAAACATACATGCATACATACCATCATGCTGTTTTCATATTCTGGGTAGGAAAAAAGACTGACCTCAATATTATCCTATCCTGACATAAACAACTGCATTTTTTAAAAAGGAAACATAATATCATAAAATGTTTATAAACTTGTGTATGTGTTTATAGTTTGGTACGTATTCTTCAATTATAAGGACATACTATTGCCATCGACAGTTTGATCAATTTTTGAAATGTATTTGTTGTGAAAAAAAAATCATCAGCTGTAAAAAGGTATAGTTTTTAGTATGATTATTTTTTTTGTTACTTACTTAATTACATTTATGAAATTTCCAATTAGCAAAGTTTAAGTATAGGTGCCGGCAAACTACTTGAGCCTTTTCGTTGTGGACTGGGGCGGTTTGCCCATATCCCAACCGAGCAAAAAACACAAATGACATGCTCAAGTAGTTTGCCGCTAACTATATCAAAGACCTCAAACAAATAAAAAGTAAAATTATTGATGATCGATTTTGAAGAGGAGAAAATTTTTAAAACTTAGTGCGTCAGGCGCTGAAAACCATAACTAAAGTCATTTTTTGCTAGAAATTAGAATAATAATTAATAAAATATATAAAAGTAGTTAATGAATCAATACCTATTACTGAAAGCTAATAAAGTAATACTGCTGATCAGGGCCGAATAAACGTGTTTTAACTCCCGTAGCAATATATTTGAAACCGCCCCCCCCCACATTTTTTTGAAATAACATGTTAATAAAAGCGGGATTTTTTACATACACACCATTCATGCCGAGCCTCTTTCTAGGTACGCATAGAGAACTGAGCGCCATACCTGCGGATTTTTGATTTATATATATAATTTTAGGATTTTAAGCGCCCTTTTTAAGGCAACCGCCCTGACTTCTTGTTCCTGATTGTTCTATGATTTATCCGGCCCTGCTGCTGATTTACATTATTTTATTGTAATTATACTATTTATAGTGTCCCTTTTGCTGAGTAACAATAGCTATATTAGTTATTAGAAAAAAACAATTGTTAACTAATGAATAAATGACCGGTAGAAATTTTTTTTATTTCAATAAGTCTTCCACCTTATATTATTATTAATTTAAATTAATATAAAGTTTAATAGGTACTTGGAGATTTATTCATCTATTGTATACAATCTGTTTTTTCATTATCGAGATGTAATGGCAAAATTTTGACAAAAGTATTATGTATTCTTGTGAAGTATATTATATTGTTCATTGTCTAATTACTTTTATAATGTGCATTGAAATTATAAATATATATTGAAATAATGTTTGATACATTATTGAGTTCAGTGTAAAACGTTGTAGGTACATATTATTATTGTTTGAATAGTCATTAATATAATAAAGATGTTTCAATCAACATTCTTTGCTAATGAACATACTTACACACTATTTATTATCAACTTACATATTATGTATGTAAGGTCATTATCATTTACAGTGACATGAATATAATTTTATTATTTAAATGAGTTAAATATATTTTATACATAATTTACCATTATGTCCTAATCACAGTTCACACTCAGGTGAAATATAATATAATGTTCAATTATATATTTTTTTAATGTTTTTAGTTAATAAATTGAATAAAAATGTGTAGATATGCTATGCTAACAATACTAGCCCCCGCTTTCACCAAAGTTCCTAAGCGCAAAAATCAATTTTTTGATGCACTCAGCGTAAAATTTTGTTACACCAAACAATCTTACCACCGTTAAGTGACGCCAGCACATCAACTCTTAAGTGACGGTCTTTTGTGGATCAAGTCATCGATCAACGTATTTTCAAGCTGATATTATGACATTTTAGCACAAAATCGTCTTGTAGCTAGTTTTTGGTGTCATAAAAGCTGTGTATTGTTTATAATTTATATGACATTTGATTTCTACATTATCCGGATATATTATTATTATGAAATAATGGGGTTTGTGATAAAGTTGACATGGACAATATAAACAAAGGAATTAATTAGTGATATCAAAACATTGCTTGTTGTATTTTTTTAATAAAATTGAAGTTCCTTTAAAACAGCATCATTACTGATGTCAACGAATGAATAATGGCGGTATGTACAATGTGCAGGTAGAAGGGTTACCAGGTATGTGATGTGTTTGTAAACATGGTATCTGGTATAGGACACAAAATGCAAATATACAGATGAGATCAAAGTAATTCTTTTTTTCAAACAATTTCAAAAACTTTTTGTGATCTACATATTTAATAATATTTTGTGTATAAATTATGTGTTTTTGATTTTTATATAAAAATCAAAAACACAAAAAAACAAAGAATGTTGGTGTTTAGTTAGTGAAACACTAATTCATTGAGTGGTGCTCTCAAGGATTTGAGGTCCGAGCAGGTAGTTAGTTGATGATGCATTTGATCTTCCTTAGTGAACGTGGCCGTAGGTAGTACATAAACATTACTGTTGATATCATGTAATGTTTTTCTTGAACCTATTAGGTTCTTAGGAACCTATTAGGTTCTCTGGGTTCGATTCCCAGAAGAGGAGAAATTTATTTAAATTCATTTCTCACGCAAACATTGCTTCTCTGGGCTGGAAACACTGGTTAGTTGGAAGAAATTGCCATACGGCAATAAACTCGCCACTTGCGCAGGGTGCAAGGAAGTGTTTATTATTATTATTATTATTCTTGAAAATTGTTAATTCTGTTTTACTGACACTGTCTTTCATCGTTTACCAATAATTGTTAACATTCAGTTAAAAAAAAAACTTACTTATTTACTTAATCCATGTTCGCTCCCAGTGTGGAGCATGTGGTGTGGACGCCACGAAATTTCTCCAAGCCTCTCTATCTTGCGCCAGATGGGCAGCTTCATAAAAAAAAACAGATTATTAAAAAGAGATTAAATATGATTCTAGTCTCTGCGAGCTGGAAACTTCGGTTAGATTATATAAGTAATGATAATCTGCAATGACATGTTTTCAAATCTAATTGATTTTGAATAGCGCTCTATTGTCTAAAAAACATAATAAATAAATTTAATACTTTTGAACCTATCAAAAAACTTTTATTCACCACATTCCAAATCTGTATTGTTTTTTCCTCATTAATTATACATTTTTTTCTTTTACAATATGCATAAAAGATGAATTAGTAGGATTATTATGAGTCCAAATATTACAATTTTTAGAAGGAAAATGTTTGTTTATATATTTTTCTGTTGAGTTTAAACAATGCGAGTAAAACAGATAAAGTTATGTTAGTTTTTATCAAGTTTCTTTTATCTTATGAGAAAGAGACATATTTAATATAAAGAAGATGTTATGATCTTTACATATTTACTAAAAATGCAAATGCTTTTGTAATAAATTAATGAAGTTAATAGACAGGCAGGTTTCGAGCTCTGTTCCATTGGATTGCTGGTCCAGCTAACTACTGTTTCGCCACCGATCCATTTTTAATTCTAATTTATTTTCGGTCTTGTGGTTCAATAGTTTGGGTTGTGGTTCAAATATTTGCCTCGTTACCCAAAGTTCCTGAGTTTGATCTTTGGGTGATACACATTTTTGCAATATTATTCAGTCTGGATTAATATTATAAGACCCTGAATGTAGCAATTTGGTACTGTGAACCAACAGGTTAAATTAAAAATTGACATAGTACTAATCTACCTGTAAGCTATAGACAAAAATGAAAATACTTGTCGTAGAATTATAATGTACAGAAGCCGCGTCTAGTACAAATTTCGAATTCAAATGTATGCCAAGTTTTTTTTACATGTGTGTGTGAGGCGGTAGATCGGTTGGTCTACGTTTTATGTAGGTGTGCGTGTCGGTAGGTGTACGTATACTAGAAATTTGTCTGTTTCCTCGTAGTTTTAGTTGGCATACATTCATTGCGCTGACTAGGTATCTGTATCATATATAATCTAAGATACTTGTATTTTTTAATCTAGAGTGTCAAATAGATTTATGATTACTAGTTTTAGAATCAATCAACTAGGCAGATTCCCACAGGTTGTATTTTTAAAATAAAATAGGTATTATTCTTGCAAATATATAAATCATAGATTTTTATTATAATATACTTACTAGATGTCGTAGTTAGCAAATTTTGTATGAATCGAAGTGAATCATTTTTCCAGGGGATTTTTGATGTTTTGGTTCCAGACCACATCGTTTTTCTATAGAGAATAACGACTAATGTGAATTGTTTTCGGATTTGTTTGTCCAAAAAAACTTTTAATCATTGAAGTTTAGAGAACGGTTATCTAGGATGTGTTGAAATGTAAGGAAAACTGAAATATGTTGCCAACCAAAACGTCAAACGCGCGATATTCCATGTCTCACTTTTTGCACAGCGTACTTCATCTAGTATATTATTATAAAAATCTATGATATAAATATTTTGACATTATGGTCAATCATCATTTCAATGCATACCACAAAAACAATAGGTACATAGTGTAAATATATAGTTATTACATATACATATTATATATTACAATACAAAATTGTAAAACAAAAGAGGAATTTAACCTCCATGGGTCATTATTAACATTCATTTTTCATTATGTGAATTTATTATTATTACCAACAAACAATTTGAATTACCAATAACCACAATATTGCATAATGTTGACTTGTGGGTTTATTACTTTTAATGATCTTTTGACTTTCATATCTAAAAAGCAGCATTTGTTTCAACTGTCCATAATAAAAGTATGAAAAAAACAAGGTAGAAATAAGTTGAAGTAGGTACCTAATCCAACTGTTGATTTGTTCAAGAGGATTTATTTGCCTTAACAAGTTGCATGTAACACATAACATCCAAATGACGATGGTTATAGTGTGTATAGTTGATGAATATGTTTAAAACCAAATCCAAATTATTGAATATTTCAAGATATTTTGTTTTCTTACACTATTTTTTATGAAAAAGGTCCAGGGTTTCTCAAACTTTTTTTAAGAAAAATTTATGTGTATAATTGCTTATAGGTATTTCCATTTTTTTTAAATATTGATAAACGCCTAAACACCCAAACTAGTTTAATTTTATATAAAAAAAATATATACATAATAGCAACGGGATGTACAACTTATTTTTATTAACCAATTGTAAAAAACATACCTATTTAGTGACAACATTGTTTCATTTACTCTACGGGGACTAGTCTGATACTTCATTTTCATGCATATCATCAGGCTGTTAACCTATTTTGGGTAGGAAAAGAGGATTGAACTCCACACTATCCTATCCTGACAAACATGTTTTGTATAGAAAACAAAATATCTTAAATCAAATATTCAATAATTTGGATTTAAGTGTTAATAGTTTGTTACATATTTTTCAACTTTAGTTAAGTATTCTTCAACTATACTTCATACATACTTTCGCCATCGACAGTTGGATTCCATATGTCATGTAACAAGTATTATTAAATTCATACCTAGAATTATTTTAAAATTTGTAGCTTAGATTATATAACTTACTAGCGGACCTGACAGACGTTATCCTGCACGAACGTTGGCATGCCTGTTATTAGCTGGTTTAACAAACATAAAAATACCACAATCTATCACGGCATATCCCACAGCAACAGGTGTGCGGGTGTGGATTTTCTTATAAAAGGTAACACGATACATGCGTGTATACCCACATATCAGTTTTGCCTCATCTAAAAAAGTCAACGTTCAGACAGCGCAAGCGTCGAGAAAAACAATAAGGTTTTAATGGCATAACCAACATTGGAAACACTGGTTAGTTGGAAGAAATTGCCATACGGCAATAAACTCGCTACTTGCGCAGGGTACAAAGAAGTGTTCATTATTATTATTGTATAATATTATGACAAAAAGAGCAATGTTGCCACCTATTCAAAATGCATATTCCGAAAATATTTATGACGTTTGATATTTTTATTATTATTTTATTATATTAATGTATAAAATTCCTTTTTATAAATCTAAACCATTCAGGGACTCGCATAAACACACATAAAAAGTTTCATCAAAATCGATTTTGCCATTTAGGAGTTCAGTGACATACACACGTACTGAGGAATTATATGTACATGTATATATAAAGATAATTCTATGATTTGTAGTAAAAACTGTATTAAATAACAACTTTTATCAAGCCAACGGTTTACATTGTTATGATATAAAATTCATTATGTACCAATTGTTATTGTAATTGTTATTGCTTTTCTTTTAATATTTCCTTTCTTTTGTTCATTTTATTCATTACTGAAGGTCGTATACATCTTGATGAAGCATAAAAAATACGTTAACTTTTTTCTTTATCACAATTTGAATTGTTAAGTCACAAGTAAGTTACATAGTTGATACGGCCGATTTCGAAGCCAACGCTACTTCATTAGGATGGATAATAGTTGACTCAATGTATAAATATCAACAAATATATCTCGTTCCAGATTTCCAGGTTGTGTCTTTATGCTTCGTTGGTTTACGTGCAAATCGTCACCCTTCTCAGTGAAATGGTTCAAGATATTTGGCGACAACTATATATAGCAGCGCGCGGGAAACGTGGAGGGAGAGTGCGGAGGGATTCTCTTGTTGTATTAGCTTTTTCACACAGCCATAACTCAACTGCAGTGTGTCTATTATTGTTATGATCTCTTTTTCACTTAACTGTATTCTGTCGTGTGTGCTCTTTCTTAGCGATATTGTAAAATTCGTTAAAATGTGCCATTTTTGTGTTTTGTTCGCATATAACGTGTCTATAGGTTTATATACAATGCCATTGCATAAAATATAAAAAATATAAATTGACAGTTAAGTTACCTACATAATATTCTTTTAGAAAATGGAAGATAATATCTTTACAAGCTATAATGAAGATACCTACCTATTGTACCTATATTATACTGGAAGTTTTATTATACTGGAAGTATCAAATTGACAGAAATAGAAATGATGTAACACTAATACAGTATGAAGTTTATTTACTCACTATTTAGATATAGGTAGGTATCATTGTAAAGTGTATTGTTAGCATATACTTATATAGTTATATACTTATGTACTTACAAGAGTCCTGATTCCTAATAAAATTCAATTGAAAATAATATGATCGCGAAACAGCGCTGACAGCATGAAATGTAAAGCAAATAAAATATTTGAGAACTAGTGAAAAAGTACGCTTCCAACACGAATCACAACCGAGACCTTTGCCTCAAAAGTTGAGATAAGAGGTACCTACCTACAATAATGTATCAATATTTGATGCAAACGCTCACAAAAACCAAAAAATAGTTAATTTGGATGGTCAGTTAGATAATCCATAATTTGTTCAGTGGGATCCTGTCAAAATTCTTTAAAACATACCTAGTATAGTATAGTTGTCGCCAAATATCTTGAGCCATTTCGCTGATAAGGGGGACGATATGCACACATATCAACGAAGCAAAAAGACACAAGTTTGCGCTCTGCGCACCCGGTAGAACCTGGTTTAAGATATTTGGCGAAAACTAAAAGAAGAAAATATTTCTTTGTCAAATTAATGCTTTTAATTGCCTATATTTCCAAAATTTAAAAAATAAGGGAAAACGCCGAAACACCACAACTAGATAATTTAATTTTCTATAAAAAATAAGTACATCTCAAACATTTTTTGAGCAATTTTTATAAAAATTTAATTTGATGACGACATCATTTTATACAATTTGTATAGCAGAATACACAATATTTACGGGGACCCTTATATTTTGATACTCAAGCTATGTATGTATGAACATACATACATAATACATACATACATACATTTGATGTTATGTATGTATGAACATACATACATAACATCAAACCGTTTATACATGTACCTGACATACCTACATGTTTTGTATAGGAAAACAAAATATTTTAATATATTCAATAATTTGTATTTAGGGTTTTATACATAGTTGGGTACGATTATTGATTTTTATTTATAACATACATTAATTTTTACTTATTCTCATGTATGAAAAAAATCAGTCTGGCACCTGGGAACGGTTGCGTTTACCAGTAGGTACGTTTACCAGTACGTTTACCAGTACGTTTACCAGTACGTTTACCAGTACGTTTACCAGTACGCATCATCTTTATGTGAAAATTGTAGAATTTTTTTATAAAAAATTTCAATATAATTTGTACTTTTATGTTATTCGTACATTTCAATAAATTCATCTGTTTGCGATGAAACATTGGTGATTGGTAAGGTCACACCCGAGAATATTTCTGTGTTATTATTATCAATTTCACATCTCATAAATAAATTTATTAAAAACTAAGAATTTATTCGACGATCCGTTAGCGGTCTAAACGCAGAGATACAGGAAAATTGTTGTATGGGACGAAAGCGACTGAAGCGGCAAAAGGGATTGAAGGGACGAAAGGGACTGAAGAGACGAAAGAGACCGAAGAGATGAAAGGGGGTGGAAGGGACCTGCAGTCTTTTCTGTCATAGTCACTTAAATGCCTTCCGTCTGGTATAATTATTTCTGCGAACACTCGTGTTACCACTGGATGCATTTCATGTACACAATTTTTTATAAATACCTCTGTGAAATGTCAAATAAATAAAAATTCAGAAACCTTCCCGGATATGCGCTGAACAACTCACCTAGTTTCATTGGAATCTGAGTAGGTATATAAAGGACATACAAAGATCCATGTGACATTAAAATCTGCAATTTTCATCTACCTATGTATATATAGAATGGAGATGCGCACTGGTAAACGCAACTACTCCCAGATGCCAGACTTAGCCTTTTCTTACCTACATAATATATTCAAGAAGAAAGAATACAAAAAAATCAGCCATGCATAAATTATTTTTTTGACATTGTTGTCTCTCATACTAGTAGTTGTTATTGAAAGAAAGATGTTTGCTTAACTTTTCTCATAAATACGTACCAGCCGTAGGGAGATGCCACTCGTATCCCATATCTATATATTTAATTTACAATAAAAATGTTGCCAATATGTCATTATAATAATTGATGTATTTTTTTTTATTTGAAGTGACATATCATATAATAATTGTTTCAATCATTGCCCGCCCAATATCCAAAATTCAATCTCCTTTCATACCGCGTCTTGCTAAGGCAATCCGCATCTCACCCATTTACCTCTACTCAAAACTCATTCATAAAATTGCTCTCACCGCGCGTGTAAATAAAGTGACAAGTTGTGACCATCCTACCAAGGCAGAGGACCAGGAATAATTCAAGTAAGTGAGTGATCCATCTAAATCCTTCCTTCTACCTTGCAGTGATTGCAACGAATCGCCCTACAAAAATACAGTCCACTTTTTTAGTTTTTCAATTTCATATTCGCGTCTTGATTTTGGTTATTCGAGTCGGATTTTCAACAAATGTATTCAACTGCCAAAGAAAAACTGGACATTTATTTACTTGCAATTATTGTGCACCATCATTGTATTCATTTTAAATTCAGATTACTTCGTAATATCTTATCTGAAAACTAATATGACTTTTCTAGTTAGAAAATTAGTCGTCATTATATATAAATTGTGACATTGTGTGCAACCTTTGCCTTCTTGCAATTCATTTTCATCATTGTTTGTTTATTCGTGGCAAAAATATTATTTAGATTTCAAGTATTTCAAGACACTTTGAAACACTCTCCCTCATATTCCATTCTATAAAATTGTTATTTTTGTGGTTAATTTTTATTTTTCTATGTACCTGTTGTAATTTAAATGTTGGTGTTTTTTTTTTTTTATTTTGGATGTATTTTCTTTTTTTTGTTCTTTCTATATTTTGTTCTGAAATTGTGTCCTTTTTTATATATAATTGCTAATTGATTTGTTTTATATATTTTATAAGATTTATTTTATGTATTTTTTGTGAAGTATTCTTATAATGTAAGCAAAGAGCTGCTGCTTTCCTAAACACAAGCTTCTAGCTTAAATTAGGAAAGGAAATATTAATATGTTGATATATGGAACCAAATAGTTGTAAACGTATGTATTATATAATAAATAAAAAAAAAATTTTTTCGCGAAAATACTCATCGGGCGTGTATAACACTCGTCTTAACAAAGATGACACAAACTAAAATGAATGCCCCAATATTCCAAGGTGATGTTTAAACGTGAGTTACATCTACCAGTACCGAATCAATCATAAAATATGCTGATAAATCAGAAGCATTTGAATTGGGAGTGCCAAAAAAAATGGTTATTTAAAGTAATGGATTGAAACCTTCTTCTTCTTGTGTTGTGTCAGATCCCCTGGCGTCGACGACCACTCGGGTGAAAGTCTATCGGTATGGGATAGTACAAGACATGTCCTCCATATAACTCTAACCACTCACGAATGATTCAGAGCCATGAAAACCGCTTTCTTCTGAACCCTCTGTCCATAAATCTTTTAGAACATTTATGTAATTTCTTAGAACTGAGATAATGAATGAAGTTTCACACAGAGTTCATTATATAGAGCGGGCGCTGGAAGTACTATCGTTTGCAAAATATAAGGACCGAATTCCAACAATGGATTTTAGTTGAGAATAGTTTAGAGATTAATAATACGGATCTTGCCGGACCATTTTTTGGTCCATTTTTTTTTACCCCCTCCCCTCTTATTTGTAGAGGTAATCGATGGAGAACATACTATGAATTCATTTTAATGATTATTTCAGCTATTTATGCTTAGTTTATTCTAATTATTTATTTATTTACTTTCTGTACAATATATAATTAGTACACTGGCGGGCTTATTGCCTAATGGCAATATCTTCCAGCCAACCAGAGTTAATGTTTAATATACAAAACAGTGTGTACCATGGCAATAAGTTAATCACATTACAAAATAAACAAAGATAGCAGACGAACATTAAAAAAAAAACAAAGAAGAAAGCATATAAGAACAATTCATAGCAAAGATAAGAAAAATATATAGAATAAGGAAAAAGGAAAAAGAAGAGGAGAGGAAGATGTAATCAGGTATTGTCCGATAAATATGTTTGCTTTAGCCTTTCCTTGAACTGCATGTTTAGTGAGATAGACGACGTAATATCAAGTCTGAGACTATTCCATTGTCTAGCTGAATGTACTTCAAATGAAGAGCTAAAAAATTCAGAACTAAGAATAGGAATAGATAGTAAAGTACGTTCAGCAGATCGAAGTGGACGCCCGTGGCTTGAAAGATAAGTGAATTTATCTTTGAGTTATTTGCCCAAGCCTCGCAAGAAATTTTTTTGTAGACGAAATGTTCCACTTCTCAATATCAATTCTTGAAATTATTGACTTCTTTGTTGGATATCTTTTGATGTGAGATATATGTACATGTCGCATGAAAGAAAAGTAATATGTTTATCTAATGCTAGACATACATAAGTTAACCAAATTTTTCATGGCAGTATACACAACTTTTAGAAGTTGGTAGCTGAGGAATTACCGGGCTAAATCCAACTGTAGATATACCTATATCTAGAGTTTTCAGTAATTTGTTGGAATGGAGTCTATCCTGCTATTGAGTTATTCAATGGTCTACAAAAGTTGTGCACCAATTTATCATATTGCATTCTACATAAAACCCAGAGCAAAGTATCAAATTGCGAGTCATCGTGAGTATGAGTTAGTAAACAGCTTCTCTTAACATAAGAAGATGTTGAAGGCTCCATACTTGATTTGAAGTGAAAAATTTCTTGATAGTTCATACTCATCATACTTATACTGCTAAGCTGTAGGCTTCTATTTGACGAGATTTATTTAGTTCTCGATGGTTTGTTTTTCTTGGTAAATAACCATAACTGTTACGTGGGTAGAATCTTTACCCATAGCTCGATGGATTTCTTACTATATTTCTAGGAATTATCAATTTTTTTCTGCATCTTGTTTATTTATTTCTCCCAGTGGAATATTGCCCATAAACACTAATGAATATTTTGCTCTAATGATCACACGATTTTCGATCACTGCATCGTTTATATTAATTAGTAAGTAGGTATAGCCAACCGCTGAGCCAAGTATAAGCACACTTCAAAAGAATAGTTTGGAAAAGTGTCTTTAATTTCATCTATCAGTTTGTCAAATGCATTGTGAAGTTTTTCTTGCGGGATCTGATTAGAAGGTCGACCTGCTGGAAGTGTAGAATTTCTTACTTATATCTTACTTCGATGGCGAATAAATCCTCAGGTTGTTGACAAGTGCTAATTTGAGTAAAAACATGGTCTTGCTTACTACGTACAGTAGGTATTTAAAAAAATTTCCGCCGCTGAAATTTCGGAATACAAATAAAGTTGCTTATCTTTGTTCTTCGTTAATTTTATGAAACATTTAAACTGTTTATTCTTTACTACACGTTGCCAAGATGAAGAATGATAATTTCGAGAACCTGACAAACTTATTTCGGAAGTTCAAGGAGACTCTTGTTCTTTTTTATGAACCTAACCCTATTTCTCAGTGCCTTATTTTCTCCTCACTTATATAGCTAGTTAAAGTCTTGGTGCCACGAAAACTCTTGTCTGGTGGCGTCTGGATTATATAGTTTTCCAAAATTTTCAGTAATATCAGGTATCCTATCTCCTATCTGCTGATTTTTTATATTGAGCAGAGTGGTTGATTTTGGTTTTTTAACCAAATAATTTATTTTATTATAAAATAAGCGCCAAAATTCGTTCGGTCTTTTTCTTTTCAAATTTACTACTTCTAAAGACATTTTTATTTTTCTTAATAAAAAAAATCATTAAACATACTCAAAAATAACGAAAATTAATATTATTTTAAGCGTACACGACGAACATGAATTTTAACACAACTTTATTGTGCCAATAAACGCAAAAACGCACTGAACTAGCGGAGTGCTCTATGCTTACCATATGGCGTGGAAAGGGGAGGGGGAGAGACATGAAGGGACCACCACAGCTTCTGGCAAGATCCATTTTTTCATTGTTTGAGGTCTAAAGTACAAGAATCCAAACATATTTGCCGGTCCTCGGATTTTGCAAACGAAAGTACAGGCGCTGCACTAATAATATTGGTGAAGATATCTCTGTTGATGTTTTCTTCACGTAATACGTCAACGTTCGTATTACTGAAGCTAGTAAGAAGGTATGTAGGTTAATAAAATTTCAATAGAGTTACCTACAAATCGATTGTGGGAGTTTTTGATATATAATGCATTTATTGTTTATTTATTTATTTGTTGTAGCAGAATGATCGGATATGTAAAAGCATTTCGAAATTTTATCTTCTTCTTCTTCCTCAGCCTATTTCCTTCCACTCCTGAACCTAGACCTCCTTCAATCGACTTCACGTCGTCCTGTTCTGTCCAGGGGCCCTAGACAACGTGTCATTTAACTCAAGAAAAGAAATGCGAAAAGATAGCTCAATGCATGGAAGTGACAGTTGCCAGTCACGTGACAACTGTCACTTCCATACATTGAGTTATCTTTTCTTCTTTCTTTTCATGAGCTAAATGACACGTTGTCTAGGGGGGGGGGGGCTGATACCATTGCGGCATGAAAAAATGTTGAATCTCAAAATTATTAACAATTTCAAATATTTAATTTTAGAAGACGATTTCTTGAAAATATTTACTTGAAATATTTATGCTGTAAATTTCATTCATTTACATCATGCTTAAAAATCGTTCCAATATACAAAAGGGCGATAACTAACGTAGAGAATTTTTATGAAGCTCCATACAAAATGTATTAGAATAAAATTTCACAATTTCACAAATTTAGATACCTTCTATTATCATATTCGCGTAAAATTGAGAGGATGATGCAATAATTGTAGACTTTGTGAACAGTTACAATGATTAGAACAAAAAATCTGATAAAAAAAACATGTTAGGTACCTATTATAAGTAAATCAATACTCAGACTTATTTCGATACACTTTGAACCTTGTTTGCAATATCTATGCCCTTAATCGGCTTACAACTACCTACTCAATGTAGTAACAAATCTTTAAGTAATTTCCGTAGTACCTTCAACCTAGAGTAAACAATGAAAACAGGATATAATGTAGATTTTTACCGAAGGCTTTTATAATTAAAGTGCAAGTATAAATTCTCATAATTGTTTGATATTTTGTAAACAATTAATCATTCATATCTATTTTTCCTGTCGGATGTTTAAAAGTTGATAGCCCAGCGGTAGGGTCGTCGCCTCCCATACGTGAGGTCGACATTTCGAATCCGGGCGGGGCACGCACCTCAGGATTTTCAAAAAATCTATGTGCGGATTTATATCACTAGTTATGTGTAGCCATTATCCAATTTGACTGGTTCCTCTTTCTAAGGGTTACGAAGGTCAGATGGCAGTCGCTTCAATGTAGTAACCAGATTTGCCAATTCCAGGATCATGGTCAAAGCGTACCCCGATAGAAACGGGACAAAAGCGCTCAGGGGAAGGATGTTTACCTAAAATAGATTTATTTTAGGAATAATTATTGTAGTTGACACTCCTGTCATTAGTAAATTTAAAATATAATCCGCTTGAAATATATTTTTATGCATTATATTCATAACCTATTAACACGGAAGTAGGTACTAAACAGAGCCAATATCATGTGGCAACTGCTGTCAACCATCAAAGAGTGCAAATTCTAATATTTGAGTCATAGAATCAGATGGCAAAATACGGAATTCTATGGCTGATTTTGTAAGGAAATATCGAAGGCCGACGAGGTGTCAGTCGAAGGCAGATATCGTGGCTAAAACAGTGTGCGTAAATGGACTGGAGTATACAATATTGTGATGTCGGGCATGTTTTTTAATTAGCGCGAGACATAGGTTCAGGTTATGGCTGAAGTTGGGGAACATTGTTTTTTTTCCTGTCTCTTGGGAATCAATGATATTTTTAACATCTCATAAATAAATAAAATAAAAATCTCAATAGAGACGAAGTTGGAATATTATAGGAGAACCAATAACTCACGCATCTACAGGGCTTACGACCTGTCGTCGACTGGTTGACGTGATCAATTTATGCGCTTGCGAAACGTTCACTAATTCTGCATTTTTATGAGTTTTCTATCGATTTAATAAAGTGATCACGTAAACCAGCCGATATGAGGCCGTAAGTCCTGTAAGTGCCTTAAGTTCCTGGTTCTCCTATAATATTTCACCTCCGTCTCTATTGACATGTTAAAAATTTGTCATAAGAATACATTTACCTACTATACCTATTAGATTTTTGTTGATAATGGTGTATATTGTATTTGAATATTATAATTTGGTAGACTATAATTTTAAATATATTCGCATCAATGACCTTCAAAATTTCTCTTCTGAGTTAGTTATTTTTTATATCGACAAGTTCAGACGGGTTCTTGATCCACCGACCTTTCACTTTGATATAGGTTCTATTTAGGCGAGGATTGTTTTTGTTTTATAGAAACTTGTGTCTCAGGTGGACATACATATTCCATTCAATCAACTGGTTTGGTGATGATCTTTTTATAACTTGTCTCTCTATATTTGTCCATATCAAAACTAACGGTCGGGATGTCATACGAATTCGAGAATGTAGGAAGATGTACTTATATGTACTTGTTTGATAAAGACATATTCATTTTTTGTATAAAAAAAATTATTAACAAAATCGTTTGAAGCCGGAAATCATACGTTGGTCGTGAATGTAGGAATGAATGGACGATCGTTTAAGAATAAATTAATATACATTCCGATCATCTTTCACATACAACGAATGAACAGGTACCTACATTGGTGGCTGTGCCGTCCATGTCTTGTCTAGTGCTAAACTGGTTTGTAGTTGATCATGTAGGTATAGTTAGTTATCTATTCGCGTAGATTCACCTACAGTAAGATCTCATACTTGTAATATGTCTAAGTAACAGTCTATCTATGTACCTACTAACTAGTAATTAATTTCCTAATTTCCTAGTTTTTAATGAACAATGCAAATGTGGGTATATCTTGTATGAAGCAGTAATTGTATTAAGTACCTATAATTTTTTTTTTTTATAATAAATGAATATATCCTTTTAAACAAGTACCTACATATACATCTTCCTACGTTGCCTAAAATAAGCAAATAAATGCTTGTGCTATAGGTGAACGAAATCGGTCGAGGCAGGATTCGCGCTTATCGCTCTGCCATCGATCCATTTCGTTATATTATGTGTATAATTTTCACCAAACATCTTGAACGAGCTTCCGGTTGCGCATGCAGAGCGCAAATTTGTGTCTTTTTGCTTCGTTAGTTTACGTGCAAATCGCCCCCTTTATCGGCTAAAAGTTCAAGTTATTTGGAGACAATCATAATAATATGTGTTTTCGCTACTTCCACCACCATCCGATCTGCATATGGGGACTGTAAACGACCCCTTCACATAGGTGTTACAAATATATTTGATTAAATTTAAATAAATGTCAATTCAAACCATATATTGTTTACTTTCATACTACCAATGTCAAACACGTCATGTCAAACGCAATTGTTATACATATATAATGATTTCAAATACAGATCATGTTACAGAAACAAATTAATTGTACTTAAACAATTACACTTTGCAATATGTAGGACTAAACCTTTGTACCTATCCCATTATGAATACATACCTACGTGAGGTTTATTTTGTCACAGATGTTCATTTATGTCCAATGACTTTACAAACTCCAAAATTTAATAAATCACGGTTGAATTTTAACCTCTGCGCGATCTTCTTCTTCGTTTAGTAGAACTGTTGGTCTGTAATACAAAAACTATGCCTCCTGAGATGACGAAGTCCAACTATCCTTCCATCTCTTGGGTGATCTCCGCGCGATGACAAGTTATTATAAATTTATTGTTATTATATATTTATTTGGTCTATTAGTCTATTTATTTCTGTTTTTTATTTATGTTCCATTTACAATATTACTGTACCAAATCTACTTTTATTATCTTATCACAATAAACCCGCCTTATCGTACATTATTTTACAATAAATTATCTGTCACATAATTGTTTGTACGCCAAAACTTTTTCTTTGAGATCATAACCTTATATATCTGTTGTTAATTTTAAAAAAATGTGATTCTTTGAATTTTGTTTATTTCATGTTGTAACATTTAATTGGCTAATTGCCGTATATTTTTGTAATGTAAAATAAAATAAATAACATCTCAATATTATTTAAGAATTTAAGTTACCTACAAAAAACAGGCGGAAAATGCTTTGTCATCGTATTCTTAATAATAACAATGCATAATATTTAGTAATATGATGCCGTTCAATAACTCAG
The DNA here is from genome assembly GCA_963576475.1 of Molanna angustata. NCBI lineage: Eukaryota > Metazoa > Arthropoda > Insecta > Trichoptera > Molannidae > Molanna > Molanna angustata. The sequence goes on along the minus strand of OY754967.1, from coordinate 25,960,875 downwards.
GATCACTCTAAAATCCCTGATTGTTTTTTTGTACGAATCAGTATTTTTTTTAATTCGGTGATTTGAGCTCCGCGGTGAAGATGAACAGTACAATCTTAGAACTTCAAATACAATGCGAACAGCCAGAAGTCAAGAAATAAACATGCTATTTTGATACGGAATAAAGAAAAGCTATTTTTACGAAATTTCTACGTGCGTCTTTAATAAAAATGGAAAACTATAAATAGTAAGTAGTTCCCTTATTATAGAACAATATTTATTTCATTATAATTTAGAAAAAAAAAACTTATATACTATAGTAAAACTTATATACTATAGTAAAACTTATATACTATAGTAAAAGGGCTTTACAATCGATTAAAAATCTTTATCGTTCTTATTCAAATTTTATACTGTCCCATTTACAAACTTCTTAAATAAATCTAATCTGTAATTAAGAAGAAAATCTTTTTTTTTTATTTAGGTACTTACTACAAAAATATATAGTTTGATCACACTAAACAACAGTTACAGTACGAGAAAAATACCTAGTTCATATTTACATATATTATAGCGACGAATTTAAGGATGATTTTGTGATTCTAAAATTCTTATCTTTGTATGTCACACGTCATTATGTACGAGTAGGTATATGTCATTGAACTTCTCCTAAACGCCTAGACCGATTTTGACATAAATTTTTGGGTGTATTTTAGTGGGTCTCTGGGTGGTAGGCACAATTTGAATCAAAAATTGTATCATTTTGAGAAAATGTACGCTTGATATTATGCAAACAAATGACTTTTGAGATATACCTACAATAAAATGCAAAACAGGAGTTTCATTATTATTATCTTTAAACATAATTCGTCTATAGATGTGTATGTCACTGAATTCCTAAACGACTGAACCGATTTTGATTTTTTTTCTATTGTTATTTTTACTATTTTCCATTCTGTATGTCGGGTCCGCTTATTAATTTGATTTCTTTGATATTATGTTGAAATTGTACAATTTTGTATTTCATACAATGTAAACAATAATGTAAAGTAAACTTTTTGTATTAAACCAGGAAAATTTAATGAATATCTTTCGACATTGACTTTTCAACGTTAAATAATTGATTTAAATTGATTAACAATTATGTGCCATTCGTGATTAAAAATTTAAGTACCTTATATAAAGATGTGTATCAGAGAAATTGAAAGAAATGTTTGAATGCTATTTGAATATTATATATAGGTATTTACATACTTTATAAATTTAAGAAAATTAAGTATTTATATGCTTTTAAGTATAAGGAAAAACATTATATTATTTATATAATTATGAACAGTTCTTATCAAGTGATTTGACTAATTTATACCTGTGTCGAAGTACAAAATATATATTATTTTCATAACATATTAAGTACATGTATACTGTATACTTATAATGTACTTAAAAATTCAATATATGTACCGACATGTCATGCATCTCAATTGTCGTGTCTGGTCTATTTTTTATAGGTATTTCATTCAAGATTTTTTTATAAAAAAGAGATGTGTTGCTGAAATATATAGATAATGTATGTAATGAGTATGTAAATTTATCGTTCTATTTATAAAAAGATATTATGAGTTTTAAAAATAATATTTATGTATATCTACTGAAAGGTACGAATTATAAAGTGTCGTTGAATTAAAAGTGCCTATAACTTTGCCTCCTTTCTACAATCAGAATTTTGTATATATTCTAATGAAAATACGAATGGGGTAAGGAGTTTTTAGAAAAAGAAATATTTGGTAGTTGGATCATTCTAATTGTTTCATATTATTTTACTAACCTTCGATTTACTACTCTAATACTATAAATTAGGGTATCTATCATAAGTATGTTTAGTTATAACCGGGAACTTTATATGTAAATTTTGATTTAAATCAAATCCTGATAATATTTCTACACGCATACATTAAAATTACTCGTACATTATGCAAAGTGGCCATATTATACTTACGGTTTACAATAGGTACTCATATCGAGTCGGCACTTAACAATTTGAATATTCCTACATAATTACAAGCTTAGCCACTATCTATTCGGAGTCAAGATCTAAATGACCTTTAGTGCTATACCTGAGCGAAAAAATATGTACTTATCGTTTATACGATTTTTGCGGTAGTAGATACATGATGTGCGCGCGGAAATAAAAAATAACTTGATATCCTAGAAAATCTCGATAAACGATTTAATCTTAGTAGTGCGAACTCTTTAAATATTATTAGTTAAGAGGTTTCGCAATCCAAATCCGACATGGTGGTTCCATCAAATATGTGTTTAATATTTTGAGTTTAAATGAGTTTTTTTTGTGATTTGTTTGCACATGTTATTAAAACAAGTAAAAACTGAATTTTATTTCGAAATGGGTTAACAATCAACAATTGCGTAGACAATTTTTCATAAAAAATGCAGGAAATCATGTTACTACTATTCTTCTTCTTTCCCCTTAGCGCTTTTGTCCCGTTTCTATCGGGGTACGCTTTGACCATGATCTTGGAATTATTGGCGAGTCTGGTTATTACATTGAAGCGACTGCCATCTGACCTTCGTAACCCTTAGAAAGGGGAACCAGACAAATTGGATCATGGCTACACATAGCTAGTGATATAAATCTGCACATAGATTTTTTAAAAATCCGGAGGTTACAATAATTAATATATTATTTTAAAGTTGTACTTATTTCGATAATATATGATCAAATGCTAGAAAACCATTAATAAATAGATGATCAACTGCTAGAAAACCATTAGTTAGTATATGATCAACTGCTAGAAAACCATTAATAAATAAACGATCAACTGCTAGAAAACCATTTATAAATAGATGATCAACGGCTAGAAAACAATTAGTAAATAGATGATCAACTGCTAGAAAACCATTAATAAATAGATAATTAACTTCTAGAAAACTAATAATAAATAGACGATCGACTGCTAAAAAAACCATACTTACTTACTTCCGATGGCCATACAACTCCGGTAGAGCTTTAGCCTCCTGAACAATAGCTTTCCAAGCCTTCCTGTCAGCTGCAGTGGACTCCCAGTCATCACAAGCATTCAGCACTTTCAGATCTCGGGTAACATTGTCCATCAATCTCTGCCTTGGTCTTCCCAGGGGTCTCTTGCCCACAGGGTTATTTTGCAGGATACGTTTTGTGGCTCTTTCTTCCCCTGATCTGACAACATGTCCAATCCAGGCTAATCTTTTGGACCTGATTTCGCTGGTGATAAAAGGTTGTCCTGTCAATGCACGAATTTCCTCATTGCTTATAATAAATATATTATCAACTTAAAACCATAAATAAATATATTATCAACTGCTAGAAAACCACTAATAAAAAATGTCATAAAATGGTGACGATGAGTGAAATTCAGAATTTTATGTCAACGTTATTGAAATATTGCATAGTAACCACACGTCCAAAAAAAACAACAGATTAGAATGGCTTTAAATCAATTTTAGGGCCAGCCTTTGATATCTACTAGTATAAGGTATTGTCGCTGTGATCGGCACCTGTGTTTCAAGTATATCTCAATATAATAATAACTACAAGGGATTGTTACACAATAAACAATATCGATCAAATATTGAACAACATATTATATACTCTATAATTTACATGATACATATCAACATACTCAGACTTACCTAGGTTAATATTTTCTGAACCATGACGTAATTATTATCTCAATTGCAGTGTTATGTTTTCATCGTGTCATATTTAATTACTTATTATATAACTTGTAAACACTACAGATTAATTGTAAATCTGCATATAAACATTATTTTGTCGTAGATATCAAAGATTGAGTAATCAATTTAATTTGTTTTCCAGTATTACAATATTATGTGCATCTGATTATATACATACATACGTTTCAGGTGTATCAATAAAATTCCTAAGCAATATCAAGCTTTGGCATGAGAACCTATTGCATAACAAACCTTATTTTCTTTAACTATATCACACATTTTACCATAGATAATAAGAATGTACTCATCACAATTCATATATGTAAACAAAATAAATATGCATTGTATCGTTCTCGTGAGAATTATTTTTTTGTTATGAGAAAATAAATATAACTGCTAGGTATCATTCTTTAATGAAGATAGAATTGATTTAAAGATATAGGTAATTGATTCAACAATGATTAAAATATAATTTTTTTGAAATATATTATTTATTTGTTTATTTATTAATTAATTAATTTATTTATTTATTGATTTATTTATTTATTTATTTACTTATTTATTTATTTATTTGTATATTTATTTATTTATTTATTATTTATTTTTTTTTATTTATTTATTTATTTATTTATTAATTTATTTATTTATTTATTTATGTATTTATATATTTATCTATTTATTTCTTTATTTCTTTATATATTTATTCATTTATTTATTTATTTATTTATTAGTTTATTTATTTGTTTGTTTGTTTGTTTGTTTATTTATTTATTGATTGATTTTTTATTTATTTATTTATTATTTATTTATTAATTTATTTATTTATTTAATTATTTATTTATTTATTTATTTATTTATTTATTTATTTATTTATTTATTTATTTATTTATTTATTTATTTATTTATTTATTTATTTATTTATTTATTTATTTATATATCTATTTATTTATATATCTAATTATTTATTTATATTTAATTATTTAATTTATTCATTTACTTATTTATTCTTTTATTTATTTACATTTTTGTACATAATAGAAAAAATATATTGCACACTGGCGGGTTTATTAACATTGGGCAATTCTTACAACCAAAAAGATTACAAAGATTACAAAGTATGACAAAATTGTGTATGTACCTACATCAACAAAATAATGAAACAAAAAAAAAGAAAATATTATATATTATTTATTTATTCATTTAATATTTCTTCTCGGGCAACTAACAGGTACTATGTCAAATATTAATATAACACGCACCCAATAACAAGTTGCCACATTCTGGACACTAACGATATTAATCGCCTCACAGATCCAGTCTGAAAACACAATTAAAAACTGTGTCTCCACTGGAAATCGAACCCGGGACCTTTGGATCAGTAGTCAGATACCCAACCAACTAAGCCACGAAGGCCGACAATATTACACTAAGATGACAATTAAAACTTTTCAATTTGAATTGAAAATAAATTTCAGAGTATTTTGGTGGCACATTTCAAACAATTTTATTTATTACAACTCACTTTGATTAAACCGCGAATTAGTTTTTTGGTCCTGTCATATCAAATAACTAATCCTTGGTTTATCAAGATGGATTGTAATAAATAAAAACAAGTAAATAAAAATAATGAGGACACACTTTTCAAAGTTTTCTTCATATATTCAAATTTCATCGTTTTTCACAAGCATACATTAAATATTACTCAGTAAATACCATTTCGTTAATTTTATAATAAATGTAACTATATTATTAAGATTTTTACATCGAAAACAGTAAAATATCATTGCATCTAATCGAATATTATTCGATTTTACTTTGTATGTAATAAAAAATTGTCCAAGTGTATCAAAATATCAAATGAATTAAGCTGAAAAGAGTTTTAACCAGCATTGTCATCGAAAATACACAAATTATAAAAGTTTCGAAACTCTGGCCGGGAAGTTAGTTAAAAATCAATTGCATCAATTACAGTCAGAGAAGAGAGCTCATTGGGAGGCATTTCACGCTCAGGTCATCTGGATCACAGAGTAACAAGGATATTTTTACTGACAAACTTTTTCAACGTTGGTCAGAGTCACAAAACGGCTTACTATGATCGATGCTTTGGTGCACCAAAGCATCGATCACATGTGAGCTGTCTAATTAAGTGAGTTGCACTGTCTCCAGATGTCCGCAGTGTTCAAAGCATGAGCATATTCACTTCAGAACTGAAAACAGCTTTGTTTCGTAGAACAGTACATTACTAACCAATCAGCGTCTTTGGGATGATATCGAATCACTAAATATCCCATATCCCATATTATTATTGTTACTATAGTAGAGACAGACATACAGATAGACAAGGTAAAACGAGTGGGTTGTGGCCAACGCTAAACTCCTCACTAACAAGTCATTCTATAAAGTATTCAAATTTTGTATAGAAAATTTTCAGCATTTTCATGAAATGAGTTTGTTAAATTATTTTTTATTTAAATATTTTATTATGAAAACTTGATAACTCTTCAATGCCATTTTATGAAAGTGATGTGCCTTTTTACGAATTTAAAATAAAAATTTCAAATTTTAATTTTCCTGAGCTTGGGGTCACTTTGAAATATTTGACAGTTAAAAAAATTGAGAAGCACTATTCATATATCGTTCAAAATCTAATGGGATCTAATCATTCATACCATCACGGAATATCCCACAATTTGGGGTAACCAGCGAAAGGTGTGTGGGTGTGCATTGCCTTATAAAAGGGAGCACAACATATCTGTGTATACCCACACACCAGTCTCGCCTAAAAAGGCACTATATTCAGAATGGGTGGTGAACCTCGGAGACTCTGTATTTGTTGAAAACGGAAATCGATTAAACAGAAAAAAATTGGATGAATTAAAAATTGGACCATATAAAATTTTAGAAAAAATTTCAAACTCAATATACAGAATAGATACAGGTCACAAGAAATCAGAATCAAACCTTTTTCATATCACAAAACTTGTTCCAATTATTGATTAAATATATAGAAAAAAAAATTGTATTAGCCAATGAAAAATTGTACTACATTAAGTATTGTTTTGTATAAAAATTATATTAATTAAGTAGTATTGTTTTATATAATTTTTTTTGGGGGGGGAAGATGTAAAACAAGTACTTACATAGATGTCACCTAGAAGTACTTATTTCATTTTTATTTGAATTGGTTCTATATTAAAGTTTTAGTTTTATATTTGTTTTAAAGTGACAGTTAAGATTCTAAAAAGGAGGAACTAAAAGCATTTAATGTCGTTTCTCTTTTTACAGGTAAAATTATATTTGTTATCATTATTATTTATTTATGTTTATGTTATTATTACTTTTATTGTATTTTATAATTATTTTAATAATAAATTTCTCTTTTTACAGAAAAACGATTTAATTTGCTTAATACACTCCATTATATATATATATATATATATATATATATATATATAGGCATTCTTTTCAAACTTTCAAACTTTCACAATATGTCTATTAATATCTATATATATCTTCATTTACTTCTTCTTCTTCTCATACTGGTCGAAGACCACGTCTATTTTCGAAAAGTTTGCTGCCTCTTGTAATGTGGACTCCCAACTGTCTTTTCACCTTTTGGGGGATCTTCCCGACATCCTTCTTCCCTCTGGTAACCCAAGAAATGTGGCATATTTGGGAGTCTATTTTAACACATGGTCTCACCATTACCTTTTTGCTCATCCGATAACATCATTTTGCTAGTATCAAATATATCTGTAGATCTTTCAATAATTATATTTCATGTTGACCCCAAAAGCTACAGAAAAATCCATGGCAATTGATGGTGACTGAATCAATGTAATAGGATTCTTTTTTTGTAAAAAATATTGTCGAAATGATGGCCGAAAGTTTGTCAATTATATTTTCTTTGGTCATTGTTTTTAATATAATATTATATTGGATGAACTGCAGTTGAAAAAAATATTTTTTATTATTCCAACGAACTTCTAATATAACTTATGTATATATCTTTGTGTCGGAAGTTTTATTATACGTAAATGTATAAAAACACAGTTCAACATAATAAATAATACGGTTTCTGACCATAATATGATGCTGCATCAGATTGTAAATACACGTCGATTATTAGGTACCTACCAACATACCAAATACTTACTAACGGGAATTTAGGCAGGAAAAATTACGAAATTCACTAACCAACCAACGGTCCCAGAACAGGTTTCAATGATAAATTGTCTGTGATTGGAGGTATGTATTTAATGCGTGTAATTTGATTTAATGATGTCAGCTATACACAAACATGTTATTTATTTATAATATATATTTTTAATTATTTACATTTTTTTATTTTTATTTTACTGATCTTTGTTTCATATAATTTATTTATATTTTTAAAATACTGTGTAACTTTTTTACATATTTATTATTATTGTATAAGACAAATATGAACAATAAACAATATTGATAAAATACTTCTTGGTTATTTTACACAGGTTTTGAGTATAACAAACATTTAATAGTAATTTAATTAAAAGTACAAAAATAATAGCGCTTTTTATTTATTCCACTATTAACTGAAAAAAAACACCTACAACCGGTTTTGTGCTAAGCATATTTTCAAGTTTACTTCTTAAAAATGTGCTTAGCAAAATATCGATTGTAGGTAGTCTTAAAATAAATAGAAATAATTAAATAGTTTTTTTCTTTATATTTGTTATTTTTTTAAATTGAAATGGAATTCCACCACGAACTATCGGTTGAAAATTGAATATAACTTGATAGTAAATTGACACAATGTGAATAATTTCTTTTCTATTAAAAATAATACCTACCTGGATTATAAATCTATATAATATTTCTGAAACACCTACAGTGAAACAATATAAATGGTACTTATGCAACTATACCTACCTACGTTGCAATATGTGAAGAAACAAACTTAGTATTCCTTGTTACATGATGTTTTTATCGTTGATTGGATGTACCCAATGAATTTTCAAAAAAAAATATGGTCGAATTTTAACCTCTAAGACTCTAAGCTAAGCGATAACTAGTCGCATAAGTTAAATACGTCCCCCACTCCAACCGTATGCCGTGGACGTTTCCGGTTTAGCTTTTTTTGCTTAAAAATATTTTCAAAATTCGCTTTCAAAATATTTTTTGAATATAAAAATGAATTGGTATAAAAAAAAACAAAATTATAGTTCTAAATATCATATATAATCTAAGATTCTAAATGTATTTTCAACTTCAATCGACAACATTATTTTTCAAAAAGGAATTAAACACCAATCTTTATACATATATCTGCGGAATATGAATTTTGAATAGGTACTGTTAACATTGCTTTCGATATGTCATAATATTTCGCCTGTAATTTGTGTTTGAAAGATATATTATAAATACTTTTATCTTTTCACGTTTGGGTAAAACTATGAAGAGGGCGCGAGAAACCTGTAATATTATGACGCATTTTTCTAGCTGAGTTGGGTCAATATGTAACAAAATGGGGTTGGGCCGCGTAGTGCCCAGGGTCGGAGACCCTAGTTTATATAAATTCTCAAAATTATTTAAATAGGCTTCTGTAAAAAAATCATAAAATTCACTCGCTACGCTTTGTGGCGCACGATTGTGATAGAAAACGTTTAAAAGAAATCTATCTTATATTGGTTAAAGTGCTCCATATTTTAAGTAATACAAACATTATTACCATAATTGTATGCATTGAATTATATTTTATAGTTGTAAATGACCAAAATGTGTTTAATATTAAAGCGACGGTGAATGAGAGTATCTAACCATGTATGTACATATATTTATGTAGGTAGATGCTTTTGTATGAATGAAGACCGGACCGAACGTAGAGAAAGTTAAGTATTTCGGATGAAGACTTATCATTCGATTTATCGACGTTGTCTGAAACAACATACTTATGTAGTTTTGTTTGTCTCAAGGCAGTCTGTACTTGGTACATTGTAGAAACACCTGGTTGGTCTTGAAATGTGTACCTACAACACAATCTTGGTATCGAATGGTTACTACAATAACCAAACTTTGAGTAACCGTTAATAAAAAAATCGATCCAATGTAACGTAGGTATGTCATTATTATAAATTGTTTTATGTGCGAACAGAATTTAAGGTATGAAAAATAAAAATGTAAGTGTGGATAGCTATCTACTTTCTACTGTCGAAGTTTTCGATCTTGGAATAAATCATTAAGTGTTTTTTCCTGTTTTAATTCATCTGGCAAAATAGTAATATTTTTTCCTTCTAATAAATATTTAGGGGCAAATCCAGTTACTGTGTGTTCTGTTGTATTATATCTTAGGATACATTCATGTGCTATTGTCGTCCAGGCCAATTTTCCTTTCCTTTCATTTACCTTACATCTTATTTTATTAACGATTGTTTGGTTAAGCCTTTCATTCAGGCCATTTGAAAAAGGTGCATTAACTGCGGTGAAGACAATGGGTATATTCTCATTACTTAAAAAGTTTTTAAAATCTTTTGAATTTATTCCCGGATATTGATCCGATAGAATCATACCAATTTTATTTCCTTGCATCGCTTTTCGAACAAGGTTTATAAAGTCACTCGAACTTTGACTTTTTGAAGTCAAAATATAGGCATACCTCGTGAAATGATCTACAAGAAGATGTAAGTATGTCTTTGTAGAACGTGAGCCACCAAATCCACCAATTGTATCTATAGACATTATCTCAAATGGGTAAGTTGCAGGACCTAAATGAGACATAAGTCCAAATTTATATTTTCCTCGAGATTTGTTTTTTATGCATATTTCACATTTTTCGCAGATTTTTTTAATATTATCGGTTAAATTTTTTGCTGTGTAGAATGGTATAATTTTATTTTGCATTTGTTTTGTTCCTATATGACAGTAAAGATAATGTATATTTTCTATAAATTTTTTACTAAATTCCTCTGATAGTATTATTTTTTCTTTTTTTCCAATTTTTTTGTAGTATATTTCATCTTTCAGTTTTAATTTATTTTTATTATTTTTCAAATCTTCATTATTTTTCTGATCATTTTGTATATCCCCTAGTTTTATTAAGTTTACGATTCTTAAATTTTCTTCCTGATTTTCATGTGGTTCTAACACCGGATTTCTGCTTAAACAGTCTGCTTCTAAATTGTATTTTCCTGGAGCGTATATTACTTCAAAGTTAAATTGAGATAGATAATAAGTTAATTCTCCTAGTTCTTCATCTGTTCTGGCTTTTATATTCATTCTTTCTAGTGGTTTATGGTCTGAGTATACCGTGAATTTTTTTCCTATGAGCCAATGTTGCCAGTATTTTACTGTCTCCTTTATTGCTAAGCATTCCAAATATATTGCCTTTTTCTTTTTTTGTTTCATTTAATTTTCTCGAAAAGTATGCACATGGTTTTTCTTCTCCATTTTTTTGTGGTTGTTTCAAGACAGCTCCTATGCCCTGTATACTCGCATCTGTGTAAATATTTATTGGCAAATCTGGATTATATATTGTTAAAATAGGTGTTGAACAAAGTAATGTTTTAATTGTTTCAAATGATTCTTGACATTTTTCTGACCAAATAAATTTTTGTCCTTTTCTCAACAAATTATGTAAAGGGTCTAAAATAATTGATATTTTTGGCACATATTTAGCATAAAAATTTATTTTTCCTAAAAATTGGCGCACATTTTTTTGTGTTCTCGGAAGAGGAAATTTTTTTATAGCAATTAAATTATCTTTTAATGGACTTATTGTGTTATTCTTGATTATATGGCCTAAATACTTCACCGAATTTTGTGCAAAGTTGCACTTGGAAAATTTCAATCTAAAACCTTCTTTCAAAATTGCTTTTAATAATAATGATAAGTGATTAATGTGTTCTTCAAATGTTTTTGAAAAAATCAATATATCATCTATATAATTCACTGTGAAATCTGATAGTTTATGTTTCCTTATAATGCTACTTAAAATTCTTTGGAAAATTGCTGGTGAAGTTTTTAAACCAAATGGTAAACAGGTCCACTGAAAATGACCTTCTTGTGTAACAAATGCTGTTTTTTTTTTATCTTCAATTTTCAAAGGAATAGACCAGAATGCCGAGTTTATGTCCAATGTTGAAAAAAATTTACATTCTCTCGTTTTAACCATTAAATCCTCGATCAATGGGAAAGGTTGTGACTGAGGAATTATAATTTTATTTAAATCACGAAAATCTATACACAATCTTGATCTTTTTCCGTCTTCTTTTTTATATGCCAAAGTCACCGGTGCCGCGAAAGGACTATATGACTCTTCTATTAATTTGATTTTAACAAATTGGATACCTGTTGTTCTATTTCTTTTTTATCTTCAATAGTGCATCTATACGGTCTTTTACTACAATATTTATCTATTAATAAATCAATATGTGCTTCATATCCTTTTACCATACCTATATCATATTTATCTTTAGCAAAGAGTGATCTATAATTATATATCAATTCATCTATTTTAGACTGTTGCTGGAGGTCTAGATGATTTATTGAAATTTCAAAATTGTCTACTTCTATATGTTCATTAAAGTTTATTTTATATTCATCATTACTTTCATCCTTTTTCTTTTTTATTATATCCAAATATTTATTATTATTAATATATGAATATTTTTTTTCTTCCATTTCATTACCTGAGAACCCAGGAATTATTTTTTTATTATTTTCATTATCTACTTTGTCATTCTCGTTTTCTTTTATAAGGCTTATGTATTTTTTTTGAGTAATTTCTAATTTTTCATTTTGCATCAACTTGAAATTTTCTATGCAATCTAATCCAATCAAGAAATCATAATCGAAATTGTCTTTATCCATAGCAAAAACATTTATGTTTTTCTCAATATCAAAAATCTTAATCTTTAAGGTTACAATACCCATAGTTTTTTTCACACCATTAATCGTTTTTAAATTAATATTTTTCTTATTATTATTTATTTGATTATGTTTCAAGCACAATAATCTCGAATTGATTAAAGATACATTTGATCCTGAGTCATAAATTCCCCAGATTCTTAAAGTATCATTTATTAACAATTTAGTTTTGATTAATGGTGTAATTATAAGTTTTTTGGATCAATTTCATTTAATTCTGTTTCTAATTCAGAGTTATTAACATTTCTTATATTATATTCTCTTTTATTTTCATCATTATTTTTGTTTTGGAACCAACATGATGATTCGGGATGATAACGAATTCCCTTATTTTGTCTTTCACAAATCCTGCATGGTTTGTCTCTGATATAATTTTTTTTTATTATATTTTGAATACTAGTCTTTTTTTCTGAATGATTTTTATTTGCTAAATTTTCTAAACCTCTAATGTTATTAAATAAATCACTAGTTTCCTTCATGTTGTTTCTATCAATTTTATCAGATATAATATTTGGTAGTCCCGTAGCAATCAGATCAATAAGAGTGCATTTATCTATCGATTTATTTATTTCCAATAAAAGTCTTTCTTTTTTTAAAGCATATTCTAATAATGAGCCTTGTATATATTTGAATGACATTGCATACCTGATTGGTGTCCAACCTTTGTCTGCATAAGTTTTACAAAAGTTATCTTTCCATGTTGTCCATTCTGAGTTTACAGTATATTTTATAAGCATTGACCTGTACCAGTCAAGACATGACTCATCCAGAAATAACCTAAGTGTTTCAATTTTCTTAATATCTTCTTCAATTCCCAAACGAGTACATTCACTTTCAAAAATAGTTATCCATTGTGATACGTTAGAAGTTTTTGTCGTAAAATTTTCTATAACAAAATTAACTGCTAATTTTTTTATATTATTAGGTTTACAAATATCTTTTTTAGCTATAAAATTTTCATTAATTTTTGTCTCCTGTATTTTATTTTGTGTAATTTCCTCCAAATATATATTATCAAACTGTAAGTTTCCATCTTCATCTATGTATGTTTTTTGTAACTCATCTATTAACGTTATCCAAACTCTTCGTACTTGATACCTTTTTTTTATACTTCTTTTTACTTTAATAAAGGCACTTGTTTTTATTATTTCTTTGTGATTGCTCACTGGTTGTAGATCTTCTGGTATGGCATAAACCTTGTTATCAGTTGTGGTGATTGAGATTATATTATAAAAATTTGTTTTTCCATCAATTCCAGGTAATATTTTAAATTCAAAATGAAGTTTCACCATTTTATGTATATTGATTTTGTCTTTAAACAATAATGTCGTTTTATAATGGAGTGTATTAAGCAAATTAAATCGTTGTTCTGTAAAAAGAGAAATTTATTATTAAAATAATTATAAAATACAATAAAAGTAATAATAACATAAACATAAATAAATAATAATGATAACAAATATAATTTTACCTGTAAAAAGAGAAACGACATTAAATGCTTTTAGTTCCTCCTTTTTAGAATCTTAACTGTCACTTTAAAACAAATATAAAACTAAAACTTTAATATAGAACCAATTCAAATAAAAATGAAATAAGTACTTCTAGGTGACATCTATGTAAGTACTTGTTTTACATATATATATATATATATATATATATATATATATATATATATATATATATATATATATATATATATATATATATATATATATATATATATATATATATATATATATATATATATATATATATATATATATATAAAACAAGTGCCTTTATTAAAGTAAAAAGAAGTATAAAAAAAAGGTATCAAGTACGAAGAGTTTGGATAACGTTAATAGATGAGTTACAAAAAACATACATAGATGAAGATGGAAACTTACAGTTTGATAATATATATTTGGAGGAAATTACACAAAATAAAATACAGGAGACAAAAATTAATGAAAATTTTATAGCTAAAAAAGATATTTGTAAACCTAATAATATAAAAAAATTAGCAGTTAATTTTGTTATAGAAAATTTTACGACAAAAACTTCTAACGTATCACAATGGATAACTATTTTTGAAAGTGAATGTACTCGTTTGGGAATTGAAGAAGATATTAAGAAAATTGAAACACTTAGGTTATTTCTGGATGAGTCATGTCTTGACTGGTACAGGTCAATGCTTATAAAATATACTGTAAACTCAGAATGGACAACATGGAAAGATAACTTTTGTAAAACTTATGCAGACAAAGGTTGGACACCAATCAGGTATGCAATGTCATTCAAATATATACAAGGCTCATTATTAGAATATGCTTTAAAAAAAGAAAGACTTTTATTGGAAATAAATAAATCGATAGATAAATGCACTCTTATTGATCTGATTGCTACGGGACTACCAAATATTATATCTGATAAAATTGATAGAAACAACATGAAGGAAACTAGTGATTTATTTAATAACATTAGAGGTTTAGAAAATTTAGCAAATAAAAATCATTCAGAAAAAAAGACTAGTATTCAAAATATAATAAAAAAAAATTATATCAGAGACAAACCATGCAGGATTTGTGAAAGACAAAATAAGGGAATTCGTTATCATCCCGAATCATCATGTTGGTTCCAAAACAAAAATAATGATGAAAATAAAAGAGAATATAATATAAGAAATGTTAATAACTCTGAATTAGAAACAGAATTAAATGAAATTGATCCAAAAAACTTATAATTACACCATTAATCAAAACTAAATTGTTAATAAATGATACTTTAAGAATCTGGGGAATTTATGACTCAGGATCAAATGTATCTTTAATCAATTCGAGATTATTGTGCTTGAAACATAATCAAATAAATAATAATAAGAAAAATATTAATTTAAAAAACGATTAATGGTGTGAAAAAAAACTATGGGTATTGTAACCTTAAAGATTAAGATTTTTGATATTGAGAAAAACATAAATGTTTTTGCTATGGATAAAGACAATTTCGATTATGATTTCTTGATTGGATTAGATTGCATAGAAAATTTCAAGTTAATGCAAAATGAAAAATTAGAAATTACTCAAAAAAAATACATAAGCCTTATAAAAGAAAACGAGAATGACAAAGTAGATAATGAAAATAATAAAAAAATAATTCCTGGGTTCTCAGGTAATGAAATGGAAGAAAAAAAATATTCATATATTAATAATAATAAATATTTGGATATAATAAAAAAGAAAAAGGATGAAAGTAATGATGAATATAAAATAAACTTTAATGAACATATAGAAGTAGACAATTTTGAAATTTCAATAAATCATCTAGACCTCCAGCAACAGTCTAAAATAGATGAATTGATATATAATTATAGATCACTCTTTGCTAAAGATAAATATGATATAGGTATGGTAAAAGGATATGAAGCACATATTGATTTATTAATAGATAAATATTGTAGTAAAAGACCGTATAGATGCACTATTGAAGATAAAAAAGAAATAGAACAACAGGTATCCAATTTGTTAAAAAACAAATTAATAGAAGAGTCATATAGTCCTTTCGCGGCCACCGGTGACTTTGGCATATAAAAAAGAAGACGGAAAAAGATCAAGATTGTGTATAGATTTTCGTGATTTAAATAAAATTATAATTCCTCAGTCACAACCTTTCCCATTGCTCGAGGATTTAATGGTTTAAAACGAGAGATGTAAATTTTTTTCAACATTGGACATAAACTCGCATTCTGTCTATTCCTTTGAAAATTGAAGATAAAAAAAAAAACAGCATTAAAAAACACAAGAAGGTCATTTTCAGTGGACCTGTTTACCATTTGGTTTAAAAACTTCACCAGCAATTTTCCAAAGAATTTTAAGTAGCATTATAAGGAAACATAAACTATCAGATTTCACAGTGAATTATATAGATGATATATTGATTTTTTCAAAAACATTTGAAGAACACATTAATCACTTATCATTATTATTAAAAGCAATTTTGAAAGAAGGTTTTAGATTGAAATTTTCCAGTGCAACTTTGCACCAAAATTCGGTGAAGTATTTAAGCCATATAATCAAGAATAACACAATAAGTCCATTAAAAGATAATTTAATTGCTATAAAAAAAATTTCCTCTTCCGAGAACACAAAAAAATGTGCGCCAATTTTTAGGAAAAATAAATTTTTATGCTAAATATGTGCCAAAAATATCAATTATTTTAGACCCTTTACATAATTTGTTGAGAAAAGGACAAAAATTTATTTGGTCAGAAAAAATGTCAAGAATCATTTGAAACAATTAAAACATTACTTTGTTCAACACCTATTTTAACAATATATATAAATAATAATGATAACAAATATAATTTTACCTGTAAAAAGAGAAACGACATTAAATGCTTTTAGTTCCTCCTTTTTAGAATCTTAACTGTCACTTTAAAACAAATATAAAACTAAAACTTTAATATAGAACCAATTCAAATAAAAATGAAATAAGTACTTCTAGGTGACATCTATGTAAGTACTTGTTTTACATATATATATATATATATATATATATATATATATATATATATATATATATATATATATATATATATATATATATATATATATATATATATATATATATATATATATATATATATATATATATATATATATATATATATATATATATATATATATATATATATATATATATATATATATATATATATATATATATATATATATATATATATATATATATATATATATATATATATATATATATATATATATATATATATATATATATATATATATATATATATATATATATATATATATATATATATATATATATATATATATATATATATATATATATATATATATATATATATATATATATATATATATATATATATATATATATATATATATATATATATATATATATATATATATATATATATATATATATATATATATATATATATATATATATATATATATATATATATATATATATATATATATATATATACATTTTTTTTTGTGTTCTCGGAAGAGGAAATTTTTTTATAGCAATTAAATTATCTTTTAATGGACTTATTGTGTTATTCTTGATTATATGGCCTAAATACTTCACCGAATTTTGTGCAAAGTTGCACTTGGAAAATTTCAA
The DNA here is from genome assembly GCA_963576475.1 of Molanna angustata. NCBI lineage: Eukaryota > Metazoa > Arthropoda > Insecta > Trichoptera > Molannidae > Molanna > Molanna angustata. The sequence continues at coordinate 25,943,115 of OY754967.1, read as the reverse complement.
TCTAAAACCTTCTTTCAAAATTGCTTTTAATAATAATGATAAGTGATTAATGTGTTCTTCAAATGTTTTTGAAAAAATCAATATATCATCTATATAATTCACTGTGAAATCTGATAGTTTATGTTTCCTTATAATGCTACTTAAAATTCTTTGGAAAATTGCTGGTGAAGTTTTTAAACCAAATGGTAAACAGGTCCACTGAAAATGACCTTCTTGTGTAACAAATGCTGTTTTTTTTTTATCTTCAATTTTCAAAGGAATAGACCAGAATGCCGAGTTTATGTCCAATGTTGAAAAAAATTTACATTCTCTCGTTTTAACCATTAAATCCTCGATCAATGGGAAAGGTTGTGACTGAGGAATTATAATTTTATTTAAATCACGAAAATCTATACACAATCTTGATCTTTTTCCGTCTTCTTTTTTATATGCCAAAGTCACCGGTGCCGCGAAAGGACTATATGACTCTTCTATTAATTTGTTTTTTAACAAATTGGATACCTGTTGTTCTATTTCTTTTTTATCTTCAATAGTGCATCTATACGGTCTTTTACTACAATATTTATCTATTAATAAATCAATATGTGCTTCATATCCTTTTACCATACCTATATCATATTTATCTTTAGCAAAGAGTGATCTATAATTATATATCAATTCATCTATTTTAGACTGTTGCTGGAGGTCTAGATGATTTATTGAAATTTCAAAATTGTCTACTTCTATATGTTCATTAAAGTTTATTTTATATTCATCATTACTTTCATCCTTTTTCTTTTTTATTATATCCAAATATTTATTATTATTAATATATGAATATTTTTTTTCTTCCATTTCATTACCTGAGAACCCAGGAATTATTTTTTTATTATTTTCATTATCTACTTTGTCATTCTCGTTTTCTTTTATAAGGCTTATGTATTTTTTTTGAGTAATTTCTAATTTTTCATTTTGCATTAACTTGAAATTTTCTATGCAATCTAATCCAATCAAGAAATCATAATCGAAATTGTCTTTATCCATAGCAAAAACATTTATGTTTTTCTCAATATCAAAAATCTTAATCTTTAAGGTTACAATACCCATAGTTTTTTTCACACCATTAATCGTTTTTAAATTAATATTTTTCTTATTATTATTTATTTGATTATGTTTCAAGCACAATAATCTCGAATTGATTAAAGATACATTTGATCCTGAGTCATAAATTCCCCAGATTCTTAAAGTATCATTTATTAACAATTTAGTTTTGATTAATGGTGTAATTATAAGTTTTTTGGATCAATTTCATTTAATTCTGTTTCTAATTCAGAGTTATTAACATTTCTTATATTATATTCTCTTTTATTTTCATCATTATTTTTGTTTTGGAACCAACATGATGATTCGGGATGATAACGAATTCCCTTATTTTGTCTTTCACAAATCCTGCATGGTTTGTCTCTGATATAATTTTTTTTTATTATATTTTGAATACTAGTCTTTTTTTCTGAATGATTTTTATTTGCTAAATTTTCTAAACCTCTAATGTTATTAAATAAATCACTAGTTTCCTTCATGTTGTTTCTATCAATTTTATCAGATATAATATTTGGTAGTCCCGTAGCAATCAGATCAATAAGAGTGCATTTATCTATCGATTTATTTATTTCCAATAAAAGTCTTTCTTTTTTTAAAGCATATTCTAATAATGAGCCTTGTATATATTTGAATGACATTGCATACCTGATTGGTGTCCAACCTTTGTCTGCATAAGTTTTACAAAAGTTATCTTTCCATGTTGTCCATTCTGAGTTTACAGTATATTTTATAAGCATTGACCTGTACCAGTCAAGACATGACTCATCCAGAAATAACCTAAGTGTTTCAATTTTCTTAATATCTTCTTCAATTCCCAAACGAGTACATTCACTTTCAAAAATAGTTATCCATTGTGATACGTTAGAAGTTTTTGTCGTAAAATTTTCTATAACAAAATTAACTGCTAATTTTTTTATATTATTAGGTTTACAAATATCTTTTTTAGCTATAAAATTTTCATTAATTTTTGTCTCCTGTATTTTATTTTGTGTAATTTCCTCCAAATATATATTATCAAACTGTAAGTTTCCATCTTCATCTATGTATGTTTTTTGTAACTCATCTATTAACGTTATCGCCTGAATATCACCAGGCATTTTCAAGGACTTAACGAAAAGCACGCGCGCGACACACGTCTACTCACACTGAAAGCTCACCGTCAAGTGACTCGCAGCGTACAAGATGGCCGCTTATGTCAAATATTGTTAGCGCGACGTGATTGGCTCCTTGTGACACGCCCACCTGCTGTCGTGTTCGTTGGTAATAATATTTTATCATTATTTTTGTGTTGTGATTTATTGTTAATTTTAGTTGTGACATTAATATTATTATTGTTGTGTTTTGGGGTTATTTTCGCTATGGTATTATTAATATTATTATTGTATTGTTTGTCATATAAAATGTTCTTCCAGGTACTAGGCAAACGAACTCCGTCGTCCCGATTGTTCATTATATCCCTTCTCTTATATATTTCTATAGCTTCCCTGTAAATTCTGAGAGGTTCACTGTTTAAACTTGCTATTATTTTTGAATGGTCAAAATCTATTGTATGTCCTTCTGTGAGCGAGTGTTGTACAAGTGAGGATGTAAGTTTTTTGTTTCTCATGTCGACTCTGTGCTCCGCTATTCGTGCTTCAACTTTTCGATTGGTTCTTCCTACATAAGTCTTATTGCACGATCCGCACGGTATTTCATATACTCCATGAGCTTCAAGTGGAATGATGTCTTTCGGGTTTCTTAGAAAGGTTGATATTTTATTTGTTGTGCTGAAAACGGTACGTATGTTATTTTTGTTTAATAGACGGCTGATTATATCGATGACGCCTTTGATATATGGTAGTCGGGCTGTTGATAATGGTGTTTCATTGGATTTTTCTTTCACTGTTTTTGGACTCTTTAATGCTTTGTTTATTATATAGTCTGAGAAACCATTACAACGTAGAGCATTTTTCGTGTATTCTAATTCTTGTTTTTTGTGCTCGTGGTCTGCAATTCTTTTTGATCTTGTTATTAGTGTTTTTGCGACTGAGCATATTTGTGCGGGGTGATGATTGGACGATGCGTGTAGGTATCTATCGGTGTGTGTGGGCTTTCTATATACTGTGTGCCCCAGTTTACCGTTTGCTTTTTTTAACACTAAAACGTCTAAGAAAGGTATTTGTCTGTTATTTTCCTTCTCCATTGTAAACTTTATATCTTTATGAATGCTGTTAATAGTGTTCAAAAAATTATTTAATTCTTCTTCTCCGTGAGACCATACTACGAATGTGTCATCCACATATCTTAGCCATTTCTTTGGTTTGAGTATTACTTTCTTTAAGACTTCTTCTTCAAACCTCGTCATAAATAAGTTGGCGACTGCTGGTGACAATGACAAACCCATAGGTGCTCCTTTTATTTGTTTGTATGTCTTATTGTTGTAATAAAAAAATGTGTTATTTAAACAGTGATCAAATAAATTTAAAATATCGTCTGTGGTATTGAGTGTTTCTTTGATTATGTCTAGTGTCTCGTTAATTGGAATATTTGTAAATAAAGAAACAACGTCAAAACTCACAAGAATATCTGTACTTTCCAGTTCTAAGTCAGTGATGAGTGATATGAAATGTTCTGAGTTTTTGACATAGGAGTCTGCGGATTCTACATAGGGCTGCAACATATTCGCGAGGAATTTAGAAAGCATTTGTAACGGCGAACCAATGGAACTAACAATTGGTCTGAGAGGAATATCTTTCTTATGAATTTTTGGAAGACCATATAATTTTGGAAAGCGTGACGACTTCTCTCGTGGAATAAGTGACTTCTTGATATCATCACTAAGTTTTGTTTCCATTATTTTAGTTTTCGTGGTTTTCTCAAGATACGTGATTCCTAAAGAAGAAATAATTACAGCGGTTGAATCAGCCATTCAGAAATGCACCAATAATACTGCCGAAACAATTAGACAAGAAACATGCTCGATTTTAAGAAAAAATACACCACCAAAATGCAATTTATCAAAACTAGAAATAATAGCCCTCAAAGAATTACGCAACAACAAAGAGTTGATAATCCTTCCAGCTGATAAAGGCAATGCCACAGTAGTGATGAACAGTGAAGATTATAAATCGAAAATGACCGATATCCTTGAAGACCCAGCATACAAAATACATGCAAGCAACCCAATCACGTATCTTGAGAAAACCACGAAAACTAAAATAATGGAAACAAAACTTAGTGATGATATCAAGAAGTCACTTATTCCACGAGAGAAGTCGTCACGCTTTCCAAAAATTATATGGTCTTCCAAAAATTCATAAGAAAGATATTCCTCTCAGACCAATTGTTAGTTCCATTGGTTCGCCGTTATATATATATATATATATATATTATATATATATATATATATATATATATATATATATATATATATATATATATATATATATATATATATATATATATATATATATATATATATATATATATATATATATATATATATATATATATATATAATATATATATATATATATATATATATATATATATATATATTATATATATATAATATATATATATATATATATATATATATATATATATATATATATATATATATATAATATATATATATATATATATATATATATATATATATATATATATATATATATATATATTTATATATATATATATATATATATATATATATATATATATATATATATATATATATATATATATATATATATATATATATATATATATATATATATATATATATATATATATATATATATATATATACATATATATATATATATATATATATATATATATATATATATATATATATATATATATATATATATATATATATATAATATATATATATATATATATATATATATATATATATATATATATATATATATATATATATATATATATATATATATATATATATATATATATTTATATATATATATATATACATATATATATATATATATACATATATATATATATATATATATATAATATATATATATATATATATATATATATATATATATATATATATATTTATATATATATATATATATATATATATATATATATATATATATATATATATATATATATATATATATATATATATATATATATATATATATATATATATATATATATATATATATATATATATATATATATATATATATATATATATATATATATATATATATATATATATATATATATATATATATATATATATATATATATATATATATATATATATATATATATATATATATATATATATATATATATATATATATATATATATATATATATATATATATATATATATATATATATATATATATATATATATATATATATATATATATATGTATAGTTTTTTTATTTGGTTGCATAATATTATTCAAAGAATGTTATGTAATATTTATTAAATAATATTGTCAAAGCGTACCCTGATAGAAACGGGACAAAAGCGTTAAGGGGAAAGAATATTGTTAAATAAGCTGATTATCCAATCAATTCATTTTTATTACAATTTAATGCTGAACATAAATTGATTTATATAATTAAAACTATTTGAAATTTAACCTATGATAAATTAAAAAAAAAAGATGAACTTACGCTTAGCTGTATTTAAAACAAACTTTTTATTACATAATGTAAGTACTCAACGTAGATATAATATTAACACTATGATGTTTATATGTTTTTCAATAACTTTCACGGTTTTAAGTAATATTTAAACTTATGCAGATGACTTTACTGGCGGGTTTACTGTCACAACCATCAACTAAAAATGTATGAACATACAAGACCAAAATATGAAATAAAATAAAATAAACGTCCATAGTAAGTGATAAAAAAAACACATCGCATTTTAAATAATAATAAAAAAAACAACAATCTTCACTTCCTAATGTTCTATTAACTTTTTCTGTAGCTAAATGTTGAGCATATAGAAGCTGAGGAGATAATTTATAACATATATTTTATCACGTACATACCATATTTTACGCATATTTTTACTCCTCACTAACCCAAGGGAATATAGTGGGGAGTTATGATAATATTCAAAATGTGCTAATGAGAGTGGAAACAATAAGGCTGTGTTTCTCGAACAAAGATTAAAGTAAAAGTATAGTTAAAATACTTTGATTTCATACAATTGTTCAAAGCTTTTGGTTGTTTCATTGAAATCTAATGCTGTAGAACAGCGGTCGGGGAACCGGGGTGAATTACCCCAAATGGGGTAAAAATGATTTTTTTTTTGGGTAATAAGGAAATTTTTCTTGTTTGCTATTTCAAAAACGTGTTAGTATATTTACAAACTTAATCAAAAAGTCCCAATTTTGAAGTAATTGCATCAAACATGAAGCAACATCACTTCTCCAAAAACTGAAAGGGAAACCTGAAAATCTGAATTTTTGTTTGATCCAATTTGAGAATTTTATTTTGTTTGTCTATTACATACTTACTATTTTCATGTAACTTTTTTTTATTTTCTGTGTAAATTAATTCAATAAATCGACCGCTTACCGCCAATACCTCCTATCTTAAATATGCAAAATAACACTGTTTTATAATTTTATTTCCAAGAAAGAGCTCTAACTACTATAAACATTGCTTTAAAAAATAGTTGTTTTTTACAATGTATAACTCTATATTCGTTTTTGGTGTTAATTAACACTTCTGTGTAAGATAGAAGTTGAAGGTACAAATTTAATTGAAATTTGAGTTAGGAGGTATTGGCGGTAAGCGGTCGAAATAGTGTTTATTTAAATACACATTGATTGTCTTCTTTTCAAAATGGGGGGAAGGGGTAATATCGACTTACGCAAAAATATTTAGGGGTAATGGTTAATAAAGTTCCCCGACCGCTGCTGTAGAAGGATGCATTTTGAATAATTTTATGAAATCAAAGTAAGTATTTCAACAATACTATTACTGATACATTTGTTGAAACAACCCAGCCTAAACAAATTAATATATGTTCTATAATTATAAATAATGCTTATCTTTTTATGCAGTTTTTATGTACCTATATCTAATAATAATATTGTGTTTGCATGATATGTTCACTTTATTGATATTTTGTCAAAATTAATATTTGTAATACGCAACATCTGTTCAATGAATTAACATAGGTGTATTTCGCACGCGATAAAAATTATGTAGTGTACTTAAGTACGTGTAAGTAAATTCATATGTAGTTTATGTTCCATACCACACACAGGAAATTCTTTCGTAGTTCGTGAGCAGTAGAGATTATGTTTTGAGACATTGACATTGACGTGATTTTTATCATTATCGACAAAATTTATACAAAATAAAAACACGACGAATATAATACTCATGTGAAAAGAAAATGAGCCACTTAGAAATATACGTCGTATGCAGAACCTGCGAACGATTTGTAAGTGTTGTGTTAAATTTTGAACTTGTGCAGGTAGGTACTACCAACCAAATTCATATTGTTTTAATTGCTATTTCATGTTAAACACATTACCAGTATAAACAGTAGGTATATTTTAAAACTTTATTATTTTATAAGTTTGTAAACATTTGTTACAAATAGTATAGGTTTGTCAACATATTTATATGTAACAAAGATATTGAAACAAAAATAAAAAGGGATTCACTTTATTTTTACGGTGCCACTATTTTTACGACCGGAATTGGCGGGAAAAGCGTTTTCCCGCCAAAAAGTGTCTATTTACACGACAAATTTTCTGACGTCGTCTATGTTTTTAGGTCATTTATAACCATTGAAAGCGCAGATAAATCAAAATACAAAAATATTTACCTTTGTCATTTTTTCAATGGTCATAAAAATGCATCATGGAAACCAACTTGAAGAAAAAATAAATAATATTGGCATCTTATTACATTTACTTAATTTTATAAATCATTTTTTCATCGAGATCTACAATTATAACAAAGGTAAATATTTTATAACTTGATTTATCTGCGTATTCTGTGGTTATTTTTGGTTTTCGTCTATGGTTGAGTCGTGTAAATAGTCGTAGACTTATTTTTATTGACAATAACATCTCAATAGAGGCGAAGTCGGGATATTATAGAAGAACCAGGAACTCAGGCACCTACAGGGCTTACGATCTGTCATCGGCTAGTTTACGAGATCACTTTATGCGCTTGCGCAACGTCCACCAAGTATGCCTTCATTGAGTTCCCTTTTCAGTGTAATTTTTGAAAGTTCTATATATTTGAATAATGTGTAAACAATTCACTTGAATAATACGAAATTATACTATTGCCATATATGAGGTAACGAAGAAACCTTTTTTGTAACGCCACATATTATATTGAAAAATTAGTTAATTTGTAAACAACGAAAGCAACAGTCCGCATAAATTGATCACGTAAACCAGCCGATGACAGGTCGTAAGCCCTGTAGGTGCCTGAGTTCCTGGTTCTTCTCTAATATCCCTACTTTGTCTCTATTGGATGTTATTTTCAGTAAAAATATCATTTGACTCCCGACAAGGATAAAAATCCAATGTTTGCGTTTATGCAATTAAATAAATATATTGGATTCACTTTATTTTATTACATAAAGAAATTTAGTGCAGTTAAATCGGCATTCGTGAGACAGTTCGTTAGATATCTAACTGTTGAGAAAAGGGTCCCGAGTTCGATTCCCGGTGGCGACACAATTTTTAATTGTGTCTGTGATATCACAAGTCTCCAGAATGTGGAAATTTGTTATTGGGTTCGTTTTAAATGAATAATTGACATTTTTTCTAGAATCCTATTAGTTCCCCGATAGTAAATTATACAATATCATTCTATAGTTCTTGCTTAATTATTGGTAGTATTAATACCTAGTTATTAGAAAAGAACTTTTAAAATCATTTTTAAGCAATGTTCGTTCTGAGATAGTATCAAAGTCATATCGTGTTTTGCTTACTTAAAATTTTTGCTTATTAATATGTGCAAGCACGATTGGATTATTACGAATATTAACTCGGGTCAATGTTCACTGAATTCATTTTGGATTTAACAATTAAAGGTAGATTGTTTACTATTTCTAATCCATACATTAACCGAAGAATATCATTGACATAATTATTTTTTCATCAAAAACTGTTAATTCTCAATGTCATATTACAAATTCACCAATCCATTTAACGAGCGTTTCAATATAATATTTTTTTGTGATTGTAGTTTTGATAATAACTAATAAAAATATTACCAAATCGTAATCCCACAAGATAGTAAGTCATAATTAATGGTTGTAGCCTTCTATATTTATTTTTTTATTTTCATTTCGAAAAATTTTGCTTTTCCTTTTCGCATTGTGATATATTATGTTTCAGCCAGAAGATCAATGATTATATGATTATCCTTAAGAATAGCAAATTTTATATTTTTACTCTGTTTGTGATATATGCGGCCAAACGCTAAATAAATATTTATTTTCTTTGGGAAGCTACAGCTCATTTACAGTTTAATGATACAATATTATTTTTACAGTGTTAGAGCAAAAAAAAGCATTCCATCAACATAATATAAAAACAAATAATAGTTTAGAAACCTAAAATATTCATACACACCATCACACACACACCATCACACACATACATACATATACATACACACACATATATACAACAACTAGGGAAGGGAAGAGAAAGGAGAGAAGAGAGACTAGAACGACAGGATAGAGAGATATTGGTGGCACATCACCTTCAGAACATCATGTCTAAATCTATAATATTTCGCGTTGAATATGTCTATCTCAGCTGAGAATGTATTGTTATATTGGCTGCATATGCGTGTAATTGTGACATTTTTCCTGATATAATATGTTTTCAGAGCATTGGGATATGTTTAAATTTATCATACGAATCCCAAAATTAGTTAATGCAATAACTATTTTTACTTTTTCTTTTTAAATGCATATATGCAAACATTCAATATTTTTTCCTGTCGGGAGGCAAATGATTTTTTTTGACAATTTTTTTACATCTGAATAAAGACGAAGTTGGAATATTATAGGAAAACCAGGAACTCGAGCTACCAACTGGGCTTACGACCTGTCATTGGCTGGTTTACGTGATCACGTCATCGGCTGGTTAACGTTGCGCAAGCGCTTAAAGTGATCACGTAAATTAGCCGATGACAAGTCGTAAGCCCTGTGCCTAAAGTTCCTGGTTCTTTTATAATATTCCGACTTCGTCTCTATTGAGATGTAAAAAAATACTATTTATACCATTTTATATATAAATTATTGACTATTTTGCATCTCATTTTGGTTACTAAACCAACTGCATTTTGATGGTGAAATTATTAAATATGCTCGTGGAACACAATGAAAAATATTGCTCTTAAAACCAAGATATCGTAAAAGTATCCTGTTTTATCCTGAAAATGTATTTTTTAGTTTACAAGGTACAGCACATAACCTTCAAGATTAATAAATTTGCGAAGGTTTCATTCCATAACCTTATAAAGTGAATCTTGCAGTTTAGTGATTATGTTAGATATATCGTGTAGGTGGATATGCACTTTTTAATGCAGCAAATGATAATTTAATCAATAATATTGTGGGATATACCTGACGTCTAATGGCAAAATTATTATCTGTGTGTCTGAATGTTTTTTGAGTCATATGTATGTAATTTGCATGTTCTTTGACTGTGGGAGAAATTCAATGTCACCTTTGGTATCCTTAATCTGAAATATTACGTGGCGTTGCGCAGGAATTCTAAAAATAAATTGACATTGTAGGTAGCTTCTAAATGTATGCTACTGTAAAAGCCCGTATATTGGTAAATCCTAGGTAATCACTTTTAAATCTTAAGATTTACCAAAATGAATAGGTAAATGTAAAATTTACAAAAAAATGTGACGTTTTTTCGGGCATTTACCATTAGATTTTGATACATGCTAGGTTTTACCAATGACTGTAGGTAAATGTTGGTTTCGGGAATACAAAGGTGTTGATAGAATTTTTTCTGAAACTAATTTCCATTCAATTCAAGCAATTATTATAAAAGACAAACTGAACCTGATCAAAAAATGCAGGGGAATGATCATACTATAATTTCGTTGTTTTATTTTGTTGCATCCCATATAATTTTTGATGAGCTTGAATAAGTGTTGCTATAAATTAATAGTAAATAGCTATTTTTAAAGATTTACCGTGTCTCTGGTATAAATCCTAAGATTTATCGAGTGAATGCTGGTAAAATTTTGAAATTGACGATAATCACAGGACAGTTTTGACTTTTACCATTAAGATTCGATGAAACCTGGGTTTACTGGAAAATTTTAGGATGCGCGGTTATTCCAACATTTACAATAATACAGTTAAATCTATCATCAGTCTTATGTGACCTTAGTATAATCGTAAGAACCTTAAAAAGGTTAATTAGTTCATGAACATCACATATTTTTTTTACATTTATATTAGTTATCAAAACATTGTTTACAATTCAATAAGACTTTCTCCAATACATTTTTGATAAGGAAAATATGTAATGTTAGAGTGTATTTTTGTTGATTTTTTGGTTAATTTACAAAAAAACAAATATTCTCACATAAAGAATTGAATTGTACCTTTTTTTGTTTTATTTTGTAGTATTGCTTCTCGGATAACTAATATAATATGCTATATCAAAATACAAATTTATTTATTTTATTTTGTATTGCTTCTCGGACAACTAATATAATGTGCTATATCAAAATACAAATTTATTTATTTTATTTTGTATTGCTTCTCGGACAACTAATATAATGTTCTATATCAAAATACAAATTTATTTATTTTATTTTGTATTGCTTCTCGGACAACTAATATAATGTGCTATATCAAAATACAAATTTATTTATTTTATTTTGTATTGCTTCTCGGACAACTAATATAATGTGCTATATCAAAATACAAATTTATTTATTTTATTTTGTATTGCTTCTCGGACAACTAATATAATGTTCTATATCAAAATACAAATTTATTTATTTTATTTTGTATTGCTTCTCGGACAGCTAATATAATATGCTAAATCAAATACAACTTTATTTAGCGCGCACCTAGACAGAAAACACAGTGAAAAACTGTTTCCATCTGGAATCGCACACGGGACCTTTGGCTCGGGATTCAGATAAGTAACAAACTGAACCACGAAGGCCGACTAAAATAGTTAAGCACAAGTAGTTACAAAACATGACTGCGTAATTTGCTATGATGGTTTATTTGAAACTCTTCTGGAAGTTGAAAATTGTGAATAATTACATTATATTGTGAATAATTACATTATATTGTGAAAAATTACATTATATTGTGAATAATTACATTCTTCCTAAAATTTTCTGTCTTGACAAGTTTCTTTCCCGCATACATACACAATGAATACGAAAATTGAGGTGGCTTCAGGCCTCAATTTTTCTCTTCATTTGAAATTATAATTCATGGTTTCTATACCGAAGAGAAATTGAAATTTAAATGAACAGTAAAAAAATGTTCACTAGAACACCGTCACTTTAATCTTATTAATACCTACACTTGTGATGTACTTCTGTCATTTTAATATTTAAACACTCTATTTTATTCTACCTTCAGAGCAACAAAAAATACAATAAGGTATAAATTTGACATTTCATTATAATTTTAGTGCTTTTTCAGAATTAAACACATTATTATTTAATGATATACTAGTTGCATGTAACGCATGAGATCCAACTGTCCATAGCGATAGTGTGTATAGTTGAAGAATAAGAATCAAACTATAAACCCATAAATCTAAATTATTGAAAATTTTAACACACGTTGGTATGTATGTCAAGATAGGACAGTATGGAGGTCAGTCCTCTTTTCCTACCCGGAATATGAAAACAGCGTGATGGTTCTGTATGTATGTTTGGATATTAAGTATCAAACTATTAAGTCTTCTTACATATTGTGTTTTGGCGACTGCCATTCAAATTGTATGAAGCGATGTCGTCACTAAATTCAATTTTTATAAAAATTGTTAAAAAAAATGAGATCTTCTACTAAAATGTTAATATTTTTTAAATAAAATTAAATTTTCTAGTTGGGGTGTTTCGGCTTTTTTCGATATTTAAAAAAAAATTGGAAATATAGGCAGTTATTTTTCTTAATAAAAATGTTTGAGACACCCTGGATTTTTTTTGAAAAAACTTATTTGAGTATTTGTATTTGTCTATGTTTACCAATTTTAAGCGTTCTAGCTTTTATAGTTTCTGAGATATATGGAAAAATAAACCAAAAATTCGAAAGTTGATAACTCCTGACTGAACAAAAATTTACAATTCTGAGTATAATAGTTTTGTAGGCCTATAACTATTTATATATTCTGAAATTTTAGGCTTTGTGAATCCAGCGGATCAAAAGTTATAAGGGACGGACGGACAGACACACACACAGACACACACCCTCACACACACACAAACACACCCTCAAACACAAACACACACACACACACACACACGCACACACGCACACACGCTCACACACACACACGCTCTCACACACACACACACACACACACACACACACACACACACACACACACACACACACACACACACACACACACACAAAACTCACATAAAATGTTCTACTCCGAATTCTGAGTAAATCCATGTGTGGGAACATATATGCTGCGAAGCCTCTAAGTTGGTGTTTTTAGCATGCAAAAAGTCCACTACGCCATACAAAATGGTCCTTTATACACGCGTCTTGGATTTAAACTGCCTCTTACTTCAAAACAATTTCATTCTCTTGAACGAATCGACAGTTGGACTATTTCATATAAAGAGAAATATTGAGAAATACTGAAGCCTCCTCAATCCTAATATATTAGTCTCTGATTATGTGAATTAGGTGATTGTACGTAACTTATTTAGAAAATCAGTTGTTTCTATGTATTATTTCTATAAAAATTTGCAAAATAGGCCTATGTTATAAATAAACTAATTTCGTAAAATGCTGACAATCACCGAATATAAATTACCCGTTATTTGTAAGGGAACATATATTTTATTAAAATTGACAAATTAATCAAAGGTATTGATTGACTTGGGTGTACCTAATGGAAATTCAGCATCTATACTAAGTATTTTTATTTTATGTTCGTTCGTTCTATTTGGGTGCAATGTATTATTATGAGAAAAATGTTGTAGAGGTGCGTTTCAGTTTTTATATTTTTTGTGTTGAAATCGAAACAAATACCTATACTAAATTGAAACAATTCGAGGGAATTGAATGAACCTATACCTATATAGCATCTGAAATGATTAAAAAAATACTTTTTATGTGACACTATGTACCGTAAAGTATTTTTCATAAAGGTAACTCGGAAATTTGATATTATATTATGTTATTTTGCTACTTATTTACACATTGAAATTTGCTGAACATTAAAAAAATAGCAAAACGCATATTTACTGTGACACACATAAATGCGTAATCAGTTATATTAATATGGATATGGGTGCCAAAATATTTAGATTCTATTAAATAACTGACCGCATATGTAAATTTGTTATATAATCGACATAACTACCTACAAAAATATAATTAATTTTATTTTATACGAATATTTCTGTGATATTTTGTAACAAGGTAGGTAGGTTTGTATTACATCATGTGATGCAATAATATTTACCTATTATATAATATTAATATAAAGCACCACAAGTGAAAGTATTGTCTAAATGTCATGTATTTTCCTATTCCGACATTGTTCTTACGGTTCCCAATTTTTACACTCTGCTTCCTGTAGTTGTGTAATTCATTTCCGTATGATGTTGGTCTTCTGTTTTAATTATTTTATTATGAAGATTGGTACTCAAGTTCCATGAACCATATAACTTTGGAGATTCTGCATCTATGTATGGTAGATTTAATAGTGGAAAATGATTTAATTTAGTTGAAATTCCAAATAGTAATATTTAATTTATTTAATCGTAGAAATGCACATAATGTATATATTAATACAATTGAGGTTTTATATCTTGATTTGACAAAAACAAGTATTCAAAAAAATATATATATTCGGTCTAAACTCCTTCAAAAAAAAATTATCTCATTATTATGATACATTCAATCTGGTTTTATTTATCGAAATAAAAAATAACATCAATTTGTGGCAGAACCAATACAACAAATTGTTATAGTTCAGTCGAAATCTCTCATAGTTTTCAATTTATTTCAGAGTTAGGTTAAAAAATCTAAACACTATTAAAACTATGGAGATGTGAAATTTAAACACTATAAATATTAAAATAATACAATATTATAATAATACCTACTGATAATCCCTCACATTTACCTGTTTATTTGAATGTAAAAAACACTAAATTTACATATGTACCAAAACAACGAGGTATTCCATTTTGATGTGATAGTTCCAATATTACAAAATGATACACTTCATATCAAGTTCTTCATTATTTTTATGTTCAAAGACGTATAGTAGAGTTAAGACCTATAGACGAATTAGACAAAATATCTAAATCTTTTCAAATGGCTCCCCATATAGACCTTGCTCTTTGATTTATTTGCAAGATTTAAATCGGTGGATACCACCAAAAAAGAAATAAATCTAATACCTATATTTCCACTAAGTAAGATTAGATTAGGTTGAATTGAAATGCCCACATACATATTTAGATGAAAATACGATTAGCCTTGGGGTTTGCGTGCAAATATGTATTAGTCTCATACTACATATATATAGTGTGTGTCACTTCCTGGTCATCTTACGTCATTTTTCTATTGATTTCAAAGACGTAATTTTTCTCCGTAATTTAGAAGACGTTATGATGTTTCATTATATTGATGCGACACAAATGTATAATTGTTAATTAATATGGTTTTGTATATTTTTTTTATGATTCATTAAAACATTTATAAAATGTTTTTCTGTGTATTTATCATTGACTAAAAATATTCGTTTGTATGCGGTACCATTAGTTTTATAGATATAAAACATTTTGCTTTTTTTTGTTTTCAATGTATTGTTTATTTAAATATTACAAAATAGTGAACATCAATAATTTGTAAATCTTTTACTTAATTTAAGCTAATTAGTTCAAATCCCTTTATTTTTTATTGAATTCAAATTTGTTGATTTTGTTAGTTGATGTTTAATTTCTAATAATTAGGTATCACATACATTCTCAATTAATTTTTAGTTACATGTCAATATTCGAATCGGTAATTTGAACATAATATTAATTGCACGTTGATATTATATTTAACATGTATTGTTATGATGTAGAAAATAATGTTTGTATCATATAGGTACATACTCCTCTTTATTTTTTTTAATATCATTTCCTTGCTCTTTCCGAATATGTCTCTTTTTTATCTTTTGTGATAATCTTTACTTTTTATTACCTGGATGGTGTCTTTGTAAATATAAAACATTTATTAATTGTAGATGAAAAACTGTTATAAGTTTCTATGCAATATTAGGTACCAATCTCCATACAAAAACACCACACAACCTCATACTTACTCGTTCACAATTCACGCAGCCCAGCTGAGGAACTAATTACCCAATGTAATATGAGAAGCTCACACTTCTTATCCACACCCCTATAATTCCTTTTATCCTTCTACTCTTTGCATCTCATCCATTTTTTTTTTGTTTTGATATTATCATTATTATTTTTAAATTGTGTTTTCTTTTGCATCTTGTACCTATTTCTTATTATTATTTTTTTTCATGTTTTTGAGTATTTGTAATACTTGCTACAAGTGTACTTACTAGTGTGGTTGACTGGTAGAAATTGCCTGCGGGTAATAAGTCACATTATGTATAAAATATTTTTGCAAAATAAATGAATATTATTTTTAATATAAAACAATCATTTTTTTTCGCTTATATCATTTGAAAAAAATGTCTTCATGAAAATTTTTATTTATTTTTTTTTTTCAAATTGAAGCTTACAATGTACAAAGAATAATATTTATGTATAAAAATATCAAATATAACAATTATCATCTCCATACATCAATTATTAGCTTACAACACTATCATAATTTATTACAAAATACAGTCATATATTCAAGTTACAAAATCATATGTGTATCTTCATGAAAATAAATGCCTGCTTTTATAAATACTGGAAAATATTTGATTTTTTATTAAATTCATTATGCTCCTCAGCCCCCCCCCCCCCTAGATAACGTGTCATTTAGCTCAAGAAAAGAAACAGTTGCCAGTCACTTGACAACTGCCAACATTGATAACATTGAGTTATCTTTTCTTGTTTCTTTTCTTGAGCTAAATGGCACGTTGTCTAGGGGGGGCTGGCTACTTACAGGTAATGTCAAATGTTAATAGTAAACTGTGTTTCTACCGGAAATAAAATATGACACTTTTGTGAGTACATCGAATATATTTTTTTATTTCTTTGTATCTTAACAAAATGTCTCCATCAACCAAAAACTAAAAATTTCACAAGTCTGTTACAACAACTCCAGGGAAAAATTCTCAGCTTTTAAGTTCAATTGATATGAATAGTTATAAATTAAAAAAAAAATACACAGACATTCATTGATTAGCAATTGCTGAGTAATATTTTACTTAGTAAACGGCTGATAATGACGGTGCCACGCCTTTCATTTGTCGTCACGACAAATTCTCTATCGTAAATAATTCCTATATGAAAATCAATTTCACTTTTTCTACTAATGAAACTTATAAGACAATTCAAAATCGTTTCTCTGTAAATTTGCCAATTTAAAATATTAATTATGCAAAATATTATATAGCTAACCAATATGTAGGAGAATGTGTGGATTATCCCCACGGAGATTCAGTAAATGGAGTGCGCGTTACTTGTTCTATAATTAACACAAGTATGATGAGGAAGCTGAGTCGTGGTTTAAGATGATCGATGGAATTGAACCATATAATGAAATACACGCAAATTGGGAACCAGAATTCCAACCATAGCATGAATTCATGGCTTTTCCCTTACATACATGTGACCTTTGGCTCCGCTTTTGCTCAAACTTAGTGTATTCAAAATTTAAATTTATTTATTTATCATGATTTATAAAATCATTTTTTTTACATTTTGTTTATATCCACCTCTGAGGTGGATATATATAATATGTGTTCTGAGGTGGAATATTTCATAATCACGTATATTTAATATAATTAATTGTATGTGCCTCGGAAAAAGATGGGCCCATGATATTGTACCCGTCGCTGTTGGTTGACGGGTACAAAAATCTCAACGAAAAGAAGAGTGGAGAAATCTAGAAGTGGCCTACATCCAGCAGTGAAGAGATGGCTTAAGGAAGAAAGGAAGGCTATTGTATTCAGCCAAGCCTACCCAGGGCTGTCAAGCTTATGACGATGATGAATTATACATATGTGCGTACTGAGCGTGAGCAATTTGTCATTTAACGATGATTCATATTTTTTATTATACGACAATTTTTGGCATATCTTTGTTACATGTTTTTGGAATAGTGCTATGTCTATATATAACAAAACCATGAGTATATAATATGACTCTAATGGAAAGTGAATTTGATCGTGTCCGACAGCTGTGTCGTACAGTGACCTAACCACTTATTGGTCAGAATGTGGCATCATTTTTTTTATTTATTCTGCCATGGCCTTGCTTGGTCCCTCTCCCGAGCTGGTACCCAACCTCTCGTTTTTGTCATTCTTTCAATATAATAATACTAGTAATTTAACACCAATACAGTATTGAATTACGAGTACATTGTTTATTTGATGTTGCAATTTAATTCAGTATAATTTACACAACGAAATAACCACTCGTTTTGCGAAAATCTTTTGAAAATTTATAATGATTTTTTTTTTAATATTAGGCAACCCACCCTTATAAGAGTGATTTGTGAGTTATAATGAATTCATTGTGGTAATTTCCATCCTTGAAAAAAAATTAATAAAAAATATAAGTTACTGATATAAAATCTTATTTTTTTTTATTTACATATTTCAATATAGTACCTACATTTCATGTAGTACTCTTAAGCATTTAGACAAAGGTTAGATATTGAGGGTATATTATTAAGATTACATAAAATAAAAAAAAAATGTATTAATACTGGATTTAAATTATACTGTATTTATACTGGATTTATTATTTTTATTATTTGTACAAGTAGAATGGAATTTTCGAGAAGAACAAGATATACATTAGATTACATTGCACGGATAAATTATTTTTTTCCTATAATTATGGGATCCTGAGATTTAAAAAATATTTTTCTTCCATGTACATTTTCATGTTTGTCGATGGGTCTTTAAAATTATCAAAGACGGAAAAGATGAAAAGACAAAATAATAGATAAATATAAAAAGACAAAATAATAGATAAATATAAAAAGACAAAATAATAGATAAATATAAAAAGACAAAATAATAGATAAATATAAAAAGACAAAATAATAGATAAATATAAAAAGACAAAATAATAGATAAATATAAAAAGAAAAAATAATAGATAAATATAAAAAGACAAAATAATAGATAAATATAAAAAAAGCAGTAAGTACTTATTTGTGGTTGTTGATTTAAGATTTTTATAGCTTGAGTAATTCCTGATTATTATTTGAAATAATTAGCGTTGTTTTGTATGATATTATAGTTTGCTATTAATTTCCAATAACATTATGAAGACTTAACTCTAAACGGTTACTTTTGAGTGTTGATGGGAGGATGTCAAATCGAGTACCTAACCAGTATTTTTGTATGTATATAGGTACATAGCTAACGTGTTGACTGTAATCAATGTGTAGGCAACAAAAAGCATCTTCATTTCAAATAAAAGTCTTGACCAACGACAACTTCTATAAGTTAAATTTTAAATAACATGAGTAGATAAATTCTTCTCCTACTTCCTCCTTCATAAGATCTTGGGATCTGCTTGTGACATAGAGATCTCTTGGGGTATGGAGAGGTTTTTCGCAGGTCTCCTACCCCACTCCATTGGGAAAGTTATAGGACTTCAAATCCTGTTCATCTATTGAGATCTCTTAGGACACAAACTCTAGGACCCGAATGCACAGTACTAGGTACCTAAATACTAACTCCTAACCTCACTGGAGTATTTAGTATTCTTAAGTTAGCAATTGCGTTGCAGAGACATCACTAACTAAATACTACGCCAAACTTAAGATCGATGGCGTAGAATTTCACATTATTGTGAACGAAGAAAAGAGATATACAGCTTTCTATGGGTTTAGACTGACGTTTAAAATGTTTTTTGTCATAATAACACAAACATATGTAACCAAGGTCACACTGACAGCTCGATGTCACGATTTTTCTGAAATTCCAGCGAATTTTCGGCATCTTGTATGGATCGCTAAATACTCTGTTTGGTATTTGATTTGACAAAATTACCAAAAACACATTTGTCGAAGTCGCTAAAATCATCATCCATCGAAAACATCTCGTATTTTAGTATTTAATCACTCGTAAGGTTCCTCGCGATCAATCTTACTTTTTGACAATTTGCAAATGTTTGTTTAGCCAACGCGCATGCGCTAAGTATTTAGATATGTCTCTGCAATTCTCATACAAAAACTTCGTAGCATCCTCCAGCTAGGAAGCCACGTGATCTCCTAACTTTAGTGAGCGACTGTGTAATGAAAACATGGTTAGTATTTAGAATTTAGTATTTAGGTAGGACTTTGCATTCTGACCTGGCTGTGACGCCTCTTTGCTGCTATTAATATTGATCTTTGAATTATAGTACCGCTTAAAAAATCAAGAATAAAGATTATTCTAACGGCATTCTGGTATTAAAACATTCTCAATGTACAAACCACCACTAAGTAATTGATATGGAATATTCTAGAATAAGCTGGTGCGGTCATTCGATAGTTCATTCGTCATTATTTGTCGGACCTTATTACCTCCTCCACGCCAAGTCGTCTGACTATTGCTCACTATGGCATAACGCAGCGTTATGTAATCCCGTTATATACTAAAGAAGCCTTACCAATCTTCTGATGTAACTCTGTGACATTCCATCCATATTGTGTATACCGTGACAGCGTCTACTTTACACGTGGATATAATCCACCCTTCCTCTGTTACGCGTTATGTCATATTCTGAAATACGCCAGCAAAAAAATATTGAATAGATTCAAATTCCAAATGATCTAGAATTCTGGCCAAATTGAAAGTCGCGAAAGGAGGCACAATATTTAGTTTATGTGAAGGTTATCACCGACTTGAGTATTCTGATTTCTATTTTACTATTGACTTTATCGTTAAAAAATATTATAGTTTTTAAAAATATTATTTTTAGTAAAGAAAAAGAGGGAAAACTTACATACATTATATATTCTTTTGGTCGCTAGAAAAACACATTACTTTATTTTGAGAGAAAAACACATTATATTATTTTTAGTAAAGAAAAAGAGGGAAAACTTACATACATAATATATTCTTTTGGTCGCTAGAAAAACACATTATATTATTTTTAGTAAAGAAAAAGAGGGAAAACTTACATATATAATTATATTCTTTTGGTCGCTAGAAAAACACATTACTTTATTTTGAGAGAAAAACACATATTATTTTTAGTAAAGAAAAAGAGGGAAAACTTACATACATAATATATTCTTTTGGTCGCTAGAAAAACACATTACTTTATTTTGAGAGAAAAACACATTATATTATTTTTAGTAAAGAAAAAGAGGGAAAACTTTCATACATAATATATTCTTTTGGTCGCTAGAAAAACACATTACTATATTTTGAGAGAAAAACACATTATATCATTTTTAGTAAAGAAAAAGAGGGAAAACTTACATACATAATATATTCTTTTGGTCGCTAGAAAAACACATTACTTAATTTTGAGAGAAAAACACATTATATTATTTTTAGTAAAGAAAAAGAGGGAAAACTTACATACATAATATATTCTTTTGGTCGCTAGAAAAACACATTACTTTACTTTGAGAGAAAAACACATTATATTATTTTTGGTAAAGAAAAAGAGGGAAAACTTACATACATAATTATATTCTTTTGGTCGCTAGAAAAACACATTACTTTATTTTGAGAGAAAAACACATATTATTTTTAGTAAAGAAAAAGAGGGAAAACTTACATACATAATATATTGTTTTGGTCGCTAGAAAAACACATTACTTTATTTTGAGAGAAAAACACATTATATTATTTTTAGTAAAGAAAAAGAGGGAAAACTTTCATACATAATATATTCTTTTGGTCGCTAGAAAAACACATTACTTTATTTTGAGAGAAAAACACATTATATCATTTTTAGTAAAGAAAAAGAGGGAAAACTTACATACATAATATATTCTTTTGGTCGCTAGAAAAACACATTACTTTATTTTGAGAGAAAAACACATTATATCATTTTTAGTAAAGAAAAAGAGGGAAAATTTACATACATAATATATTCTTTTGGTCGCTAGAAAAACACATTACTTTATTTTGAGAGAAAAACACATTATATTATTTTTGGTAAAGAAAAAGAGGGAAAACTTACATACATAATTATATTCTTTTGGTCGATAGAAAAACACATTACTTTATTTTGAGAGAAAAACACATTATATTATTTTTAGTAAAGAAAAAGAGGGAAAACTTACATACATAATATATTCTTTTGGTCGCTAGAAAAACACATTACTTTATTTTGAGAGAAAAACACATTATATTATTTTTAGTAAAGAAAAAGAGGGAAAACTTTCATACATAATATATTCTTTTGGTCGCTAGAAAAACACATAACTTTATTTTGAGAGAAAAACACATTATATTATTTTTAGTAAAGAAAAAGAGGGAAAACTTACATACATAATATATTCTTTTGGTCGCTAGAAAAACACAATACTTTATTTTGAGAGAAAAACACATTTAATTATTTTGGTCGCTAGATAAACACTCTATTCAAAGAATTCATTAATTTTGTCGTCAATTTTATATTTTTTTAATACTTGTCAGGTTCTCCACACGTAGACTCAAGAGAAAGCCTCGGTATTGGGTAGTGCAATATAGCTCCTCCATAGTCCTTAAATTGTCCACTAATGAATATTTCGGAATCAGAAATGTACCTGCGAGTTTAACGAATATAATAATACAATTTTGATAAAAGTAATACTTATGTAATTTAAAGTAGATGCAATATACATGTTCATCTTCTTTTATTTTACAATGATGCATGAATTCCTTTGCAGGCCAAGAATGAAGAAATGAAATTGTGTAGGTAATTTTTGTTACCTGTGAGTGACGATTATCAAAATAAGTCATTACACAAACAATGTGCTAAATTAATATGGTTTTATAAATTCCACAGGCGAGATAATTATTAGTTAGATTAATACCATTGCATCACAAAACAAGTGGGTTGTGGCCAATTCTATACTCCTCACAAACAAAGTCACTCCACAAAGTATTCAAATTTTGCATAGAAAATTTACAGAATTTTCATGAAATGAGATATAATATTATTACTAGTTGCATGTAACACATGAGATCCAACTGTCGATAGCGATAGTATGTATAGTTGAAGAATAAAAATCAAACTATAAACCCATAAATCCAAATTATTGAAAATTTTAACTCATGTTGGTATGTATGTCAAGATAGGACAGTATGGAGGTCAGTCCTCTTTTCCTTCCCGGAATATGAAAACAGCATGATGGTTCTGTATGTATGTTTGGATATTAAAATCCTATCAAACTATTAAGTCTTCTTACATATTGTGTATAGGCGACTGCCATATAAATTGTATGAAGCGATGTCGTCACTAAATTCAATTTTTATAAAAATTGTTAAAAAAAATTTGAGATGTACAGATACAATGTTAATATTTTTTATAGAAAATTAAATTATCTAGTTGGGGTGTTTCGGCTTTTTTCGATATTTTTAAAAAATTTGGAAATATAGGCAGTTAAACTCATAAATTTATCATAAAAAAATACTTTTCTTAATAAAAAATGTTTCAGAAACCCTGGAATTTTTTGAAAAAAATTATTTGAGATTTTGTATTTGTCTATGTTTGTACAAATTTTCAGCGTTCTAGCTTTTATGGTTTCTGAGATATATGGAAAAATAAAATAAAAATTCAAAAGTTGATAACCCCTGACTGAAACAAAAATTAAAAATTCTGAGTATAAAAGTTTTGTAGGCCTGTAACTGTTTATATATTCTGAAATTTTAGGCTCTGTAAATTGAGCGGATCAAAAGTTATAAGGGGGACACACACACACACACACACACACACAGACACACACACACAGACACACACACACACACACAGACACACACACACACACAGACACATGAAATGTTCTACTCCGAATTCTGAGTAAATCCGTGTATGGAACATATATGCTGCGAAGCCTCTAAGTTGGTGTTTTTTGACTTCAAAGTTGGAAAAGCCGTGAAAAAAGTAGACCTCTGCATACAATTCTCGCGTATCCTGGCTTGAAACATTGTCGATATGTTAAGAGAACAAAGTTCTCCTGAACAAATCGACAGTTGGATAATACCATTCAATGCCATTTTATGAAAGTCATGTACTTTTTTTAGCAATTTGAAAATAAAATGATCAAATTTTAACTTTCATAAGCTTGGGGTCACTTTGAAATATTTTAAAGTTTAAAAATATTGAGAAGCACTATTCAGATATCCTTCAAATTTATTGGGGTCTAAGCGAGTATTAGATATACAAATTTGGGTACCTACCTACTTTAGTTTATAATCGATAAAGTAGAATAAACACGCCATACATAGCACATATTACACAGTACACCCACAGATACATTGTGATGAAACTTTCAGAATACAAGCTCAGCATGATACTAGTTGATAATCTTCAATAAAGAAAATAACCTTAAAAATTTCAAATTCATAACTCCCCACTATATCACCTTGAGGTAGTGAGGAGTTAAAAACTTTATTAGTTTAGTATCTAGGTATGTACAAGCCGATTGTGTTAAGTTATATATTTGGTATAGGTATATCAAACTTTTTTTATCATTATGGAATGTTAATAAAATAATGAATCATGATAACTGTTATATGTAAATTTACATGAAACGAAAGATTTGCCAAGTTTGCTTATATTTATCGTGAAATACGTAATAATATTATATCTATCATCAAATAATACAATATGTGTCACGTTTCTATATCTTGAATCTATTTTTTACATTGTTATTCACCAAACGCCTCCTATATTCACAGTAAAATTTGCGATACTCTTTCTTTTCTAGAATTTTTTTATTTTATTTATTTATAGAATACAACAGCAATACAATAAAGATTTATACAAATATAATTTTAATATTGCCAATTATAGTATTCTAAAATATATAACATACACATTTTTTAACAATTATGAAAACATGATGGGAAAGGAGAGAGGTAGGAGGGGAGTGGGGAAGGCATCGACCACTACATATACATTCAAATTATTAGATATACATTCAAATTATTAGATACATTCAAATTATAAAAAATGCCAATATTTTTATTAAATTAAAAACAGAAAGAATCAGAAACGCGAAATATATTCTCTTAACATGGCATGACACGGATTTACAGCTATAAGTTCTCCAAGATGAGATATTGAGAATTGCAAAGAAAATCCACTTTGATTCTAATTAAATATTTTTCTTAAACTTTTCACTTTTCTACAATCTTCATTGTAATACAAAATATTTTCTATTGAAAAAAAAAACACACAATAATAAGCAAATTAATATTTTTATGATCGCATATAATAATCTGAGAATATACAGTTGTATATAATCAGAACCTGAAAGAACCTGAATTCAAACCCTGAAAGAGAATTGAGAAATGTCGAAAATCAAATGTTTTTTTAGCTTCATTGTTCATTCCAGGGGCCATGAAAAATATTTTTTAAATCACATGCCAAAATAATATTTACTTTTGTAGTCCAGACAAGCACCGTATCTACTTATGGTTCAATGTTTAATCTTGTAGTATGGTTGCAATAAAACAAATAAAAAAATATTAGTTCTTGAATTTAACATATATTCATAGGCAAGCCAAGAATTTCGGCTTCTATGAGCAATTCCGCTTCTGTAATACAATTTGTAGGATAACATAAAACACACTTTGTATAATGTACCAATATACAAAACTAGTAAAGTTCCCTAATGTTTTTAAATAATTAAATAAGTAGCTAGTTTTTTAAACCTCTATAGAACAGGAATGGAGAGGGAATTAGGGGATTAGAATAACCTCCAAGATTTTTCAATTTACACCTTAATCCATTAAACTAATAACAGCAAGCAAGTAATATAAGCAAACATTGAATTTTTTTCCTGACAGGAGTCAATGATATTTTTGACAACCCCTGTTGTAAGTGCCTGATTTCGAGTATCTTCTAAAAATATAGGTACTATTCCCGTTTCATCTTTAACTCTTCAATTGACGGTCCTTGAATAGACGAACGACTCAAATATAATGTGAGGCTCAATGTGAAAATATGCAAATTTAAGTATTTTATTTTATTATTAGTATTATGTAGATATTTTATAAATCAAACTCTTTATTAACCTACCGTTGATTATGATTAGTAACAAGACTTTATCAATGTCATATTTGATAACTCATGTCAATAGCATTTATTCTCTTTCCATGTAGGTAAATGTATGTTTTGTAGAATCGTTTCTTTAGGAAGTATTTTTTTCTCGTTTCCGCCAACTCACAATCATTGTGAAAAAAATATATAGATTATGTACCTTCTTACATACAATCCAAATCGGGTATTTGTTACATAATATTCATCTAATAACAAAATCCAAATAAATGATTATACCTATTAGTTACAAATGTTTCATAAAGATTATTGGGTATATGATAAACAAACACTTTAGATTGTTAATAAAATAAATAACAGATACTTTTATAAGGTGTACCTTTTCGATCTAATTAATTCGATAAGGTTTCTTTTCCAGGAATTTGTAATGAAAATGTGTTTGTTTGATAATCGCACGACATTTCATCAATTGACGTCAAATTCCGCCCACTGCAGACTCGTGCGAACTGCTCGGGTGTTTCCGTCGCGCGTTCGGGCATGCTCGGAGGCGAGTGGCATCACGTCGATCGGCCGATTTAAAAATAGAACAATCGTAAATTTCCCGCGCTACGCTCTGCGTCGGAAGGTCAAGTTCATTGTCAAAAGTTTTCTCGATACGTTTTTTTTATCACCGCACTTCTCCTTATCAAACAATCACGGCCAATAAATAATTATAATATTGTGAATAATTGTTTTGGTCGCGATATGAAATACTTAGTATTAATTATTATCATTTATATTTTTCTTTTCATTAACCTCTTAGGATATCAGTTCAATTGGGTATCATTTTTTGTACATTGTAAGTAAGTTATAAAAAATGAATTATTCCATGTTTGATAGACAAAGATAAATAAGTCTTAAAACATGAATTACTTTATGTTTGATAGATAAATTAGCCTTAAAATATTTTTTGGACAAACTTTTCAACATCTTAATAGAGACGAAGTTGGAATATTATAGAAGAACCAGGAGCTCAAGGCACCCACAGGGCCTACGACCTGTCATCGGCTGGATTGACGGTCGTAGGTCGTAGACCTACCTACGGCCTAGGTCGTAAACAGGGAAAAATCCAATATTTTCGTATAAGCAATTAAAAAAAATATTCGATCTTAAAATATTGATTATTCCATGTTGATAGACAAAGATATAATAGTGGAATATTTCAAATGAATGTAACTAGAAATACTTGAAATTTTATTAATACAACTTACTTTGTGTATTTTGAAAATTTATGTTTTTTTTGTTTGCCTTAAATAAATTTATACGAATAATACCTTTATATTAATACTAATAAACTTATATAAACACTAATAAAATAATATAAACTCTATACACCCTACACAAGCGGAGAAATTATTGTCATTTAGATTTTTTTTTAAATATCCGGTGTTTGTTTTATTAGGTACTACCTATTTTTTGTTAGTAGGCAGATTGTTGGTATTGCGTATCAAAGGAGTAAATAATTGCATAATCGAAAAACTGCACCCTTGTAAACTTTCTGTGAAATGTAATATTAACCTTAGGTATAATATAATAAGTTCTTTTGACTTTTTGCCCCCCATTATTGAAGTAGGTACATTTTAAAACAATGTTGCTTGATGGGCTCAAACACTTTTTCTAATTAATTAGCAGAAAATCTACCACAAAACAGTATATGGCTTCTCCGATTCAATAATGCAATTATTCTTATTATGGCTTTCGAAAAACGAAAACAACCCTTCAAGGATAACTCGAAAATGCCAATTTCGCATTGCGAGTCTTTCAATATTCTACTATACATAAATACTTGCATACATCACTGGCGCCATAACCCTTTGGTGGATCTTGCCCTCCACAAGAAGATGTCGCCACTCCCCTCTGTTGACGGCTTTTCTCCTCCAGATATTCACCACTGGGCTCTCAGGAGGGCAAGTCCAGTCAGACGGCGGAGTCAAAACCACCCATGTTTACCTATATCATAGTTATAATTATCTTATGGAGTTCCATAATATCTCAAGATATTACACAACTCCGTATGATAATTATATCCATTATATTTATATGGGTAAACATGGATGGTTTTGATTCCGCCGGTCGACCAGGCTTGCACCCCCAGGTCCCTCTCCGCACAGTCCAACCTTCTAAGCTTGGTTTTCAGTGATGTTGGTGTCATCAAAGAGTTGGTTCAGTTCGTGGTTGTACCGTATGCACTGTAAGTTTGCTTTTCTGCACTTTTTGTGATTTGCTGCACTACAAGTACACGTTTTAAGTATTCGTAATGACGAAATGAAAAAAAAGTGATATATTGATTCAACTTACATCCAATTTTTATTCAAAAAAACTCTCTTTTCACAAAAATCCAGTCCGAAAACAGAAAAAAACTATATCCCCTCCGGAAATAAATGTCAGGATCAGGAATCAGAATACAATTGAGTCACAAAAACCAATTATTAAAAATAATATAAATGTATATTACACTTGCGTTCATCCGATTCTGACGTATGGCTGTAAAACGTTTGTGTTTACAAACAGAATGCTTCATAATTACTCACAAAGCCATGGAAAGGAATATGCTGGGTGTTTCGTTTAGAGATAGAATAACTAATTTGGGAATTATGATAAATATGAACACATATATATTCCTTGTAAGCCGGCATTGTCGTCGGAAGTCAAATGAATTCGTTGTGGAATATAAATGTGTTCATATTTTTCACAATTATTATGGAATTCTACAGTTTGGAAGCCGCGTCAATCGACAGATTCGTTATGGAATATAAATGTGTTCATATTTATCATAATTATTATGGAATTCTACAGTTTGGAAGTAGCGTCAATCGACAGATTGAAAACTGCTGATATAACTAATTTGGGGTTAGGAGAGAAAATCAAAGTAGCCGACGCCGTCCAAAATGATGCCAACCAGAAGTGGAACTGGGCTGGGCATGTCGCCCGAATCACAGCTTCCATACAGACTAAGAAAGTGCTGGAATGACGACCTAGAATGGGCAAAATAAGTGTTGGTAGGTCTCAAACAAAGTGTTCTGACGATATTAAATGAGTATCTGAATGTTGTCTACCCGGGATAGGTAGCTGAAGATGTCTCAAAAGGAGGCCTATGTTCATTACTGGAAGAAGGACTGCTGACGAAACAAATAATATTGTAGCGCCATTTTATGATGATAAAGAGCGTGCTTATTGTATTTAATTATTTATTGAAAATACTTATTCATTGCTATATATGAAATAAACCTCTTCAATAACTTACTCGTTAAACGGATTTAGATGCTCAATTTTGAGGTCACTGCTCAACTGTTAGGTGTTCGCGTGTTTCTCTTTTTCCTACTTTTCTATCCTGCACCGTTCCTCAAAACCACTTCCTTTTGTTAGTATAATATTGATTTTATTTGTAAGCTTAATTGGTTCACATGTTATAAGTGAATTCATGTATATTAGTAAAATAAATTAATTTATCTACCTGTTTACAAAATGAAATGCGAGGTGTAGGTATACCTAAAAAAATCTGAAGCATCTCTCAAACATTCGTGGAGGTTAAACAACTTCTATAGATCTGACGATGAACATAGTATTTGATAAATTGTATTGTGCGTTTCTGTATTTGAGATTTTGATTCAAGCATGTACGTTCTTAATAATGATCGACTTAACAAACTTTTTTGTATACATACATACTTACCTACTTGTGCTATTTTTATAAAATTGTAATATCCAATGAATATTTTCTACGTTTTACATAAAAACAAAATAAAGTAGATCACGAAGTACACATTATTTACATTATTATACCTACTTAACTTTATCAAGGTTCCCGACGATTGTTGAAAATATGACGGTTAATAATTCTTGTTAGATAAGATTTAAATTCTTTTTTTTCCGTACACGCAATCAAACGACCTTCATATTTCACATTTTGTTGGCAAAAGATTTTTTTTTCCAATTTCAATAATACATATTACTAACTCTCACGGAATAGATTTTTCGTTAGTAAAATAGCATAAGCCTTCTTTATATCTCCATAAAATATCAATCAAAAATCTATTGAGAATAATTTATTACAAACCGTCACGCATGTCCCTTGTGGGATAGGTAGAGAGAAATGAATAGCCCACACTTCATTCTTTACTTATATTCACGTAGCTAATGATTCGTCGATTTTATAAGTAAACTACATAGTGGGACCGGGCAGACGTCGTTCTGCCACAGTATTTTACATTTTTTTCGTCCTTTAGAAGTCAATAGATCTGTTCACACCGCCATCGAATGGTTAGTATCACCAAAAACATTTAGTATCCCTCAAGCAACACTTTAGAAGCGTGAATTGGGTTGTATTTAAGCTCTGGAATCAAATTCAAAGGATCTTGGAAGATGGAATCCAACATTTTCATTGAATGTGAAAAATGAGTTACATAGTTCAGTGTTTAAAATAATTTGGATATACGCGAGCATCGGCACAAGAACCATCTCTTCATTTGGCTGCAAAAAATAGTCATGCTCATAAATTTAACTAATATTATAAGAAATACCTGTACAAAAATGAATATAAGGAATGTTCCTTGAAAAACAAAGTATTATATTGCATGATTTTAACATAATACCTATGTCATTTTGTTCATAGTAGGTATATGGACAAAATAAATTTTCGTAAGTCTCAGTTTAACTGGGAATATCTTTTGTTTTGGTTTTTTTATTCTATAAATGTTGATTAGTTTTGATAAATAAAGATAATTGGCGAACAATATTACTGTTCTGTTTATTACTAATGAAAAATTATAACCCAAATACAAAACTCTGTCATTTTGTACGTAGGTACTTCCCCTACGAGTTACATTACCAAATCATTTAACGTACAAAACTGCAGAATATGACGTAAAACTATAAGCAGTGCATGTAATAAAAAAATATTATCTACCAATTTATATAAATTTATAGTTCCATAAAAAACCTATCTCAAAACTCGATGGTGGATCAATTAGCGTCAATAAATAATACTAATACAATAATTTTATTGCACAAGAAAAATGAGCCAAGTTCATGACACAAAGAGATAAAATAATAAAAAAATATCGTTAATACAATGGTATTAATCCAACATACAATATATTCAATATAATTTTAATGAAACAAAATCATAAAATGTATAAATTAACAGGAAACGTGAGTTTGAATTATTTATAGTGACGGATCGGTACCGTGTCAGTTTATTTACAAGGTAATTCTCATCGCTTTCGGCGGTGTAAACAAAATTAGCAAATGGCTTCAACGCAAAAATATTATGTGTCAAGGGTGTAGGACCGCTAAAAGCGTATCAATTCCGCCACCGTTAGCCCTAACCTAGAAACCAAACCCAATTTCAGCCCGACGAACTGGTCTGACCCACCGTGACCTACAGTATGAGGATTTATAACCCCCAGACTTAATGACAGACAAATGACCTACTTTGAGGATACACCCCAATCTGATATATAGAAATCTGATATTCGGTCTTATTTTGTTGTTAAAAGACATGTGAAATTATTATATATTATTAAATATATATTTTTTTAATTGTGCTCATTTAATTTATTGACAGATAATTCTTGGTGGAACTCCATTTAAAATTCTTCTTCTTATCTTCTTTCTCAGCCATCTCTCCACTGCTGGATGTAGGCCTCTTCTAATAGCTACAATAAAAATAATAGCTACATTTAAAATTATTAAAATGAAAACAATTATATAATTATTCCACTTATTTATTTTGTTGACTACGACTAGTTTCGTGCAAAGCACGTTTACGAGTAGTACCAATACATACATACATACCATCACGCCATGTCCCTTGCGGGGTAGGCAGAGAGAACCAAACGCCACATTTTTCTATCCTGGCACGCATTTCTCGCCTCGTCCACATTCATGCATCGTCTTATACATGTTCGCCTGTTGCTCACACTTCTAACATTTCCGTCTTTCAGAATATCGTTCACATGGTCGTTCCATCCCTTTATTGGGCGTCCCCGACCTCTCATTCCATTCCTTTCCGCTCTGTATATTTTCTTCGTCAGGCGCTCCTCATTCATTCTCCCTATGTGACCAAACCATCTCCACAGTATCCATCCATCAAACCATCAATACAGAGGTTAAAATTATATTTATACAAGAGGCAAGACAAATTTTAACATATATCGAAAACAGTTGAATATGGAGCCAATTTTTAAACGAAATGTAAATGTACATAAAAGAATTTTTTAAATATTATTGAAAATAAGCTACATACAGTCGGGAATAATGATTATAACAAATACAAAAATATAGGTACTAATTACAATTTAACAAATAAGGTTTAGAAAAAGTTTTCAACCAGAAATTATGCAAACATGGTCTTATATACATGATATGTTATTTGCTTCTCTTATTTTTTTTAACGAATATGTTCTAGGAACAAGTAGGTACATATAAATTCTCATACATTCCCTAAATTAAGCATAATTGCTTGTTCCATAGGTGAACGTAATTACTCGTGGCAGGATTCGAACTCGTGCCACTGGATTACTAATCCAGCGCGCTAACCTCTCTGCCACCACTCATCTATTTTTTTTATTTAAACTATATTTTAATATTGGTCCTAGGTTGCGGCTTTAAGGGCCTAGGCAGTAAAGTTGGGGGTGGGCGGCTGCCGCTGCTGTGCCCCCTTTAATTCTCACTTAAAGAAGAGCAGGACGAACGCCTTTAGTCTCGTTCGCCAGCGACTCGTCAACTGTGGCGAAGTGGTATCGAGAACTCCATCCTGTACAAAAATAATAAAAAAATGCGATTTTTATTAAACATAGGTGTCTGAAAAATACTATCGTCTCCTACCTACTTTGGTTCTCAACAACCAAAGTATTAGTACTGATAAAATCGATATTGTGTGCCAATTCCACTAAAGATTTATGAGTAAGGCTTCAAAGAAACAATACCCAAAGTTTTGTAAGGGCTTCGTACAAATTTAATCTAATCAATAGTGGGCTACTTTCCGAAGAAAATCAATGGTGAACTAAACGAGTTATTATTATCCGATAGTGTTACACCAAAACTGGGCAGTACTTTTAGTGAACAATAATTTGAACAAAAGAGTAAAAATTCAGTCAGTGGGAGCCTTCTATTTCCTCACATTAGTATATTGTAGCAAAATAATCACAGAAAGAATATAAGTAAAGTCATAAGGACCATCTATTTGACATTAAACACGAGGAAAGATTGAGAAATAACAAAAAAAAACTAAAATATTTACTGAATTAGCAGCATTGTTGAATTCAAAAACTTAATATGCAGAGTTAGAAAATTATATTTACTCAAACAAATAAAATGTAATCACATCTTAGCCCAGGAAATAATGTTTCCCAGATCAATATAGAGCTTGTATCTAGCAAAATCAAAAAAAAATCTCGAGACGTTTCGCTACTTTTGTTACGAAATTGTTTCAGATCAATAAAACACATTTGTAACTGCAAATTAATCAATAACGTCAACGTACCTATGAATGTATATTTTTTTCTTGTACATTTTTTTCAGTATAAAGCTATTAATTTAAAATATTAACAATAATTACCAACAAAAATATTTAAATAATAATACTGAAGACTGCTTGCGGGACCTCAACTTTTTCTTATATTTTTCTTAAAAACACACTTGTAATACGACCCTTAGATTCTGTTTTACCTATGAACTTTTTACTTAGATTCTGTTTTGAACCTATTTAATTTTTAAATCGTCTTAAAGTAGGTATTAGCTTTTTTTCTTTGTGAGTATTTACGTAAAACAGTTAATTCACACTTCTTGAATTTAATCTGGTTTAAGTATTAAGTTAATTTAAATTTTGTTTATACCTACTCTCCACACTATGCAATTGTTGATATTCATGATTTCACAATTTTTTAGCATATTTTTACATCAATTTCTCAACGGGTATCATGTTAGTGCACACTATGAGTTTCGTCTTGATGTTCATGTTATCCTTTTTGTGTCCTCTCTACAGCCCAAACTACAAGTCGGATCAACTTCATATTAACATCATATGCGTATAGACCTAGAGCTGATTAGTTTTCCATAGACAACATTTACTTTCTTCTCTATGATTTCATCATTTACATTGTTTTTTTGTGTCCCCTCTGCAGCCCAAACTACAAGTCCGATTTACGTCATATTGATGTCATATAATATGTTAGTTTTTCATAGATATCCGTTAATTTCTTCTTTATGATTTCACCTGTCCAAATTTTAAAAATGTTCTCACGGTCTTGCAAATCGAGGTTTTTAATATTTTTTTAAACTTTTGAAACAGTAAAAATACACTCGTTAAAATTTATAGAAAAAAATCTATGGTCTGCTATATCAATAATAAATTTCATATTTGTATGAAAAATGTGTAGGTATAACAGAAGTAAAATAGCTTCTGTATGGGAAAATTGAGTGATAAACTTCATTTTGATATTGTATGTGCCTCTATAGACAAGTGTATGTTTTACTCTCCACTTCTATCTTCCTCAAGGGGTAGGCAGTGAGAATCGAACACCGCATTCTTATATCTTGACACATACATCGCCTCATCAACATTGATACATGCTTATCTTGCTAGTAATGCAATTTTTCTTAAAATTTCTCAACAGCTATCATGTTGAAAGGGCATACAATGAGTTTCGTAACAATGTGTTTGTGTTTATGGTGTATTGTGAAAACTTTTGTCCTCCGGGAATCTTATATTTGTTTAAGAATCTAATAGAAATGTACTTCATAAAAATGCATTTAGACATTGTCAACATTTCAATGAGAAAAAAATGCAACACTTTCTATGGTGTGAAGAGATTAGTGTTGCAACACTTTCTATGGTGTGAAGAGATTAGTGTTGGCTACAACCCACTCGCTTTTTTGCTATATTCGTTTCAAGCAATAACTGTTAAATAAATATCCTCAAAACTACAGAATCATTTTTTTTCCTTTTAGATCATCATTGAGCTGAATGTACAAATCAACAAATTGAGAGCTGAATCGAGTCAAATATAAATAGTGTTTACATTCAATGAGGAAAGGTGAAATAAAATGTTCTTCTTCATCTTATAACTACGAATACGAATAACCACAAATCATTTAAATGACCTTATCACTTTTTTATTTAAATAACTGAATTATTATCAAGGCTATATATGCTTCAACTCACGTTTATGTTACATATGACCTTCTGCGGAATTTTAATAAATAAAACAAAATTGAATGCCCCTTTCTTTATTACTTTAGATGTGTAGAACTATGTAAGTTCACAGAGGCGAGGTCATTGTCAAATCGTCAAATGGCAATCTCTGACAGTAAAATTCGTCAATTAAATTTGATAAAAGAACAACGGAGCAGTACCTACAACAAAACGTACAATAATTTGAAAAAAATATAATATGTTAAAAATATTTGGGGTCGGTAAAGTAAAGTATGTAGGTACCAATTTAATAACTTGGTATTATTGTCAAGAATATTAATACCTTTTCTTCTTCGATGGCTCTACGGCTCATATCGAGACTTAGCCTCCATGAGTTTTCGCCTCCAACCTCTCCTGTCTCCGCCTTCCAATCTGTTGCCTAGAGCAGTTCGGCAGCATTCCTCCTAACTTCGTTTTCCCACCGTAGCCTTGGCCTCCCGACCCTCCACCTGGGTGCCCTTCCAGGATCCTTTTTGGTGCCCGTGATGATGGCATTCTCTGCACATGTCCGGCCCATCTTAGCCTATTCAGTCTAGCATGTACAGATATTCTGGGTGCCTTGTAGATGTCGTACAGCTCATCGTGTAGCGCACTTTTCAGGTTTCGCCGTCATTCATGGGACCCAGTATTCTGCGCAGCACCCTCCTCTCAAAGATGTCTAGTACCTTTGCGGTCATTATCTACGCCTCACACCCGTATGTCACAACTGTTCTAATGATTGTTTTGTAAAGGGTGATTTTGGTTTTCCTTAAGAATATTAATACCATCTTATGCTTATCGATTTGATAAAAAATATATCGAAAAAGAATTCTTCTTCTTCACGTGCCGTCTCCTTTGCGAAAGTATGTAACCATCAGGGCTTTCCTTGGCTGCCCTTAACATTGATGTAACAGGGACATGAAATTCTTTGTCGTCCTGGTCCTCTTCTGCATTATATCTTTCTTAGGATTACAAGCTGTAGGAGTTCGTCCGGAACCTTCTTCTCTGTTGACTGATTATTTGTAACAGTTTCGATATAAAAAAAAACATACGATAAAATATTCTTTTACGCTGTACTATTACTCCAGTAAATCGACCTCCTTTTTTCACTTTAACTAAATAAAAGCATGAAAGTAGACAAGTATTTTATGTTTCCGTATTGTTTAGAGGCGCGTGAATATATTATACGTTTACGTATCCATTTTAGGTCGATCGACATATTTGTAAACAAAGACATGTTGTCGAATTCATTTCCCAGAAAAATAAGCTCTCATTATCTTATCTAATTCATTTATGTCGTGGTTTAATTATAATTTAGGTTATTATTTTTTAATTCTAGAAAATTAATTCAAAATTGACGACTTATATTAAATTCAGAAAGCAAGCTTAAATGGATGTGTAGATTATATTTTCAAATAATAAAAGATTTGTGTTATTACATACATTAATGTGTTTTTATTTTCTTAAATAAATAATGAAAATTTAACACTGCCTGAGAAAAAAAAATCAATCAACATAAAGAGATTTTATATTTATAATTTTTTCATGCAACACACGATATATCGGATTATGTATGTCTGAAGTATAAAAATTATAACATACGAAGTTTTACATAACTCGTTCGTTTAATATATTAACGTTTTTATATTTTCAATATCTATTTAGGGAACTTGAGGATAAATTTTAAAATGAACCGTCATTTTAAAACAAGATAATTTTAAAACCAATTTAAATTATTTTTAGTGTTATTGTACAAGGAAATATTGAGACATTTATAGAAATAGAATTTGGACGTAAATAATTAAATTAACATCACAATGATTTATAAAATAAGATCATTAAAATCAATTCAAATGATTTTTAGTGTTATTGTACAAGAAAATATTGAGACATTTATAGAAAATATATTTTGGACGTAAATTGTGTTGAAATTTAATTATTTACGTCCAAAATATATTTTCTATAAATGTCTCAATATTTTCTTGTACAATAACACTAAAAATCATTTTAATTGATTTTAATGATCTTATTTTATAAATCATTGTGATGTTAATTTAATTATTTACGTCCAAATTCTATTTCTATTAATGTCTCAATATTTCCTTGTACAATAACATAAATTTTCCACGCCCTTGGAATAATCCTGAATATTATAAATAAATGTTTCTAACATAAGAAAAAATATGATTGAACGTGATGGATTTTTATATTTTGCTATGATTCATTGTGTAAATTCTTCAGATAAATATGAGTATCTTTATCGACATTCTCAATTTGAGTACATATGTTGGTTTAGTATAAAAAAAACTTCCAACCAACATATGTACTCAAATTGAGAATGTCGATAAAGATACTCATATTTATCTGAAGAATTTACACAATGAATCATAGCAAAATATAAAAATCCATCACGTTCAATCATATTTTTTCTTATGTTAGAAACATTTATTTATAATATTCAGGATTATTCCAAGGGCGTGGAAAATTTAGATATAGGTATGTTTGTTACCTACATAAAACAAAGTTGATTTCAGTTTCTAAAAGAAGTCACTCTTGCATTGAGCGTCTCACAGACATCAATTCCATTTATTGCACCACTCAAATTTAATTATTGTGATCTTTGGGCTGTCAAGAATTTAAAGTTGAATAAAATGTTAAAATATTGACAGATTTGAGGCGCAGCATTTTATTGTTTTTGAATAAAATCTTCAACAACACATTATAAATGCAGGTTGATATTTATTAATGACAGTTTTGTTTTTTGCTCAAAAAAGATTTAATACCCTTTTGAGTAAAAAATACCGAATGCGTGTTTTTTTATATAAAATACTAAGATACCAAAATATACATTAGAATTTACGTAAAAAATTAACGCCGTTTTTTTGTTTATTTTTTATTGGGAAAAAAGTTTTTGTGCGAATTTTATACAAGTATGCTTGTACTTATAATTGTAATAAAAAACTCACTAAACTCACTCGTGGTAATATGCATATTTACATAAGTTTATAAGTAACGCAAATAATTTTTTTATGATCCCAAGACGTCTTGAAGTCATGTTGACATTATGAATAGCAAAATTGTATGAAGCGTAGTATCTTAATTGTTTCAACAAAATTTACAATATTTTAAAACTAACCTTTTTTATTTTTTTGTGTAAACAAACACTAAAACATAATTAAAAGAAAAAAATATCTTTTAATTTATGCTGCCAAAATAGGAAATTAATACAT
This sequence comes from Molanna angustata, assembly GCA_963576475.1. Classification (NCBI taxonomy): domain Eukaryota; kingdom Metazoa; phylum Arthropoda; class Insecta; order Trichoptera; family Molannidae; genus Molanna; species Molanna angustata. Next base: position 25,904,011 of record OY754967.1, on the reverse strand, counting down.
AAATAATAAATTAATACTTACGGGATGCAAAGTTCAATAATTTTAGTATGAATATTTATATAGAAATGTAAATTATGAACCATGCCCTTAAAGTATATACCTGTAGTATAAACAATATTTGGTAACTACCAACTAAATTTGAAAATTCATAATACTGCCAAATTAAACAAAATTTACATTTAACGAAAATAGTTTAGTTAAAATTTTAATTTAAATACGAAAATATCATCATTATTATTTATTCATATTTGATTGTAATCGAAATATTTATTAACCTACAACCATAATCCTACAACTGAGTATTTTGAAAATTTTGTTTAAAATAAAGGAAAATCTTGAATGTTGAAAGACATTTCGAAATTGTATATTTAAAAATCAATTTAATACAATTAAATTAAATTAAACCTAATTAAATTTGGACCATCTTGTCAATAATTATTAATTTTAAACGTAACATTGTGTTTTTTGATAGTAAAAATTGGAATATACATGATTGGGGAAAATAATATTAAGATGTTTTGAATAAATTTCTGAAATTCGTTTGCACAAGTCATCTTTTTTTTGTTTCTTGGAGGAACAAGTATATTAAAAATTATTTTCAAATAACCTTAAATAATAATAATATATCTTTATAATGAAACAAAATAATGTTCTTTAACCTTCATCGTTTTGATTGTCTCTCTACTTTTTTCTTCGTGAATTTTTTGCCTGTGTTCAATTTTGGCAAGTTCTAGAAATAAAAAAAGTCTGCAGTAAAATCATACATATATAGATAAATTTGATAGAAAATTAACAGTCACATAGGAACAACTCTGATTTCGTGACGTATTATTGGCCAAATTTAGTCAATGGCGCATTAAATGGCAGCTAGATAGAAAATCGTTAAGGGTACATAGGTCCTTTTCTGTTAAGTAAATATATTATATGCTTTATGTATATAACAAATATGTTTTGATTTTAATGTTGATACTTTCGTATTATCGTATTTTATTAAAACGTCTTTTTTTCAAAAATACGAGGAAAAGATATCGATATTGTTGCGATGAATTTTATATCTGGATAAAAAAAGTGAAGATAAACTGAAAATTATTGTTAATGAATAACTACCTGAAGCCTTAATGCGTAGACTGGATAGAAATTAATACATGACCACCATTTTTTAAAGTAACTCGATTGAATCACGAAAAATAAGCATACTTATTTACGACAATAGTTCACAAACTTTTTAATTGAAATATTTGATTTAATTTATTTGTAAATGCATATTATATTACATGTCATGTTCTGGGGGAAGGCGGCTGACTCTAACAGAGTTTTTGTATTGCAAAAGAGGGCGGTTAATATTATTCTTAATTTGCGCCCAAGAGATTCCTGCCGTGAATAATAAAAAAAATTAGGCGTAATTACATTGGCTGGCGTCTATATTCAGGAATGCCTTACCTTTGCTCGACGCAATATAAAAAACACTCCTCTTAACTCGGAATATCATCGGTATAATACGCGAGGTGCATACAACATCATCCCCCCTAGACAACATGCCATTTAAGCTAAGCGTTATCTCGCTAAGCGATAGTAAATGTATGTAATTGGTGGCTGTGACGTCACGTGACAGCCACCAATTCCATACATTTTCCATCGCTTAGCGAGATAACGCTTAGCTTAAATGGCATGTTGTCTAGGGGGGTAAAAAAAGTGCTAAGTGTAGACTGGCAAAAGTCGCAAATAGCTTTGTGGGACAGAGTATTAAGCTGTATAATAAACTGCCACCTCACATACGGTTGTTTTGAGAGAGAGAGAGACAAAGAAGTATCTCGTCGATAAATCATTGTATACAACTGACGAAATGCTAAATGAAAGAGATTTCATTAAGCATGGTGTATTTTGTCTTTGTTTATTGATAATAATTTGTATGTTTATAATCAATGATGACTCCGAGTGCTCTGCTTGGGAGCTTATGAAGGATAAACCAATATAAATACAAATACAATAAAAATACACTATACACTGGTAGACTTATTGTTATTCGGCCATTTCTTGCAACCATTCAGACGAGGGTATTTATTTTATTTTATAAAGCTGTCGCATTATAACACAAGAATTTATTGTTTCTTGACATAATATATAATTATATTGATATCATATTATTTTCCTTGGTAATCATAAATATTGTCTACAAGTGGAACCGGGCAAACGTTGTTCTGCACAGATCGCATTTTATATGGACCTCATTTTATGTATTGCTCTGCTATAGACCATCTTCTATGTAGATCGCATTTTATGTATTTTACCATTTTTACTTCATTCCCTAGATGCAAAACAGATGAATTGTCCATTAAAAAATTACAAAACTTAAAAATTAATTGCGACTTTTTTCCTATAAAAAAATTGGGGGAGTAGGGAAGTTATGTATATTTTTGGATAAAAAATTAAAAAAGAATATATGTTTATAAAATAATAATTATTTTTTAGTTCTCGATATAATCGGGTCCCAAACAATCCAGAACCAACCATACAAATTTAAAAAAATGCATTGAAATATGTTGGGCGTTTTGTATGAACATCGTTACACCAGATTTTTATACTAAGATTAGAACAAAAAATCATTTTAATATTCATAAAAATAACAAATAACTACTTGGGTACGCTTCATTAAAAAAAATTAGTACATTGGTGTAAAAATAAATCTAAGATATACCTACTTATTTTTCGGATTTTAACGGGTTCGACTTAAGCTAAATGTTTATCAAAAATCACTCGATAAAAAATGACACAATTTAAAGGTTTATGACGTCGATCGTCTCGAAAATTCATCCTAAAATAACAGCGTAAAGACATTGTGAACTTGATTTCTAATCGCTGGACCCTGTTTCAAAAATTGAACCAGAGACCAGTGATTAGAAGTCTGCTGTACAGCCAGCACAACAGACATATTATTCAAGGCATATTATTTGATATTTAAATAAATCCGATTCAATAGAAAATAAATAAATATTATTAACATGTCAAAAACATATTGAATGATCTCTTATGTCTTTTGTGTGCAAATGAATTACTCTCAAAATATGAAGTGGTACTCACACTTTATAGTATGAATATCCACTAAGAATCTTCACTACATTGTCCGGCAAAAAACTTAATACAGTAAAAAAATAATCATGTTTTCCTTCAAGAATGAAACTTTGGACATAGTTTTCAAATGTCATTATTTTTCAGTGTTAATGACCCAAGAGATAATATTCATCTGTTTTTTAAAGGTGAAGAAAATATATGTGATAAAGAGAAGAGTTGATAATTCAACATATAATATGATATTGTTTTTATTGTATTGTATGCACAGCAGACATAATGCAGATGAAAGATTGGATGAAAAGACTGTTCGATAATAGGCTAATTTAATTGTATAAAATATATGTATAATAAAATAAATTAGATCCTAGCCTCCTAAATAGTAAATATCTACCTAAATATTTGAGCCACGTCCCAAATACCTCACAAAGACTTTATTTATTTATAAATTTATTTATTTGTTTATTGCTTGCTTTTTTTTCATTTTCTATTTATTATTAAGTTATTAATTAATTAATTGATTTATTTATTGATTTAATTATTTGTTTATAGATTGAATGATTAATTTCTTTTTTATAATTTTTATTTGTATATAGTTGAAAATTGGTAATATTAAGAGTCTTCACTGGTCCATAATGCTGGTAACTCATTTGTGTTTATACATTGTAGTTATGAGGATCTGTAATCAAAAATTAAATTAAATAAAATAAAGACGTGGGAAAAATCACAATAACCATAGAAAAATACAAAAGGATAGAAAGGGCATAAAAAAGCCATGCCTGCTTAGTCATAATAACATTTTTTCTGATTTACTCGAGTTTACGTTTTATGTCCCAGATTGCGAGATTGCATAATTTACAAATTGTTTAAAATTACCTACTCGTCACAGACTCGACAAAGCTTTTCCAAAATCAATGCATTGGATTTACATAGGTACTATAAATCGTAGACATATTAAAATATTATTGTTAATCTACCATATTTATTTTTTTTAACACCTATTTAAAAAAAAAACAATAAATATAATAACGCCGGTTGTTTATAATGTTTATTATGCATTGTCTCGGGCTTATGGAATGTGAAAAAATGAGTGAAAGTAGAAAATATGTAACTCGGTATGAGATAGTGAGATTGACGATATCATTGACAAGCGATAGCATTCGTAACTTGTGACGAAAACAACCAAAACATCAAAAGTATTTTCGAGAAATAACAGGCTCGTTATAATATTGTTCTATATAATTAATAAGTTATTGGTTATATGAATGCCAGAATAAAGTTTCATTTAATAAATAGAAAAAAAACAGAAAACTCCGCATTAGGAAACGAATTCGACATTCTTGTCAAGGTCGTGCAAGGTCTTGATAATGCAAAAAATACCATTCATAAAGTAAGCTACGAGTATTTTTAGAAATGGCTGAGTAGGCATTTAGAAAAACTTATAATTGAACAGCTAGTTACTAGTGATTCAATTATTTGGTTTATTATTCTTTAATTATTAATATTGAAACACATTGTTATTGAAATTTTTGAAACACAATATCAACAAATTAAAAAAAAAAATAACGAGGACCTCCTTTTCAAAGCCTTTTCATAAAAATATTCCTGGTTATGCAATAAGTTGGTTTATAGAGTATTATTGTTTGATTTTTGTGAAATATAAAATTCTTCAATCTTTTCAAAATATCAAATGAATCAGTTTTAACATACATTGTCTTTGGGATAGCACAAACTCTGAAAATATCGGAACTATACCTGGTCGGAAAATTAGTTTAAAATCGATTGCAACAGAACAGAGATTTAAGTTATTAAATTTAATATTACTTCTCCGGAAACTAACAGGTACTATGTCAAATAATTATTTAACATGCACCCAATAACAAGTTGCCACATTCTGGAGACTTACCATATTAATCGCCTCACAGATCCAGACTGAAAACACAATTAAAAACTGTGTCTCCACCGGGAATCGAACCCGGGACCTTTGGATCAGCCTAACCAACTGAGTCACGAAGGCCGACAAAAGTAAATTAAAATGATGTAAAAAAACCTAAATCTTCGTTTCACTGTTATTTTGTTTTTGAATGACTAGTTATGATGGATCTTGTGGGTTCAATTCCCAGTATATGAGAAAATTAATTAAATAATATTACTAACGTAATTTTCGTTTGAAAGATATTGTCATTTGCGTGTAAACTCACTTCTTTTACAGGATTGAAGGAAGTATATTATTATTTATTACCGATTACCTTTGTTTCGCTTGAAAATAAAAATTCCTTATTTTCAAGCAAAAAGAATTTCAGTATTACAATATATAGAACTTTAAAAATTGAATTGATAGGGATCTCATTTAAAAGGCATAATTGGTGAACGTTACGCAAGCGCATAAAGTGATCACGTAAACCAGCCGATGACAGGTCGTAAGCCCTGTAGGTGCCTTGATTTCCCGGTTCTCCTACAGTAAATATTCCAACTTCGTCTCTATTGAGATAATTAAAAAAATCTGTTAAAAGATTACCTTTGTATTTATCTACGGAAAAATAAACGTATAATTCATTAACTAATTCAAATAAATCTTAAATTCTTAGTTTTGCGATTTAATTACATACAATTTCCTATTCCAGCGACTACTTCGATATGTTGTATGTACATGTATACAAACATGTATCGGTGAAAACCATGTTATGGTTTAACTTGACATCATGCAAAGAATAACAAATTATGTCTTACAGCAAAATGCTATCATTACTCAATATGTACTCTCAATAGCGTCCTATTGAGTTCAGTCGACCTTGATGGGTACATGTGCATGATGCATGTACGCAAACATTGGATTTTTCCTTGTCGGGAGTCAAAGATATTTTTTCACAAATTTTGAACATCTCAATAGAGACGAAGTTGGAATATTATAAGAAAACCTTGTAATCAAGGCACCTACAAACAAGGTTTGTAGGTTTACAAGGTTTCATCGTTACTTTATAGATGGCGATGGAAAAAATAGATAATTTTCAAACGATCAATTTTTAAAATATATAGAACTTGTATTGATAAGAGAACTCAATAAGAAGGCTTGGTGAGCGTTGCGCAAGCGCATAAAATCATCACGTAAATCAGCCGATGACAGGTCGTAAGCCCTATAGGTGCCTTTAGTTCCTGATTCTCCTATAATATTCAAACTTTGTCTCTATTGAGATGCTAAAAATTTGTCAAAAATATATCTTTTTTTTTTAAAGAATATGTCCTTGTAAAATAAGTACATATACAACTTCCAACATTCCCTAAATTAAGCATAAATGCTTGTGTTATACGTGAACGAAATCGGTAGAAGCAGGAGTATTCTCTTTAGAAATTGTTACGTTATTTGAGTTGTGTCAATTCTTTGTCTATTGTTAATTCTGTATAATGCAGAGTTTGCTATGAATTGAAACTGGATTCGATTCCCAGCTCTGGAAAAATTTCGTGTTTCTTACATAATTTATGATTCTCTGTGCGGTTCGACTGTATGTCAGTACGTCGGCCTTCATGGCTCAGTTGGTTAGGTATCTGACTGCTGATCCAAAGGTATTTTGTTCGATTCCCGGTGGAGACACAGTTTATAATTGTGTTTTCATTCTGGATCTGTGAGACGATTAATATCGTAAGTCTCCAGAATGTGGCAACTTGTTATTGGGTGCGTGTTAAATTAATATTTGACATAGTACCTGTTAGTTGCCCGAGAAGTAATATTAAATAAATAAATGTCAGCACATCTGATATTTAAAGACTGGTCATCATTGTTAATTTACATTTTTTTATAAAGATACAAGGAAGTGTTTTATTCCTCATAGTTTCCGTTTCTAATCTTCCATGCAAGGTAGGAATTTATAACTCACTGTCTGACTAAAATAATTATCATAACTTATGGTCACCATTATACGCAGATACAAAATACACATTAGTATTCAACCTTTTTCATTCGGAAACTTATGTTTTTTTTTTCGAATATTATTTACTGGTAGAACCTACGCCTGTTTTTCTTTGGGTCTCTTTTCTACATGGACATAATCATCCCATCCAATTTTGGGTCTGCCCATTTTTTGTAACCTGTATATTTATTTATTCAAATAATAATTACTTCAGTTGATTTAAAATAATAATTTGATTGTGGTGTCGATTATTGTATCATCCAACACACACACATCATTGTTATTTGTTTTTTGAAAGAGCTTATTGTATCATTCAACACACACATAATTGTTATTTGTTTTTTGGAAGAGCTTATTGTATCATTCAACACACACATAATTGTCATTTGTTTTTTAAAAGAGCTTATTGTATCATTCAACACAGACATCATTGTTATTTGTTTTTTGAAAGAGCTTATTGTATCATTCAACACACACATAATTGTAATTTGTTTTTTAAAAGAGCTTATTGTATCATTCAACACACACATAATTGTAATTTGTTTTTTGAAAGAGCTTATTGTATCATTCAACACACACATCATTGTTATTTGTTTTTTGAAAGAGCTTATTGTATCATCCAACACACACACATCATTGTTATTTGTTTTTTGAAAGAGCTTATTGTATCATTCAACACACACATAATTGTTATTTGTTTTTTGGAAGAGCTTATTGTATCATTCAACACACACATAATTGTCATTTGTTTTTTAAAAGAGCTTATTGTATCATTCAACACACACATCATTGTTATTTGTTTTTTGAAAGAGCTTATTGTATCATTCAACACACACATAATTGTAATTTGTTTTTTGAAAGAGCTTATTGTATCATTCAACACACACATAATTGTAATTTGTTTTTTGAAAGAGCTTATTGTATCATTCAACACACACATCATTGTTATTTGTTTTTTGAAAGAGCTTATTGTATCATCCAACACACACATCATTGTTATTTGTTTTTTGAAAGAGCTTATTGTATCATTCAACACACACATCATTGTTATTTGTTTTTTGAAAGAGCTTATTGTATCATCCAACACACACATCATTGTTATTTGTTTTTGAAAGAGCTTATTGTATCATTCAACACACACATCATTGTTATTTGTTTTTTGAAAGAGCTTATTGTATCATCCAACACACACATCATTGTTATTTGTTTTTTGAAAGAGCTTATTGTATCATTCAACACACACATCATTGTTATTTGTTTTTTGAAAGAGCTTATTGTATCATTCAACACACACATAATTGTTATTTGTTTTTTGAAAGAGCTTATTCTGTAATTTAGCCATATTAAATGAAGAATATTTATTTAGCCATATTAAACCTCTGACGAAAAACATTAAAGAACTGAATAGGTTAGACAAAAGGATAAGTTCTTCCAAAAAAATGGTGCTATCACGTTATAAAATATGATAATTAGTAAGCTTAAGAAGCTAGAAAAGATATGAATTATGTATGTATGTGAAAGACACGAATAATGAATTAAAGGATAGTTAAGTATGACATTTAGTTCCTTATGTTATTTTATAGTTAAGTCCTTTACAATTTCCATCTTATCAGGAATCAGTTTCATTCCATAAACTAATCACTCTCGAAAACCAATGCATCTTATTTGATCAATCATTACTGTATAAAATAACGAACAACTGCTTCGATGCTCCTGATATTGTAAAATTAGTTTCATTACATGCCTCAACAAGAAGGACCAGAAGACCTGAATTGTTCCATGATCCAGTATAATATATAGAGCAAACTACCGAAAATACTCTATTATACCGCGCATATGCCGTCAATACAATGAAAATTTTGATGAGGTTGACCCTCATTTCCGTCTTGTCATTCCTACCCCTTCATCCCCAATTAAAATTCTCTACACACTACTATATTGTTTCATTACTTATTTTCATTGTTTATTTTTTATCTTGATAGGTTCTGCACCTTTTTATTTAGATATATTTTTTAAAATATTTTTTAAAATATTTTTTTTCTTGTTGTTCTATTCCATTTAAAATGCATTTCTGTTCTATTAAATTTTTATTTTTGCTGATTTTATTGTTTTAATTTGTGTATAGTAGATTTGGCGCATGTTTTATTTAACTGTTCTGTACCTATATTTTTTTGTTGTCGCTGTTTTTATCCCAAATAAATAAATAAATAATCATCACAATTTCGGTCTTATATGAATATTTAATTTATAAATAAAAACCATCTATAATGTGTTCGAATGATTGAGCAATACTGATATGATGTGACATTGAGAAATTTGAATTCTGCGTACGTCTTCAAATGAGGAATTAATTAATAATTTATTTATATTCATTTGACTTTCATCACGATGAAGATATTTCAACAATAGTAGGTTTATTTCAACTCTACACCGCGTTTAGTAAAAAAAAAATAGTTCGACTACTGATTTTTGAGATCACAAAAAATATTCATGTACGTAATAAATCAACTTCTCAAATTTCAAATATGTATAGCAAAGCTGGAATAAAGTTTATATCCACGAACGAACATTATCAGAAACGCAAGTAAAATGAAATATGGATGAATTAAGTCCTTGTATGGAGTCAAGGGTAAATACTTCATTAAAATCTGCATATTTTCAATTTATATTTATTACCTTCAAAACATCGGGTAACTTTCACACTGCTTGGCGCGGGCTGGTTTGGTTCTAAAACTAAAACTGGTTTTTATTTACAAAAAATAAAAGCAAAGTACATCGTAAACTTTAAATTCAAATGTGATCCTTTTTTTTAATTGAAAGATTTTCACGGAGGAATTGTCGCCAAATATCTTGAGCCATTTCGCCGAGAAGGGAGGCGATTTGAGCGTATACCAACGAAGCAAAAGCACATAAATTTGTGCTGTGCGCACCCGGACCCGGAAGCCTAGTTCAAGATATTTTGCGATATTTATACGTTTATTTATTCTTATTTACAACATTCATGGATTTTTACGTATTCTTACACTATACACATACTATCACCATCGACAGTTTGATCTCATACATATGTTACATGCTACATGCAAGTAGTTTATTCAAAATATTCGTATAATTCCATTTATAGGTGATTACTATTCAGCATTTTACAATGATGATTAAGAAACATGTGCACACGATTCCGATGAAATTTGCAATAACTTTATTGACAACGAATTGCCACTATCAAAAAATTCCGATTGCATAAAAAGAATAATAATGAAAATATCTTTACAATTATTACTCGTTCTGCTCGATTGATATATTATTTCATTTCTTTGAAACTATTTTATTATATGAGCCAATAGCAACAATAACTTTTATCTCATAATTTACCAACTCAATATGCATTGATGCAATAAGTTGATTATTAGACAATCTCAATAACAATCTATTCAACCTTCTCTTTTACTATTCACTATAATGTTGATTTCTTCTTTTAAACGTTTAAATTATTATTCTTAACGAATATCATATCGGACTTTTGTGCATGGCATATTTAAAATATAAACCCGCCTTAACAGCTTCTATGTGTAAGTAAATTCAGTAATCAAATTGATACCAAAGTTCTAATAAAATATAAATAAGGTTTGTCAGGGTTTCTAAATAGGAAAATTATTTAGTATTGGGCTGTTTAGAACTTGAATTTGGCTGTCAGTACTTTTTATATAAGTAGGTACTTACAAATAAAAATAATACAAGTACAAATTTGACATTTTAGTCTATATTAAATTAAAATATATTTTTTTTATACCTACATTTTCTTATAGCTTCGTTAGTTGTACCGATGCCTTACCACGTATAATAATTTGGAAAATATCAGGTCCGTGGACATATTCTGTATGTCCAGGACTCTTTTCAGGAGCCACGTTAGACAGGAATAATTAATTGATTTGTTACCAGCAGTGAGTACAATGCAACATGAAATCAAAGGTGGGCTGATTAAGTTACAATTACTTATGTTGCTATTCTTATTTATTATATTTGTTTAAAAAAATATTACTGTACGTTGCCCATTTTTTCAAACAAATAAAAAAAAAGGAAATAATGTTTTTTATTGTAAATACGCACATAACTTGTCTAATATAATATTTTGGATAGAAAATATTTGCGATGACTTTAAAATGTCCCTAGTTTATAATGAATTTTACAAAATCGAAGTGCAGAGTGCACAGTTTTTTCCGTGAAATTAATCAATCACAGATTTTTCTTTGTCATTACATTAATCAACTTTGGCTATAGAAGATACATAATAAAAATAAATAAAAAACAAATATTATTTGAATATTTCAAATGGAAATATAGATTTTTTATCTTGGACATGATTCTATAAAATAAAAACTTGAAATTTTCTTATTATCGTATAGGGATAAGATCGATTATGTTTAATACTAAACCAAGATCCAAAAGATTTAAACCTTTCATGAGACTGTTGGTAGCTAAAAATTAATTCAAATGTAATAAATATAATATTTAGTCCACAAAAGTTTCAATTTTTTCACTGAAAATATATTTTTAAGGCAAGTTTAAATCTGACTCGCATATTAATCATTTAACAGCTTTTCAAGTCAAGAAGCCTCAGAGAGTCTGCATTCTGCAGATTTTATTACCCTATCAAATGGGCATGTCATTTCTAAAATGTCAATCTCTTACTATAATGTCACATTCTGATGCATTCCCTGCTAGTAATAACTGCTATAAAAACTCCATATAGATGCATAGCGTAAACTTGTGTATTGCTAATATTTTTAATTTATGTACTATTTTTTTTTTATTTTACCTTATGTCATAGTAGTAACATATTTAATCCTTCTCCCGTCCTTCTTTCTTCCCTTTCCTTCCCCTCACAGGAGAACTTAATTTTTGTTGTAATGTAATTATTTAATGATCGTCTGTGCATTAACGTAATTAGTCTGTTTTTTTGTTTATATCAAAGTGTATGTTTATTTAATATATTTTATAAGACTGTGTTTGACCCTTAAATAAATAAACAAATACACTGAGCTGATGGGTATGAAGAAACTTAGCTTCTACAATCAGAATTCACCATTCCGCATTCTGTTTCCGGTTGGCGCTCTGATTGGTTGAGATCTCGTAGGTAGTATTAAGTCAAATTAGCTGTGAAATTTTATAGTAAATGCGAAAATTAAAAAAATATATATAAATTTAATTTATAATTCAAATAATAAAGCAACTCGCTCACGCGAGTCGCTAAACACTTAAACCTAACCTATGAATGTAGAAAAAGAAAGGCTGAGACTAGACGCTAATTGAAGAAATTTCCATTTATAAACCAACTCACCATTTGTACAGGATGTAAGGAAGTGTATTTTTTTAAATAAAAAATACGAACGTTTATTGATTTTTCTCATATCAAAATAATTTCAGTGTTTACATCCTTCATTATTGATGTAAACAAAATATACAATCGTATTAAAACGTTTTTTTTCCAAGAAAACACACATGTCGCGTAATTTAAAGATTAACGCACTGGAAATTTTGTTTCATCAGCTACACTTATTATTTGACCTTGGCGAGTTTTTCGGATGGTGTGACCTCAAACGACGAACTAGCTACAAAATTGACAGGTGATGATTGTGACAGTGCAAACTAAAAGTAGGTGTGTCAATTTAAAACCAATGAATCTGTTTGCTGCTCGCATTGCTGCAATATTTAGATTATTCACCAACTCACGTCGTACACACACACTATACGAGTCTGCCGAAGAAGTTCACACCAATACACGAATGCGAAGGTGCAATGCTAACAGCTGATGCAATATTTGCCACCAACTTCTAGAATCATCAGAATATGAATAATACAACTATTGCGAATATTATTTTTCGCCTTTGTGTACATGGAAGAGAAGTCTTATATTCTAATAGCTCAGGTGACTGAGCTGTTCAATTCAGGTGATCTGCGTAAAGCAGTTGGCGCCATCTTTCACTATCCTCAGCAACTTGAATGAAATTCTCCGTATATATTCCTAAGGCTGGTGTACAATAAAAGATTTCTTAATAAATTTAAAGCGATTCTGTTTCTTTCCATACTCATATGACTTCTTCTTCTTTTACCTTTGTGTAGATCTTGAGATTTGTTTATGCCACCAAGTTGTTATTCTCCTGTGATGTTGATTCCCAACTATTACGCCGTCGTTTCGTAGCTCTTCCTAGCGGTCTTTTTCCGTCTGGGTTCTCCTGAAGACTGAGTGCGATGACGTATCACAAAATAATATATCGAATTTTAAAACATTTCATATAAAAACGTCAACAAAAATATTTTATAATATTTTATTCGGAAACATAACAGCTTTTTGTACAAAATACATCATAATACAATTACAAAATTCACAAAGAAATAAGCTAATTATAATGTTTCAATAAATTATATAAATATGTATACATATCATTCCATGAAGAGAACATTGATTATGTGAACGGGTTCAAGGAATGAGGTTTAGGATGATTTCCCTTACCGATGCTTGTAGTCATTGTAGTCATAGCATTGAGAATATGCTTTAGTGGTTATATAGACAGATTGAATAGATCGGGTTGGAGGACCATGATTACTGTAGTTGTTACAGCAACGTTCAATTAAACAGTTTAAATTTAATAAAACAGTTATAATAATATGCTATCTGTCCCCTGTATTGTACATGTGCACATGACAAATGAAAAAAAAAATATCGATCCTCACTGACCACCGTTAGAGTGATACTAATTAAATAGAAAATAAATAAACCAAAATTGTGAATAGAACAATTCATGAATGTGAAAAGGACATACATGCTCGTAGACAGCTATCGACTATACCTAGATATTTATTTTTTTGGGTATCAGAGAAGAACAAAGATATCCGAAATAATAAAGTGGCAGAAGTTTTGATCATTATACGACAGAATCTATGTGAAAATGTTTGAAAGCTTTACAATAGTTCTTTGAGATCACAGAATCCCCACGAGAAATAAAAATTTAAAGAGTAATAATGCTCCACAAAAATGATTTACGTATGTGAAACAAAAAAACCTTTAAAACCAGCCACATTCTGTATAAAGGGATTCAATTTTTTTTTTTTTAAATATCTGAAGGTTTATTATTCAACATAATTATATTCACATATGAACGACATTATATTAAAGGTTGTTTTTTATTCGTGTATATTAGATCGAATCATAACACTCGGATATGCTAATTTTCATATTGATCGTGATACTCACTTTTAACCTAGACATACTTTTATGTCATAGATTTTGAAATGTCCCATCAAAATGACCTGGCCGTCAAGACATTATCTTTGTTAGTACTTACTATACCCATAATATGATAATAAGCAACGTATTAAGGTGTGTACTATAACCACTAAAAATGCAACTTATAAATAAAGTGTATTTATAAACTCCATTGATAGGTTCATAAAGTCATGCTGCTAATATATAAAACATATAATTTTTTGCATTTTTATATCTAATTACATTAAAAAAGTTTAAATATTCATTCATACCATCACGTCATATCCCACAAAATGAGGTTACCAGTGACAGGTGTGCGGGTGCGAATCACCTTATACAAGGGAGAACAATACATGCGTGTATACCCACACACCAGTCTTGTCTAACCTAAAAAGGCACTTCATTGTGATTTTATTGTTGGATTTTCTATTACCACTTACGGTACACTATTTTCGATTATCACTTACGGGACACTTTTTTCGATTACCACTTACGGGACACTATTTTCGATTACCTACCACTTACGGGACACTATTTTCGATTACCTACCACTTACGGGACACTTATTTCGATTACCACTTAGGGGACACTATTTTCGATTACCTACCACTTAAGGGACTCTATTTTCGATTACCTACGACTTACGGGACACTATTTTCGATTACCTACCACTTACGGGACACTAATTTTGATTACCCCTTACGGGACACTATTTTCGATTACCTACCACTTACGGGACACTATTTTCGATTACCTACCACTTACGGGACTCTATTTTCGATTACCTTCGACTTACGGGACACTATTTTCGATTACCTACCACTTACGGGACACTAATTTCGATTACCCCTTACGGGACACTATTTTCGATTACCTACCACTTACGGGACACTATTTTCGATTACCTACCACTTACGGGACACTATTTTCGATTACCTCTTACGGGACACTCGAAAACAACAATAGAAGAATGGAAGCACTATTCTAAGCCGGTACCTCACAGCTTATAAATATTAAACGAGTTTAATTATTACAAAACTATGAGTTACTTATTTTAAGCAACCGGTTTCAAAGCGACTGTTCTTCGTCAGGACGAATGCTAACTGGCTCTATAGCAATTATTAATGTGCATAGGAATGGTGTTAGGAGTGTGAGGATGTAATGAGGGCGGATATAAATAAGATCTATCAGAGCACTGCTTGTCATTCCATGGCGTCCATTGGAACATTATAATTATTAAAATCAGCACCCTACTATATAGTTCTGGATCTAACTTATTAGATTCATATCTATGGGGCTCACGGCTAGGATTGACCTTATTTTTCTTCTTCTTCAGCCTATTTCCGTCCACTATCGAACGAAGGCTTCCACAATTTGACTCCACGTCGTCGTCCTGTTCTTTCAGTCCGGCGTTGTATATATCATCCCTCCACATCAGCTGCGGTCGCCCCACACCTCTTGTTGTCATTACCATAGACCAATATGTACCATTTTAGTTTATAGAGTCGATGTTTATTTATTTATTTATTTATTAATAGATAAAACAATAATACTTACATCACACATATGCATTTTTATTTTATACATAAAGTTATAGAAAAGCATAGACAAGACGAAAAAATAGATGTAGATTAAGATAGAAATAATGTAACAAAATATAAAAAATCTAAAAATATGAGAAAAACATATTCTGAAGTTAGATTTAATTTTTTGATCGCTAGTTTTTGATGGAATTCAATTAAAATTAATATAATTAAATAAAATAAAATATCTTAGATTCTAACCACGTTGAGTATTTTTATTTAAATTTTTTTTTACCCAATGCGCTAGCCGCTCTACCATCGACCCATCCTCGTTAAGTTAAAACGTGCCAAAAAAAAGAATTAACTGTACAGTTTGAAGATATCCATTAAAAATTTTAATAAATATTAAAAATAAAAAACAACGTTTATATCTTAATTCCATTGTTTAAGTTATAAACGTTTTTTTAATTTATATATTTATTAAAATTTTTAATTTATTTTGAAGTATTATGTTTAATTTTGACTCCATTCATAACCAGGTTCTAAGAGGCTGAATCTGTAATATTTTTTACAATTTCCCTTTTGAATTGAATAGGTAATAAAAATGTCAGTAGGTATAATCATTACATTGGTCATAAAAGTTTTTACATATTATTATGTAAAGCGGTATCCTGAATCCTTCATTAGTTTATTGAAAAACTATGCGCATTATTTCACATTCTTCATTATATTAGAATTTCATTTATAAGTTTGGACATAGAACATTCTCGACTATACTCGTATATGATATAAGACTCATTAGTTTACTTATTACCAACTTAATAATATTATAATTAAGTAGAGTTATGTGCCTATAGGTCTCTTAAATATTATAAAACACATGTCACTCAAAGTATTCATAGGTCAACATCGTGTCATCAAATTACGACTATTAACCACTATCGATATACATGACACATGATAAGCTCACATAAAACTTTCTCATTATACGAGTAGATATTTATATTTTTGATAGTTAAAATAGTTTTTTGTTTTGATTACAATACTCCTTTCTCATTGAACTTAAGTGCAATAAAAGCATAACTTTAGTTCTAAATAATCTTTCATGCAAAAAATCGACTTAAAAATTAATGTTTGTCAAGATAGAAAAATTTTATCTTCGGTTCTCTCTGCCTACAAAATCAGAGATATGGTATGATAGTAGGCATATGTTACCTTTCTTACAATTCGCAATATACATTAATATGCAAATTGATGAATTTCATGATTTCACATGCTTGACGTCATCAAACCTCTTGGCTTAGTTCAAATGGAACCACCCCATAAAAAATCCCTTTCTAATAAAAAAGAATCATCGAACTCAGACGACGTGGTAAAGAATTATTGCAGACGACTTTGCAAATTGAAGTGTTTGATATTTTTTTCTCGCGAGTTCCATCATCAGAAATCTCATCAATCATCTCTGAAGCATTCCTTTCCTATCAAAAAAGAAATCATTAAAATCGGAAAGAGTTTTGAAGTGCAAATAGAAGAGTTTGACGAATTTCTCAAATATAACATGATCGTATCTTTATTGAAATGGGACCAATACTATAATGGGTAGATACGCCCTTTTTAATGAAAAAAGAATCATCGAAATCGATCAACGTGGTGAAAAGAAATTGCTGAACATACAAATAAATAAAAAAGTTGATAACCCACTCCGTTTTTGAAAGTCGGTTAAATAGTATTTCAAAATATCTTTTCAAGTATTTATGTGGAAAAAAATTACCCCAGGGAACCCTTTTTTATCAGTGCAAAACCACCCTTAAGAAAATCAATCAAATTTCTTACATAAATCAATTTAAAATTGGCACTGACCGGTATCGATCTGTTGAAGACCATCGTCAGAGTAAATCAATTTAGTTAAATTGTTTTTAATACATTATTATCATGTAAAAATAGTGTTTAAAAACAATACCTTACCTTTTTATATATATTATATCATTATAAAGAACTGAATTCCATTGTTTTAACGATGTTATTTCTTTTTGGTGCTTTAATTTTATGATGCCATTTCAACAAGATATTAAATGGAAAGCTATTTTATTTATATATTATGTCGTATCAACAACCGCGTTAACCTTACAAAGTTCATTATCAACCCGAGATCATATTTTTAAGTTGAAAATACTTCAGTTAATTTACCTACATCGAGTCTGAACTCTGCCTTCCCACAACAGTTTGCTTCCAGTGCAATTTCCACCTTGATTTTTTCGAGAAAATTTACACCTAAGTCAGTTTTTGAGTGTTCCAACTTCAAATTTACACATTAAAATTTAAATTTTAGTCACGCAACTCTGAATTTATAGTGCTTTATGTTTTTAATCACTCATACCTACCCAAATGGAGGAACTATTGAAAAAAAAACAAGAATAAAAAAAATCAGAATATCAGTACACAAATTTGCAAAATTTGAAAAGAATCTAATGAATAGTCTAAAATCTAAAATCAATAAAGTAGAATAAACTCGACTAACAAAGTACAAAGTAAATAGTATATAGTACACAGTAAAGAGTATATAGTACATAGTACATATTAAATAGTACACAACACACACAAACACATTGAGATGGTACTTTTTGAATACAATCATAGCATGATACTAGTAGATAATTTGCAATAAAATATATCCTTAAAAAATGCGAATACATAACTCCTCACTATATCCCCTTGGAGTAGTGAGGAATAAAAACAGTGATTAATTTTTATCATGGAATTAATTGTTCATGGTCAACACTGAGTAGTGGGAAAAAATAAAAAGTGCAAATTAACTTAGATATTTGATGATTACGATATATCAACTCACGAAAAAATGACGTTAGTTACATAGAATCCTGTGATATATAAGATTAATAACTAATTAAGAAAAAATGAAAAGAACCTCAACTTATTAAAAAATATTATGATTTATTTTTAAATAAGATTACCAAAACAAATGTGAAATAAATGTTATTTTTAATACGTCGCGCTTTTTGACGTCATTGCAATAATCTTTTTTTTTTGTTTTAACTGAACCTTAAACCGGATATCTTGAATATCATGGACACACATGGAATATTAAAAAATTATGGCATCTCGACAAACGAAAAACGTGTTTACAGTTGAAAATAACGACCGCAGATATGAAAAATAAAAAAAATATGGACAAAATTTATGCATTTCGGACTTTAGAGATCAATAATGCATTTGCCCATAAATATACCTGTTTAAAAGTACCAAAAAATCTTTCAAATCATAAAATTTGTATGTTATGTTGTTAGGAAAGTTATACTATTAATATGAATGTTGTTTCAAATAAGGTGAAGGTAAACTTAAAAAAAAAAACAAATGATTGGAGCAAGTACGCATTTGAATTGCGACCTCAAATTCAATTTATTTAAAAACTTTGAAGGATCTTGTAACAATGAGGAAAATATGTTCTCTAGACTTAGAAAAAGGAGTGTATTTTAACACGTGATGATCACATTAACATACATAGTAGATATTTCTAGAATTCAGGGTGAAATTGTATACCTCGTGAAATAATTTCACTCTGTGAAAACTATTTCTCTACATATCTTTCCACCAAATAGAAAAATAAAACCGAGATGGTTAGTAAATTAAACGAGTGGGTTGTGGCCGACGTTAAACTCTTCACTACCAAGTCACTCCATAAAGTATTCAAATTTTGTACGGAAAATTTTCAACATTTTCATGGAATGAGTTTTGTTAAATTATTTTTGATTTAAATATTTGATTATGAAAACTTGATAATTGTTGAATTCCATTTAATGAGAGGGATGTGCCTTTTTACCAATTTGAAAATAAAAATATCAAATTGCAAGTTTCCCGAGCTTGGGGTCAGATTGTAATATATGACAGTTAAAAATATTAGAAACACAATTCAAATATCCTTAAAAACCTATGGGTATTAGATACAAATTTGACAAAATTTGAAAAAGGATCGAATAATTAATCGATAAAGTTTCATCACATATACATTGCGATGAAACTTTCAGAATTGAATCTCAGCATGATGCTTGTTGATAATCTGCAATAAAAAATAGCCTTTATAATTCCGAATTCATAACATTGTTTCCCACTATAGTGTGGTTTGCATTTAAAGTTGACTGCACTTATCCTTCACAATAATTAGTTTCTTGATTAATGTTTCAGAATCACGTTTACATTTGATATGATTAAATACTTATTAAACATGCCTACAAATCAAGAGTCAAAACTATTACCCCATCAACAAAGTACTTACAACCGATTCTATTGCTTTTCATGTCATGTTTTTAGTGTTAGATGAGTTGTATACACGATATATTAATCCAGCGATTCAATTAATTATCGCATTTGCTTTATTTCATTCAAAACAATGCCATTGAAAATTATACTAAGTTCAAAATATAGGTTAAGATATGTAAATCTCTTATTACTAAAGCATTGTTTTTCGATCAATACAATGTACTTATTTCCTATTATTATTGATTTTACGAATTTAAGAACTTTGATCACATGATAATCAATTATAAATTAAAGGTTACATATCCACGTGTTATGACCAATTCATGATAAAAATTAGATTACACAGAACAGATAATAAAATTATACTACGCACGTGATTTGGAAATGATCATACGATGCAAAAGGTAATATTAAACAACAATATTATATATGTAAGTACATATTAACCAGGCGGAAAGAGGACAATTGGCAGACCATGGCTGGGGTGGAAAGGTACGCGAAACAACTAATCCAGGCCCCTGAGTTAAATTGAAAAAAAAAGCTGTTCGTTTTTGGCAAGCGCGCTATTTTTTTTTGTTAGGGATTTGGCCTCTTTGTTCTTTGTTGCAGAAAAAATTTCCACAACAAACCTCAAATTCCAACCGAAAAATAAATTAGCGCCTGGCGATAACGAAGAGCGTTATCAATTATTTGACTCAGGGGCCATAAATCTAACTGGAGAGTAGCGGATGGTGACAGGGGGCATTAGAGGACATGCCATGGTTCGAGGGAGGCCATGGCTCGATTTAAACTGTTGTGCCATCAAAGAAGAAGAAGGTTATTTATAATGACATTTTCTAATAAGTTCGAATTTTGAAATTAGGATTTATTATCAGTTTGAGTTGTGTTTTCAGACAGTATTTCAGATTGAGTCACCCAATAACAAGTCTCCAGAATATGGAAGCTTGTTATTGGGTGCGTGTTAAATTAATATTTGATATAGCACATATTACATAGTTGCCCGAGAATAAATAAAAAAATAGTGTATTCAATTTCACCTTCAAAGAAATAACTACCAGTAATAACATGTTACCGATGATTACTTGGATAGTGATTATTTGTTTTATTCTTCCTAGTAGGTATACCGAACAAGAGCCTTGGCCGAATTCATTCAACCATTCAATCGTGTATACTTTATTTACCTATATTGATTCGCAGTAGTTTTTGCAATCGTTTAGAAGCATAATCACCCCAGGTCAATGAAAATAAACTTATCATTAAAATCACTTTTTTGTCAGGATATTATTTTATTTTTATTTGTTTGCAAATTCACATAATACCCCCTATTCAGTAACTAAAATAGGAACGTTCTAAAATTGCAGATTTTTGATTTACGGTCTTATTTCAGCGTTATAAAATATCGAATTGGACTAAATGGAATTGAAACGTACCTATTTTGGCCGGAACGTTCTTAAAAATTTACTTTATTAGACATATTTTGAATAATTATTAAAATTATGATAATTTCATAATTTTCATAATTATTCATAAAACGTCTAATTCAGTAACTGTTTAAGAACATTCCGGCCAAAATAGGTACGTTCCTATTCCATTTACGCCAATTTGAAATTTTATAACGCTGAAATAAGACCGTAAATCTAAAATCTGCAATTTTAGAACGTTCCTATTTTAGTTACAATAGTTACTGAATAGGGTGTAGTGTATTGCATAACATTATTATTTACATTCCAATTATGAATTTACTCGTGAAATATTACAATTTTAAAAGCTTGGTAGAAAAAAGTATTAACAAATAAAACAAATCGATCTATGATGACAGAGGAAGTAACAATAACAATGAATTAATTTACAATAATTTGAAAGAGAAGAAATAAATACATTAATAATATAGAGAATAAATCTTAACAAATTGTGTAAAAAAATTGGTAGAAAAATCGCGGTGCACAATCTCTCAAGACCTACGTCATGAATTTATCAAATATAAAATAAACGAAAGAGAAAAAAAAATCTATGTTAAGTTAAAATTTAAATCAGGAAATATCATTGCCTGAACTGAGGATCTGTTTGATTTTACTTAGATATGGTTCGTATTTAGTGTGAAACACGTCAATATTATTAAATGTTTTATTATTATGTAGATAGTGTCCTGTTTAAAACAGTCTTTAACGTATGTCGTGTTAATATTCTTTGTATGAAATGTGTTTTTTGAGCGGGTGGATCGCGATGGAACGTGTAAGGCGATCAAAGAAAGAATGTAAGGTGAGTCTATTTTGTTATGTAATATGCTATGAAGCAACGACATGTCGGAGACAATTCTTCTGTTCTCTAAACTTTCCATTTTAAACAGGAGTAGTGACTCAGCGTAGTTAGGGGGATATGTTCGCGATCTATAATTGAGGTACTTTATGAAATTCCGTTGAACCCTTTCGATACGGTACGTATTTTGAAAAATGGAGACCATATATGGATGGGTGGATGGCAGAGCGGTTAGCGCGCTGGGTTAGTAATCCAGTGGTCGCGAGTTCGAATCCAGCCTCGACCGATCTCGTTCACCTATAGGACAAGCATTTATGCTTAGTTTAGGGAACGTAGGAAGATGTATATGTACATACTTGTTTAACAAGGACATATTCATTTTTTTATAAAAAAAAAAAAATATATAGGGGAAGCGAATTCCAACACACTACGTACATATGCGTAATAGAGACATTTTATAGTATCAATATTGGAAAATGATTTTGATAGTTCTTAATAAAACCTAGGTTTTTGGTTGCCTTATCGACGATCTTGGATATATGGTCATTATATGTGAGTTGTCTATCTAATGTTATGCCTAGGTCTCGTATAGTGTCTGATGTTGGAATATGTTTATTATCTATCGTATAGTTGAAATATATTGGGTTTTGGTTGCCTTATCGACGATCTTGGACATATGGTCATTATATGTGAGTTGTCTATCTAATGTTATACCTAGGACTCGTATAGTTTCTGATGTTGGAATATGTTTATTATCTATCGTATAGTTGAAATATATTGGGTTTTGGTTGCCTTATCGACGATCTTGGATATATGGTCATTATATGTGAGTTGTCTATCTAATGTTATACCTAGGACTCGTATAGTTTCTGATGTTGGAATATGTTTATTATCTATCGTATAGTTGAAATATATTGGGTTTTTGTTTCTCGTAAACGAAATTTGTGTGCATTTTGAATTATTTAAAAGAAGTTTATTTGTCACGCAGTAGTCATGTAGTCTATTAAGGTCATACTGTAAGAGTCAATAATTGATATTTTCGATTGTTAGAAATATTTTCTTGTCATCGGCATATAAAAGAAAGTAAGCATGCAGGAAACAGTGTACAATATCAAAAACGTATACGTTAAAGAGGAGTGGGCCCAAATGGGAGCCTTGAGGTACCCCAGAAGGTGTTTCTATAAAATTAGAACGGAAACCTCCCACCGCCACCGCCTAACATCGTCTGCTTATATATGAAGTGAACCATCGAAATAGATCTCCGCTAATACCAATACGGTAAAGTTTCTTAAGTAGTATCTGATGGTCGACTCGATCAAAGGCTTTGGAATAGTCCGTATAAACTACATCGACTTGCTTTCTTTTATCCATTTGATTAGATAGAAAAGCTACAAAATGAGTAAAGTTAATAACTACAGATCGTTTTCGCATAAAACCGTGCTGAAATTCTGTTATGGATTGAGTAATCGTGTTGTAAATTTGGTCGTATACTATTTTTTCAAATAATTTACTGAATACAGATAGAATTGAGATTTGTCGGTAATTTTCTATATTATTTTGAGGCCACTTTTGTGAATAGGGACAATTAGTGCTTCTTTCCACTTATCGGGGAAAGTTCCTTCTTTTATTGATCGAGTGAAAAGTATGAGAGTGTATAAGCAAGACTTGTTGCACAGTGAGACACAAATATAGGAGATATGTCGTCACTTTCCGCGCCCTTGTTTTTGTTAACCTGTAGGAGATATTTAAGGACTGTGTCAGTATTTGTATCAATATTGTATGTATTTTTATAATGTGGTCATGAGCAACGTTTGTTTTGGTGTTTCTGAGAGTATTGTGTTAAGATTGGGGTTTACGAATACTGATTGAAAAAAATTGGAAAACCCTAAGCATATGTCGTGAGTATTGTCAATTATATTTCCCCCATATTCCATTTTTTGAGCCATTGATTGTTTGTTTTGTTTTTTGTTTAACAAAAGTCCAAAACGTTTTAGGGTTAACCATTATACTATCTTCGGATCTTTTAACAAATGTAAAGTAACACTCTTTTTGGATATTTTTTTGTCGTGCTCTTAAAAGTAAAAATGCGTTATAGGCCGTTGGGCTTCCACGAGTTTTCCACAATTGATGGTATTTGTGTTTTTCTTTTATTACATAAATCAGCGCTGGTGAAAACCAGCGTGGGTATTTGGAAGATTTGAGAGTGTAATGCGGTACATGAGTACCTATAGTATTACGAAATTCTGTGTATAAAAGATCTGTAGCTTCGTTTATTGTGCTATAATGAAGTGCGTCCCAATTGATGTTTTTGAGATGTTAAAATTATAGAGATATCTAATCCTGCAGCCATTTCCCAAATAAAAACGTCTCTGGATAGAGGTAGGTAAAGTAATGAGTGCGATGGTTAAGGTACATATATCTGATTCTTTTGTAATGCGTAATTTTGGAGATGTTTGAGTTTTCCTTATGTATATTTGACAATTGCTTGTCCATACAAACTGAAAATTCTTTTCCCTCGCGATCCTCCGTACGTTCAAAAAAAGATATTTATTTTTCTTTGTCAAATGTTCATTCACATAAACTCAAATGTTCATTCAAATCTATACAATGTATGTATTTTATATAATAAATAAGTGGGAAGTGATTGAGTTTTTACCATCACCTTTATTCACATATTCACCGTCCATACTATTACTATAAAAAGAAATAAATTATTGTAAGTAAAAAAAAAATTCTAATGATTCAAGATTCGTGGTAAAAAAAAAGTAAATCATGCATCTCTGATAAAGGCTAGTTATTTTGACTATCGCAATTATCGTAGATTCAATTCAAGAATTTTTCATGGAATGATGTCACATCATAGATGGCTACGGTGTTTTTCATCTTATTCATAAACGAAAGGATTGTGATGAATAACAAAATAAAAAAAAACTCAATAAGAAATAGGTATATAATCGGTGAGCGTTGCGCAAGCGCATACAGTGATCACGTAAACCTTGTAGATGCCTTGATTTCCTGGTCTTCCTGTTATATCATGGATTCATATTTTAAATTATAATGTTCAGCTTCATAATACATTTATTACGAATCGAAAAATTAGATATTTGAATAAAACAATTATAACTAGAAAACCAATAAATAGACCAAAAACCGCCAATAACTAGAGTTAACCTCCAATAAATAAAGTTATTTGAGGTTAAAAAAAATCTTTCTATCTTTTTGACAGCTTAAAAAACTTACATGGGAGTAAGAGATGGAGTGAATCGCAGGGGCCGCCCCAGAAAGAGATGGCATGACCATGTGAATGATATTTTGAAAGAAGGAAATATAAGAAGCTTGAATAATCGACGAGCATGTATGAGACGATGCATGGATGTAAAGGAAGCTAGGAATGTGTGCAAAAATAGAGGAGTATGGCGCTCGGTTCTCTCTGCTTACCCCGTAAGGGATATGGCGTGATGGTATGTATTTATAAAAAACTTAATAATCATTCATTATAATACCAATTAGTATTATATGAATAAATATTAACAATTATAAACCTACAGCTGAACAAACTAAAGTGTGTTAATGACCTACGGTTTGATTATAATTTTCTTTGTTTTTTGTCACTGATGTAATCTACAAAGATAATTTAATAATAAATAATCGTATTCAGAAATATCAAAACAAAACATTATTATTTGTGTTTATTTTGAATAAAGTCTGAATCACATGGTGACAATATTTAATAATAATAATGTAATAATAACACTTGCTTAAATCATACAGTTGATAACAATAAGTAATAACATATTAATTGTTATTGATTTCATTAGAGTTCACAGGGGGCATAATGGAAATCTTATCACCATTTCTATAAGAAACAGTATGTACACAGCGAAATCTCCTTATCTCAGGTCATCTTATGTTTAATAACATTTGATAAAATTTAATAATATATACAAATACTATGGACCTACAATCTCGTGTTGCTGTGACCAATGAAAAATGCTTTACGATTATAATTTATCAACCATGTGCATTACAGAATCAAATAATTAATTTATAGATATGAATCAAATTATTAGCTTAGGTCGACGAGGGACCCTGTATCGAACTTTTAATAAGGTGCGCGATGAATATGGGTGACATGCCCTGCCCCGCTCCACTTTTGCTTGGCAACCTTTTGGATATCGTCGCCTATTATGGTTTTCTCTCTTATCCATAAGTTAGTTTTTCTCTCTCTCAACGAAATACCCGAACCACAGACTCCAGATGGACTAAGAAAGACCTCAAACAATATGGTCTGATGATATAAGATTAGTGGCTGGAGGTGGATGGATGCGGTCTACTCAGTATAGGGAGCTTAGGTGTCAGAGGGAGGCTCATATGTCCACTACTGGACAAAGGAGGGCTGAAAAAGAAAAACGAATATGGGTCTAGCTGGTGAAAATTAACTAGATACTGTTTGATTTTTTTTTCATTATAATCACTTCTCTAACGCTAATTTTCTTTTATTTTTAGGTCACCTTCAATATTCAACCAACCATTTTTGTTTTTATCAAACAGTAATCAATCAATGTTCAAAATTTCTGTGACAACTAAAATTACTAAATTAATAACATTTTAAGATCGAAATCTTAATATAAACAACTTGACATTATCAGTACCTCTTGGATAGCAACATACAACCATTATTTTACTATCGATGATTGATTGGAATATAATTGATTGTAAGATTGATATTACATCATGTGGATTTGCATCAAAAAAGGTTGATAGGTCACATAATATGTGAGTTCAAATTCCAAAATTTGGACAAAATTTGGACTTTGAAAAGTTTGGACTAAATAAAGTAAATCATATATTGATTTGATTTTAGAGTATCTGAATCTTTATCACTCATAGTATCAACTATCTGAAATATCTCTTTGTGTACTTGTTGGTTGAAGCTCTTCAGAGGG
The DNA here is from genome assembly GCA_963576475.1 of Molanna angustata. Taxonomy (NCBI): domain Eukaryota; kingdom Metazoa; phylum Arthropoda; class Insecta; order Trichoptera; family Molannidae; genus Molanna; species Molanna angustata. The sequence goes on along the minus strand of OY754967.1, from coordinate 25,876,779 downwards.
CAAGTCTGGTCAACAGGCGGAATCAAAGCCACCTATGTTTACCTATATTTTTTTTATGTTTTCTGGCAATTCACCCTAGAGAGAGTGCTTTTTGCCTTGGTGAAAATATCATAATTAAATTTGGTTAAATTTGTTGAAATTAAATTAATAAATGTTGGATGTTATTTGACTTTAAGAAGTTAAGTAATATGTTTGTTAATTTAAAATTCTGAATAAACATTATATAAGACATATTGATTGGGGATATAATATGCAAGTTATTTTAACCATATATTTTAACCAGACATTTAACCAGTTATTTTAACATCTTAAGATATTATAGATCTCCATATGATTATTATATCCATGATATGGGTAAACATGGATGGTTTTGATTCCGCCGGTTGACCAGACTTGCCCCCCTGGTATAGCATACATTTTGTTATCAATTGTTATGATTGAGGTAATACTATAAATAAACAATGAACACTTGCACCGAGTTTATTGCCGTATGGCAATTTCTTCCAACTAACCAGTGTTTCCAGCCCAGAGAAGCAATATTCCCAGCAGAGAAGAAATAAATTACTCCTCTGCTGGGAATCGAACCCAGGACTCCCACACAGAAACCGAACGGCTTACCAACTGTGCCACGGCGCGTCGGTCAAAATAAGTACTAAGTATGTGATGTTGACTAGGTGTAAAAAAGAATGAATAAAATAAAATAAAGAAATAATATCATTAATCTTTATATCTCCACCCCAGGGAGATGAATTCTGAGTAATTGAATATTCTCTTCTTAGATTTATTCTGTTAATTTTGAAATGTATAAGGTTTTCTTCGATCCATTCTAAGATAAAATGTTTTATAAATTTCAATTGAAATGTTCACCACTATTTGGATTTAGTTTCTCCTTATTCAGTGTTAATAGGCATGCCTTTTAAGTTCTGTCGTTTACATATTTACCGGCAGTTTTGAATTTGGAACTGTTTGATATTCAAATTTGTTTGAATTTAGAATCTCAAAACAATTGATTGTATTAGGATTAATGCTATTGCTTAGTCATTGCGTCGTTTTGAATCTGTCAGGTCACGCACGAAAATGAATCTTGCGAAGGAAAATGTCCGTGCAATTATTTTCTACAACTTTAAAAGAGGCCTAACACAGCTTCAGTGTTTTGAAGAGATAACATCTGTTTTCCAAGATGAAGCTCCATCTCTGCGGACTGTCGAACGCTAGTACTTAGAATTTCAGCGTGGACATACCAGTCTTAGTTACAAATCTCGAGAAGGACGTCCAAAATCCGCCTTTACTGAAGAAAACATCATTGCTGTGAGAAAACTAATTCTCGAAGATCGTCATGTGACATATCGAGAGATAGAGGGGTTATTAGGCATCTCAGGGACAACCATTCAGAAGATATTGCATGTGGCACTTGGTGTGAGAAAGTTAGTTTGCCGTTGGATCCTGCATTTGTTTTCCGACGATAATAAGGAGGCCCGCGTCAGATGGTGTAAGAAAACTCTTCAAAGGTTCAACCAAGGAGAGTCAAATCACGTCTACGACATCATCAGTGGTGACGAACCTTGGATCTATGCCTACGATCCTGATTTAAAACAACAATCTACAGTCTGGGTCTTCCAAGGTGAGCCAAAGCCGACTAAAGTTGTTCGCTCTCGAAGCACTTCAAAGAAGATGGTGGCCACGTTCGTTGCGAAAACCGGTCATGTTGCGACAATTGCACTTGAAGATCATAGAACGGTTAATGCTGAGTGGTATACGACAGTTTGTTTACCACAAGTCATCGTCGAACTTCGGAAATCTAACCCAAAGCGACGCATCATCCTACACCATGATAACGCAAGCTCACACAGCGCTCGTCAAACTATTCAGTATTTGAAGCAGGATATCGTAGAAATTCTTGACCATCCTCCATACAGTCTTGACCTTAACGATTTCTTCACATTTCCTAAAACTAATAAAAATCTTCGCGTTCAAAGGTTCCAGTCCAGCGAAGAAGCAGTCGACGCTTTCAAGACAGCCATATTGAACACCCCTACTTTGGAGTGGAATAAATGTTTTAATAACTGGTTCGAGTGAATGGAAAAGTGTATTAAACTACGTGGTGAATACTTTGAAAAACAATAAAAGATACTATTTATTTATTTTATTTTGGGAAACAAAACAGCTGTTACATATTTTACATTAATAAAAAAAATAATAATCAGGAAAGTAAGAAATAACACTACTATAAGATCTACTATAAGTAGTGTTATTTTCTTCAAACGACAAAACTTAAAAGGCATGCCTCGTAATTGGTTGGGAGCAAAGCGATGCATCTCTCTCTTTACTCCGCTCGGTATTTTCTTTATTTAATTTTTATTTTATTTATTTAAGGTTACAGACAGTTTTTTTAAATATACATATAAATTCAAATTTAATTACTAAACATAAAAACCAAAATAGTAACACCAATTACTAAATTACGATCTTACGAAAGAAAAACAAAAAAGACAAAGAAAGATAAAAAAAAACAATTAAAATAAGGTCAGTCAAAATTAATTAAACAATGGACAAGCTAGGAAATAAGGACAGGACTATGAAAAGGAATGGGAAAAATTTGGAAAGGAAAATCACCGTTACGAATGCCTCAATATCTTCCTAAAAATGGCCGGTGGGCCAAAATGTACGATTGTACGAAAATGTACGATTTATGTACGATTCATATCGTGACACATCTGCTCCAGACACTCCCTGCAAGGACATCCTCTGCCAGTCGATCCCTCAACCATTCCCACCAATACAATGAGTTAGAAATGGGTAACTCAACAAAATTCCCTGCGTCAACTTAGTAACTCAGGCGCAGCTCACTGCGCTGGCTTACTAAGTTAACCCATAATTGCGCCATGACGCAACAAAATGAATACGCCGAGTGAGATGTGTAGCGCGCACCATCAACACAACACATTCAAAGATTCAAAACTCACTGAACTCACAGGCTCTTAAGTACCTACATACAGCACATGAATGAACTGCGTTGACTTGAGTCAGTAAGTGAGTTTAAGTGAGAATAACGAATAATATGGATATTTCTGAAAGTGACGTCAGTTTTTCACATATAACCATTTATTTAAAGTGTTTAAAAGTAATAATAATTTATTTACTTTGCTGGTACAACACCTTTCCATGCAACTCAGTAACGGTGCAGCTCACAACTCACTGCGCCGGGTCATTAAGCTAGTAAAAAAAATAAAAAATAAAATTATAATATGGAAGTATACGTGCTAGAGTAGCTACGTGGAGATGAAGAGGCTGTCAGAGGACAGGGCGGAGTGGAGAAGAAGAGAGGCAGCCATAGCTGTTGCAAACCAATCCCAGGATTGAAACTGATAAAATTGTATTTTATATAAGTAAAGATTATTATAATATTCCTTATATTTCGTATACATGTTTAAAAATATCACAACTTTCCCGATTCTACTTTTAAAAGTAGAATTGGGAATGTAATTATGTCGGTTAAAAAGCAGGCAACTCAATAACTCAATACCCTAACGCGACGTCCTACGTAGGCGATTCAAAGCGAACGCGAAGCGGCGAGGAGCGGCGCGATAATAACAAACAGTCGGTAACTATGAAAGTGTCCTACATACGTTACCAACCGCGAGTAGGGTACGATGCGGCGCGGCGCGATGCGAAGCGAACGCGAACAGTTGGTTTGATATTTCCGCGCGAATTGGAAGCGGTGCCATTGTTTTTTGGGTTAATAACGCGATTCGCGCGCACGTAGGACAGAACCGCCGCGTCGCACCGCATCGCATTGAATTCGCGTGTACGCATCGGATAGCTTCGCAATCGCGTTCGCTTTGAATCGCCTATGTACGTAGGACGTCGCGTAACACTGTTCGCATTCTCCCGGCCATGCACTCACGACTCACTGCGCCGTGAGCCAATCCATTTCGCCGGCGCAGTGAACGTCATGTCATGCGTTTTAAACATTAAAAACAATCAGCACGGACAGAAAAATACTGCCTTCCAATATATGTATATTTAGCATGATGACAAAACAAAAACAAGAAAGCAAAACATGTTTTGTTAACATTAAAAAAAAACATCCGATAAATTCCGCTTCAAAACCTGGATATAAAAAAGCACTACGACTTATCTTGATACCTTAAAAAAGGGACTTGTTTGAAAAAAACCAGAATGGGTTTAGGTGTGCTGTTGTTGATTTGGTGTTCGTGATTAAGGAATCCTAACCACATTTTATATTCGATTATCATTTGTGGTGTTGCATAGAACCAGACAACACAGTGTGGTAAATCAATTATATTTGGTAATGGGATTTTGATGATTAAGTCATGTTTATTATATAAATTAATCATATTAAATGTGTACTAAAAAGCATTCTGATCAGATCTAAATAATGATGGGTGTAGGTGGTTGTGTCTCAGATTCAAAAAGAAGTGAAATATATACCAAACAGGTAGAAATGCTCATAAACTTTAACAAACAGTCAGCCTATGTACATTGTATAAGTAATTCAGTAAATATACCTAATATAAAAAAAATATATATAATTTATTTCTTAAAAAATTCATGTTTGTTTTACCTAAATATATACTCAAATTTATCATTTCAATTTTTTTTTAATTATTCCAATTTGAAGCTGTTTGAAAAATATTATATAGTTTTATATTAAATCTATGAGAATATACGTGTGAGGAATAACTTGTGGGTCATTTATGGCCAACACGTGAATTTGAGTACAGTGTTCTTTTACTTTTTTGAAAGTTGATAATCGCTGAATTCATTTATATGTTAACTCATTTCTATATGATGGTGATTCGCAAAAAAAAAATATTTGTCCTCGTGTCAATTTTGTCTTATTAATTGAATCACTTTCACCTTATGGAAATTTCTTTAAACTAAAATTTAAAATGCAAGAATATTTGAATATTTCGGCGTGTAAATAAATTCAGAATTCGGTATAGAACATTGTATGTTAATAATACACAAAGCCCAAAATTTCATAAAATGTATAAAAAAACTGGCTCACGCCAGTCGCAATTATATGTAACTACATACAAACCTAACCAACCTATTTTTAGTAAACTTTTGTAGGTAGGATATCCTGTCGCTTTGAGTAGACGTGCAAGTCACGTGACCATTGTAGTCTGTCAAACAGATAGGAAGGAGAACGTTTCCCTATCACACTATGTAGTTAACAAAGAAAATGCAGCTTCCTTCTGGACATGTTCAGAATCCCGTGCCGAAAAGCACCATTGCGTTTCTTTTAGATTTGAGGGTTCATAGTTTGGTATGTATTTATTTAGCGTTTGGCCGCACGTATCACAATTATAAAATAGAATATAAATATAAAATTTGCTATTCGGTATATATTCTTCAATTATACATACTATCGCCATCGACAGTTGGATTTCATGACTTACATGCAACTAGTTTACATAAATTCCTCCAAAGGTGGTCCACATGATCAATGACCTCAACGTGATTAAAGTACCTTAAAGGTCGTTAAATTAACCCAGTTTAAGGTAGGTACTTAAAGCAATATTTAAAGATAATTTACAATTTCTTTATCTGACGAAATCTTATTCTTATGTCTGATAATAATCTTTTCGTATTACTTTACTACAATTATTTAAAATTGAATAATTGTTTATTTAGTTTTCTATATAAATTTATTCGATATTCTGTGGTTTATTTTGATGTTATAGTACAGGTTTAAGTATTTTTATTATACTCTTTTAACTATTATAGAATACATAGTATGTATTAAACTATTAGTTCGATTGCTTTCCTATTTATGTCATTTTGTTGTGAATAGTGCTATTTTTCCATAGACATCGATTCTCATATCATCTCATCTGTCAAAACTTGAAAAGGCACATTTATTCTGAAAATTTAAGCTGGTGATTTCTCGTACTACTTTACACTCAGGTTGTAGTAGGGATTGTTGGCCACAACCTACTCGTTAGTTTCTTACATCTTGACCACCAATCTTAGTTGTGCAATAAGGTGTTTAAATTCTGGAGATAAATCAACTGTTTTTATAGTCGTATTGAGCAATAATTAGGTACCTTCAAATCGAAAAACACCTGTAACATTGTTCTTACGTGACGTTTAGAACGTGCATTATTTCGGTTATTTTGAAAGCATCAGCTTGTTATGAGCAGGTTATTAACCTTTTGTTAATCTGCATATCATGGTATGGACCAGTAATAGAATGCTACAGTATTATTTCATCAATATACATGCATAAAGTTCTAATAAACTGTTGGAGGTTGTGATGTATTGTTGGAAAAGTTTAATATTTTGTTCAACGAATGTGTTGTATATTAAGATTATTCAATTATGGATTGATTTATACCGATTACATTGAAATTGAACAATAATTTTGAAGAGTCTGTGATGAATGAGGACTTTCTAGGTTTACTTTCTTTGGTAACTTAACGTAATGAATACCTAATAATTGTTTTTAATGAACTATTGAATAACTTTCTATAGAAATATCACTATTAATTCTAATAATATAGTGCATAACGGTTATAGTGTTATATTTAAGTAAACTATAAAAAAAATCGTTAAACAAAAATTAAAAATATATCGGATTAAAAATTATGTTGAACAGACATTGCACGTATACCTATATTTATCTGAAAAAAAAGTGGTTGAGTTGTAGCCATCATGGCTTAATTTCTCATAATACAGCAGTTGACTATTGAATTGCAGATCCGAATTTTATTCTCGATGCAGTCATAGAATTCTTTCTTTTTTTGGCTGGCTGGAAACGATCAACATCGCAAGTCTTTAAAATGTAACTTGTTTGTATGTGCATGATAAAAACAAAAGATTTTGTACGTTAGTAATTTGATTATATTCTAGTAGGCATACCTACATAATTTAAAAAAAATCATATCATCCATCTTTTGATAGTAATATATAAAAATAAAGTTCTTTGAATACATTTGTGGTAAGGATGCTTTCTTTTCTCCAATTCTTACTTTTACAAATTTATCGCAGAACTTTTCGATGTTTTAATTGCTATCGTAACATAAAATTTTTATATATTCTCACCATTTAAATTATAAAAACCAGGGTCGTTATATTGTTTCATTTGCCACAAAATATATGTAAATGACCTACCAAAAATATTTAAGTTTAAAACCAAAATAATGTGGTTTTATCAGAATTTGAAACAAAGAAACTGAAATTAAAGCTAAAAGCAGACATGACGACTTTGAAGTGATTTCAGTAACGATGTGAAGTTTGGTTATTTTATTTGTAGAGCCAACCAGCTGTCAGACTAATAAACCATCGTGACAAATAAATAGCGTTCATTATAAATTTGTATTTTAATGAAAAACTATTTTATAGCGTGTGTGAAAATTGAAAATAATCATATTTTTGGATCTCATTCTATTCAATATATAAAATAATTATTTTCACCTAAATACAATAACCATGCTTGAAATTTTAATCATGCAATATACTTATTTCACAACCACGATCATTACAACCTATTTCCTAAATCTGGTTCAACATACTAGCGAGTACCCCACCCCTCCCCCCCCCCCCCTTAGCGCTTTTGTCACGTTTCTATCGGGGTACGCTTTGACCATGATCCTGGAATTGGCGAGTCTGATTATTACATTGAAGCGACTGCCATCTGACCTTCGTAACCCTTAGAAAGGGGAACCAGACAAATTGGATCATGGCTACATATAGCTAGAGATATAAACACATATTAAAAACACAGTTTATCTCAGTTCAATTGATCAAATATAAACCAGTTTTATCTTTTAATTTATTTTTGTATCATTTCGGCTTTGCACGATAAACTTTTAAGATGGGTCGATGGCAGAGTGGTTAGTGCGCTGGGCTAGTAATCCAGTGGTCGCGAGTTCGAATCCTTACTCGACCGATTTCGTTCACCTATAGCACAATCATTTATGCTTATTTCAGTGAACGTAGGAAGATGTATATGTACTTGTTTAATAAGGACATATTCTAGGACATATAAGACATAAGGACATATAGTTATTAAATAAAGATGTATATTATTATATAGAATAAACGTCAAATAATTAAACGAAACGTAAGTTATATTAAATTATATGGAGGTACATACATATATATATCCACAAAACCCGAGCAATAATCAATATGCTTTGACTAAATATAATAATAAAAATTATGATTCTATAACCAATGTTACCCACAGTACAAAACCAAGGATTTATTAGATTGGAGTGCTTCCAAGAATTGACACAACAGTTTTTCTAATATAATACTTACTTATTGTTAAGGAATACTGACGTCAATATCTTAGATCATTCAAGAGGGTACTTGATAATCATTTTCCAGTCACACATTGCAACTGAATTTTCTTTTCAAATAGATGAATGGATAATATTATAAAAGGATAAGTATCTACAAATATAATTATTTCATAGATGATCATTACTTATGAATAAACAAATATAAGTTCTACAAAGGATGTGGAAAATGTAGGTACAAAAAATATTTAACAACATCACTTTGATATCACGTCATGATCACAACTTTCTAAATTTTTATAAGAGGTAAATTGAAGTAGTGAGGGTTTTTGACATAATGTATTCCTACCAATAGCTTGATGTTTTAATTGACTTGCAAATAAAATAACTACGTTGATTTTCATTGTATTTTCAGAAAATTTGTTCATAGATGGATATTGAAGTTCATTGTTTCTAAGAAAAAGACCTTAATACGTAGTATCTAACCCTATCTGTCATCAGACTATATTTATAACTACAATTCAAACATAAAGCATTTATAGAAATATGTAGAAAATAGTACAACGTCCAATATTACAAAAAATGATTGACATATTACATGTTATAAAACGGTTTTTTGTTTTTTCTGCTCCGAGAATATACAATATTTTTCAAAAAGAGACAAAGGTGGATGTTACTATGTCGGAGTATATATAATAGGTCGATACACAATTGGGTCCTTAATAAAGACCGAAATCAAATTTCGGCTCTTTTAGTGTAAATGTAATTAAATATTATATCTAAGGTGTTCTATGTATACTATGATGACACAAAATGTTGTTATAAAGGAAATCTAAAGTAATAAAGCAATCAAAATGTTAGTGTCTGTGTGTGTGTGTGTGTGTGTGTGTGTATGTGTGTGTGTGTGTGTGTGTGTGTGTTTGTCTCACGCCTTTTGAAAAACCAAGAGCATCTAAAAATCTAATTTATGTGCGAACGTATACCAGTATACCTGATGCAGTGTCACGCTAAAAATAATGCGATTAAAATGCTGAATTTTAAAAATATTTCAATAATTATTTTTTTCATACAAAATTTTCCAAGTCGTATCTGTCAAAAAGTGTACATTTTGCACGCAAATATCTGTTAGTTTAAAAGTTAGAAGTACGTATTTACACGAAAAAAATTTACTTTCAAGTATAACTTAGCGTTTAAGTGAAAAACATGGTGAATATTTTGTATAATTATAATGTTTAACTTATTTTTAAAGTAAGCGTTTTGTACATAAATGCCGCCATTTTAATATCTTTTCATACAATATTTCATTTTCCTACCGAATGAATATGTTCTTGAAAATAATAAACCTTTGAAATAAATATAATTATGAAATAATAAAATGAAACACAAGACATTACAGCAAGTTTAAAGACGTATATTGTAAAAGTCTGTTAATTATTAGTAAAGATATAGGCATAATAAAATTGCATAATTTGTATATAATATTTGATATTTCGGACAATTTTCATTTTTATGGCATCGAATAACAAACCAATGTAGGTACCTACATATTATTCAAAAAATGTCTACAAACCATTTGATATTTTTTACATGTTCTATGGTTACTATGGTAACGGACACATTCTGATATTCAAATAAAATTTGTTATAAATCGAATTCGAATTAATTTAGAACATCATTGTAGGTAGGTACCTACATACCTAATACTACTAAAACCAACAATATACTAATTTCGTATAGGAAAATTATTAAACTATCTTAGGTTAACTACAATACACATGTCATTCAATCTACAAACTATTTCCTATAGTGAAATTCTTCTTTTATTTAAGTAGACCTTTGGGTGATTTTTTATACAAACTATTTCTTGGAGTTTAATTCTTCTTCCTCTTCATTTGTGAAGTCATTTGGGACAGTTCATAAATAAACTATTTCCTATAGTCTAATTTTTCTTTTTCTTAATTTATATAGACCTTGGGTGAGTTTTTATACAAACTATTTCCTATAGTCTAATTCATCTTCTTCCTCTTCTTTTATGTAGCCCTTTGGGTGAGTTTTTATACAAACTTATTCCTATTATCTAATTCTTTTTCTTCTTATTTTATGTAGACCTCTGGGCCAGTTTTGATACCAACTATTTCTTTTAACGTATTTCTTCTTTTTCTAATTTTATGTAGACCTTTGTTGAATTTTGTATAAACTAACTTCCTATAGTCTAATTTTTCCTCTTTTGTGTAGACCAAGGGAGAGTTTTCATGCAAACTTTTCCTTTAGTCTAATTCTTCTTCGTCTTCTTTTATGTTGACCTTTGCGTTAGTTTTTATACAATCTATTTCCTGACGAATAATTATTCTTCTAATATGTAGACCTTTGGGTCAGTTTTTATATTAACTACTTTCTATAGTCTAATTCTTCTTTTTCTTATTTTTTGTAGATCTTTTGGTTAGTTTTTATACAAACTATTTCCTTTAGTCTAATTCTTCGTTTTTTTTATTTAATGTAGACGTTGGGTGAATTTTATATAAAATATTTCCTATATTTCAATTCATCTTCTTCTTCTTTTATGAAGACCATTTGGTCATTTTTTTATATAATACATTTACTATTGTGTAATTCTTCTATTGCATATTTTATGTAGACCATTGGGTCAGTTTTTATTACAAACTATTTGTTATAGTATTATACTTATTCTTTTTTTTCATTTAGTCTTTTGGGTTAGTTTTAAGTCTTATAGTCTATTGTATAGAAATATTATAAACAACATGCACACTTGACGAAAATATATAAAACGAATGGGATGTGACCATCACTAGAATCTTCTCAATAGTTTTTTTCAATCGAAATTTACACCATTTATTATATGTATCATCATATATTGCTTAATTTTCAATAACTACATATTTGATTTTGATGAAAATATAATAAAAAATCGGGGTTGTGGCCATTACTGGACTCTTCACAACGTTTATATTCAAATTAAAAACTATTTAAGTCTTCTTCTGTAATGTAGATCAGTTTTATTGTGCAAAAATATAATAATCTATAGGTATGACCAACACTAGAATCTTTTCAGTACTTTTGTTTATTTAATTTTTAAGCCATTTCCCATCATCCAAAATTACTAAATATTTAAAACACATTTGCGTTCGATGACAATATATAAAAAATAGGGGTTGTGGCCAAATCCAAACTCTTTACAACGTTGTCTCTTTATAATCAGTCATATTTAAAACCATTTACCATAGTCCATGCGTGCAGAAATTGTATGTACCTACTTATATATAAAAACAAATGGGTTGTGGCCATCACTTGAACATTTTACATCGCTTAAACTCAATTAAATTTCAAACTACTTTTCATACTACGAATTAGCAAATATTTTTTGTGACAATATTATATAAAAGATTGCTTATTCCTTCACTAATTAACATTCTTGGCCAACGGCGGGACATAAAAGCTAGTATCAAATACTTATGCTTTGTTAGATAATAAATTCATGTATTGTTTTGTTAAGAAATTGATGTACGAAATTTGTTATTTTTTTCCTTTTTTGTTATTTTTGTTATATTTGTTTTTTTTTACACTAACTTTGGTTTATATATTATTTTCTTATTTTTTGTGTATTATCTATAAAATAAATTTCAAGGCCAGAATTATCTAGGCTAGAACTTGAAAATATATAATATATTTTAAACAGTAATTTTATAAGTGACCCGTCTCAGAACAGGTTTTCCTAGTGAGACGAGGAACGAAAAATATATTGTAATTCATGTAATCTTATTTAATAAACGTTGGGTTGCCGGCACTGAAACTGTATTATATATCACAGTATAACGATCAATACAGAAACTGTATTATATATCACAGTATAACGATCAATACAGAAACTGTATTATATATCACAGTATAACGATCAATACAGAAACTGTATTATATATCACAGTATAACGATCAATACAGAAACTGTATTATATATCACAGTATAACGATCAATACAGAAACTGTATTATATATCACAGTATAACGATCAATACAGAAACTGTATTATATATCACAGTATAACGATCAATACAGAAACTGTATTATATATCACAGTATAACGATCAATACAGAAACTGTATTATATATCACAGTATAACGATCAATACAGAAACTGTATTATATATCACAGTATAACGATCAATACAGAAACTGTATTATATATCACAGTATAACGATCAATACAGAAACTGTATTATATATCACAGTATAACGATCAATACAGAAACTGTATTATATATCACAGTATAACGATCAATACAGAAACTGTATTATATATCACAGTATAACGATCAATACAGAAACTGTATTATATATCACAGTATAACGATCAATACAGAAACTGTATTATATATCACAGTATAACGATCAATACAGAAACTGTATTATATATCACAGTATAACGATCAATACAGAAACTGTATTATATATCACAGTATAACGATCAATACAGAAACTGTATTATATATCACAGTATAACGATCAATACAGAAACTGTATTATATATCACAGTATAACGATCAATACAGAAACTGTATTATATATCACAGTATAACGATCAATACAGAAACTGTATTATATATCACAGTATAACGATCAATACAGAAACTGTATTATATATCACAGTATAACGATCAATACAGAAACTGTATTATATATCACAGTATAACGATCAATACAGAAACTGTATTATATATCACAGTATAACGATCAATACAGAAACTGTATTATATATCACAGTATAACGATCAATACAGAAACTGTATTATATATCACAGTATAACGATCAATACAGAAACTGTATTATATATCACAGTATAACGATCAATACAGAAACTGTATTATATATCACAGTATAACGATCAATACAGAAACTGTATTATATATCACAGTATAACGATCAATACAGAAACTGTATTATATATCACAGTATAACGATCAATACAGAAACTGTATTATATATCACAGTATAACGATCAATACAGAAACTGTATTATATATCACAGTATAACGATCAATACAGAAACTGTATTATATATCACAGTATAACGATCAATACAGAAACTATCTTGACCATAATATTTCTTCTCAACTATTTCAAGCATGTTTATTTAATAATAATAATAAAAAAATCTTCTTTGCACCCTGCGCAAGTAGCGAGCCTATTGTCATATGGCAATTTCTTTCATCTAACCAGTTTTTCCAGCTCAGAGAAGCAGAATACCTATGCGTGAAAAATGAATTTAAGTAAATTCATCTTCTGCTGGGGATCGAACCCCGGGCGCCCGCACAGAAGCTAAACGTACCACGTCGGTTTATTTCTTTAAGGTCTCATTGATCTAAAAAATAAAAAATATTACATATATTATTAGAGAATCACAAATATTTTTTGTGTGTCCGAAACATATTAAGTAGGTACCTGCATAGAATTAATTTATTTTATCTATGATACACAAACAAAAACATTGCACTTGTAATGTTTCCAAATGTTTACAAATAAACTGAATCATTAATTACATCACTTTCATAAATATTGTGTTTGTTTAATAACATTTGACGTGGAGTGAGAATGATACGTTTAGATTTACATGATAAAAACGTGTTTTAGAAAAACATGGCACGATTACGTAAATTAAAAGTGTTTTTAATTATCAATACCATTTATAAACAATTTTTCTTAGCGACATAAAATTTTCCGTAGATTTTTTTTAATGATTGAATATGTAACAGGTTCATAATAATACATCCTCATACATTCTCTAAATTAAGAATATGTCTGTGCTATAGGTGAACGAAATCGGTCTTGGTAGAATCTACAGAAAATTGATGTTGGGTGAAAATATTTTTATACGATGTCTGGCGTCGCATTTTTGAGAAAAGTCGTTATTCATTAATTGATAAGTTAGGTTCAATTCAAGTTTTCAGACTGTAGATTTTTATAGTTGATTTCAGACGACTATCAGATTGAAGATTTTTTTGAATTGTGTTTTCAGACTGATTCTCAGACAGAAGATTTTTCGTGTGTTTTCAGACTGAATCTTAGGGCCGAATTTATAAACAATTCTCAAATGGTGACTCTGAGAATTCTCACGTAAGCACTACTCAAACGAATCTGAGAACTACTAACACTGTCCTATTAATAAACAATACTTTCAGTTTACTCAGTCGAGAACAACGTTTGTCAATGAGTTGTATTTTATGCTTTATATTACCAACACATTTAAGGGCCGCTGCGTTGGGATTCTGAATACTTATTGCATAGACACGTGTGCACATTTATAATAATAATAACAACTAGATATGGGATGGTGAATTGACAATATAATATAACAATGAATCTCCATTGCCTCTCTAGATAAAAAAAATATAAAGAGAATTACTAATTTTGAATAACCATGAATAAAACCAAAAATATAAGTACATAGTAAAAAAATGTTTTAAAAATCTAGCAATAAAACATAAAAATAATAAAAAAACTATGGTTATGGATATTTATGTATATTTTTACTATGATGGAAAAAAATACAAATTCTTACATCTATAATAGATATATTTGATCATATTATAAAAAAACAATCAAGGATCATATAAAAAAACAATCAAGGTAGGTAGTTTTACGGAAAACATCACTCTCCCTATTCAACACATCATAGGTATTTATGGCAAGTATCAGTCAAATAAAAAACCAGATAGATATTATACAAATTGGAGCTCAAGGCGAAAATTTAACGAGATGCAATACACGAAATTGACAACTGTAAATTAATATAATGGCGAAGTTATGTATACGCATATTATCATCTCTTTCACTCGGTATAGTTCTGTCCCGTTCCGTCTCTCTGAGTAGTTCTCCAAGGCAGGTAGCCGGGCGACTTGAGCATTCGATATATTTCTATAGACTGCGCTGCAATGCTTAAGTACGCGTTTACGACATAAGCATTGCATATTGTTTATTAATACGCTTTTGGGGTGCTAAGCATTGAGCACATACTAAGTACGTTTTATAAATTCGGCCCTTAGGGTCGTATTACAAGAGTTATTTGAGAAATGGTAATGTCCCGTACTGCGAGAATACTGCTTACGGGACCTCAACTTTTTCTTACATTGTTCTTAAATAACTCCCGTTATACGACCCTTAGACCTGATCAAACTGAAGATTTTTTTAGTGTGTTTTCAGACTGAAGATTTTTATTACTATGTGTTTAAGAGTACCTTCCAATTAAACAATTATTGCCTGAAAATCAATTAGATTCAGCATTATATTTTGCCGGCAGAATGAAAATACTTGTTGAATTTTAATCATGTATCAACAAAACAGGAATAATTCGTTTTAATTTTTTTAAACCTGCTGTTTTATTTTGAGAGTTTGTTTTGATACACATTAAAAAATATTAATTAAATCATTCAACTTTGTATATCAATCAGCAAAAATAATATTGATAATATCATGCACAACAGCTGATCGACCATCATAGTCACACCATACACATTATAGCATATACAATGTATACAAATATTTAAGTACGATCGTACACGTGTACCAACTCTAATGACACGAACGTACCGATTTTGCACTCAGTTTGCACTGAATATGTAATCATGACATAAATGCGAGCCCCCACGAAAAGATAGAAAGTTTAATACAGAATGGCAACATGCCATGCACTAGCATATTTTGCGTAAGTTACATAGTTGATATTTCCTTTTTCATCATATAAAATTCGGTTATTATGCAAAATATTTTTTTTATAATAACTAGACTCAGAATGCTTTTGTGTATCGTGCTTGTGCGGTAAACAATGCTTTCTATAATACACTCGACATTTTTTCAGTGTGTTTATGACAGCTGTCTCCTCCTATCTTTCCTAGTACTATGATTTTATCAGCTGCCTTTTTTAGTGTTTTTTTTATGTACTAGTAAATTAATTATGAATTATTTGTACATTATATGAATTATATACCCTATTGAGTAATGCATAGAGCTTTCACTGGTCCACTAATAAAGCAATGCAAAATTGTCTGTTTTTAAATTGTGTAGACTCTCTATCAACCAATAAATAAATTAAATGTATAACAAGGCGGACTTATTGCCCTTAGGCAATTTCTACCAGTCAACCACACAAGTAAGTGAACATTTTATTCTTATTATGATGGCTTTCTATGTATGGATGCATTTAATCGAGCACATTTATTTAACATCTACATTTCCTTGAGACAAAAAATAATCAACTCAAAATGGAACGTAATCAAGTCAAACATTTTTTGTACTTTTTATATTAATTTATATTTTTATTATTGATAAAAAATATTTATTAACATGTAAAAAACCGCAAAAATATAATAATAAATTGAAATTATAAAAAAAGATTGCATCGGCCGGGAATCGAACCCGGGCCGCCCGCGTGGCAGGCGAGCATTCTACCACTGAACCACCGATGCTTGTATGCGAGATGAGCTTTATTTGAATCAAGTTTGTGAAGAAGATTGTACAATGATCTATTCAATCAAATATCAGCTGAGAAAACATTGCGCAGGTCCGCTCAATTTATTTGGCTGAAGAGCCGCATTAAAAAAATAATAGTTATTTTTTAGACGTATTATTTTTTAATTATTTGAAGGCTCAAAATTACATCTTACTCAATTCACATAATACTCAATAAGAAAATTATTGTTCTAGAATATTGATCAAAGCCACACAAAGTTGGGAAAGAGTCATCATTTGTATGAGTGTTTTATTATATTATGTTTTTTTTTTTTTTATTTATTTATTTTTCAACATAATTTCATTTATAAAAGATCCCACTAACAATATATGGTTATCAGTGGGTTTCTATATCATACAATATAAAAACTATAAACTATATTTAAACTGTTTTGTCGTATATTATGCCGAAACTATATTTGTTCGTGTGACATTTTCCCTCAGATGGTTGTCTAAAAGAATTTTTTTTTTTTAACTTTTCTACGGACAATTCTTGGTAGAACTCCATTTCAAATAATAAATAAATTTGGAATGGTAAAATAAAACCAAAGTTTTCAGTTCTACTAATTTAATGACACTGACTAGTTTCGGTCATCCAGTGACCATTTTCAAAGTGTGAAAAAACAAGAGGTGGTTGGTGTTTATATAATATCTGGTTAAGGGGTTTGCAACATTTTTTTTTTTTTTGTTTATTTATTTAAATAAATAAATAAATAAATAAATAAATAAACAAAAAAAAAAAATGTTGCAAACCCCTTAACCAGATATTATATAAACACCAACCACCTCTTGTTTTTTCACACTATGAAAATGGTCACTGGATGACCGAAACTAGTCAGTGTCATTAATTTGGTAGAACTGAAAACTTTGGTTTTATTTTACCATTCCAAATTTATTTATTATTTAAAAGAAATTGCCTCTGGGCAATAAATAACTCCGTCATTTCCAAAAGTGTTTAACAAGCAAATAAATTATTCGTTCCTGGGCGTGAAATGTTTCAATGAGCTGGAATGAAATATTTAATTCAAACCTAATGAAACTTTTTTTTCTGTGAAAGCGCTTAGACATTAAAAATAAAAACTCATTGTAGATTAAAACTGAGTTATTTTAATTATTATGAATAAAACCTTTTTTATGATTATGAACTTCCACTGTGTTAACGGAAATAAAAAAAATATAAAACATACATATGTTTAAAATTTCTTAACAACTTTACATTAAATTGATATGCTACTACAAATCTTGTTATATTTTTTTTCAATTATATTCTAATACATTTTATGAAATCATATTTTCAACATATTTTTTCATTTAAGTAAACTTCCGAATTATTTGTGTCGAAGTTATTTTTATATAATATATCGCTACGTAATGATATCAACAGTTTGAATATTAATAAATTTGTAGTTTACGTACCGGGGACCGATATTTTACCAGATCTGCCACTGTGGAATTAGTGTTAAGTATCTCACTTCAGATCGTGCCAAAGCAATATATATGTATATTATAAAAAACTTCATATTATGTATGTTAAGGTATATGTGAGTTCTTATTTTGTGAAAGGCCATTATTAGAAATTTGCAAAATACTCATTATTATATTATTAAGAAACTAATTATTTCTTCTATTGTAAATTTGACCGTTCATACACATGTTTATTGTCTTTTTATAACGTAGCGTAGTAATTACCATACTATCCTACCTTGACAAACATACCTACATGTTTTGTATAGAAAACAAAATATCTTAAAAAATTCAATAATTTGGATTTATGGGTTTATAATTTGGTAAATATTCTTCAACTATACATACTATCGCTATCGACAGTTGGATCTCATGTGTTACATGCAACTAGTTTTAAAAATGTGTTCTCCAATAATAGAAATCATACCAATTTATCTTAGAGAAAACGAAGTTGATATTGCTTATGTAGTTGATATAAGTATGGGAAAATAAAATTAGTAAATTGAAATGTACCTACTTAAATGTATACTTACAAATTTTGCATATGGCATATCAGGGTCATCATTCATTTCAAATTGTTTGTTACCAAACAGTAATACTTTTGTTAGCGGTGTGCAGTTACATTTTATTTTCTAGAAACTTTACGTTTGGCAATCACAAATAGTACTGTGAGGTTAGAGGAAATGTCATTGATTTATTTTTGGCCAATGATTTGTTTTGAGAGAAGGCTGTCAAACCGTTGAATTAGACCAAATGGACCAAAAATAACCATTTCAACTGCGGGTTATTGAACTTTTAAACTTTGGCATTAACAAATACCAAGGTTGGTCAACTAAAGACTGTTTGGATGTTAACAAATTACCGAAGATATCAAATCTACTAATGAATGATTATGGAGACCAGCTATATGATTGACATTAGTTCAATTCTATCAGTGTATTTTTACTATGCCAAACTTCAAGTAACTAAATTTTGGAACAATGCCAAGATACATAGGTAATAGATAAAAGTAAAATGTGAAATATTTTAAAATGAGTGATTGAGTTCATTTAGTTTGTATACAAACAGACAATCAATTATTGTGTTCGAGGTAACTTTTAAATGACACCTGATATTTTTTATAAATGATCTTGCCTCGATCTTCTAGATAAAGTAATACATATATGTATATTTTAAAATGTTTTATTTGGTAATAATTCAATTAAATAACGCAAATATATGTACTCAGTAGAATTAGTGGTTAATAACAATTAAGTCTTTATTATAATTTCAATAAATATTATAATCATAGAATAATAATAGTACTTATAGAATACTCTTTAGCCTGCAGTAAACGCGAATGTTTTATGTTGACTAATTTGGTTTGGTTTTTAATATTACAATGTTTTAATTTCTCTTCTTGTTATATAAAAAAAACCCTCTAAATTTAACCTTTTCTTCGCGATTGAGTGATATACAATATTTTTTCGTATTTCATTAGAAGAATTTTCATTAGAAGGTAATTTAGCGTGCATTTTTGTGTACATCCGTAAATCCAGGGTATACAAGGGCCTTAAGAGATAATCGACCATAGTCGCGTATAAAGTATTAGTAATATTTAGCGAATTTCCTGTCAATTAAATAACTATTTCAATGATAAGTGGTATTTTTATTGGTTATCAATTTCAATTTCTATTGCAAAGGGATGCAACGTACGATACAAAACAAAATGAATTTCTACAAAACTACGGAGGTCATCAAATCACTTCACCAGTTTTCTTTAATGATTTAAATTCACAGAGCCGTCTATAAACAATGTTATTATAACCTTGATCTATATTGACTACTTATTTAAATAAGTCATTAAAAATAATTGATTGTGACAGACCACCCATCAAAATAAAAAGTCATTTTAATGTAACTACACAATAACAATGTAATATTGCATATTATATTGTTTTTTTATTTAAAAAAATGTTATAGGTTACCTATAAACTAAATAACTGACTACTTTACTATAGCATTTAACTCTTTTTATACTATTAGTACCTACAGATCATACAAATTATTTACCAAACATGAAACATAATATGTACATAAATCATGTGAAATTATCTTTTATCTATAAGCGCATATTACACATTTTGTTTTAAGGCTTACTTTAAAATAGGTACCGTTTTTACAGATGTGTAGTGGGGATTGGTTTCAACACGTACGTAACAGATTCTTAATAAACCATTAAGTTTATTTTCTCATTTATATATGAACTATCCCTGGCCGTTCATTCGACCAATACGCGCTATAGTTGGCAAACATCAAATATTCGACGCCTCGTGTCCGTCTGTTGGAATGATTTCAGTGCATGTTCGTCGATCGCAGAAGATCTCATGAAAATGAATTGTTTCTATTGTGCACACACCCTCACAGACACACGTAAAACACACGTGGCACTAAAACAAACGAAAGCCTTGTGTAGTGGCAACATCCGGAAATATTCATACAAGATAACAAATTAACTTATCCCCGTATTAATGAATGGTTTTATCAATTTTAGAAGAAATAATAAATTTGTTCCAACCTTTTATACTTATACATGTACTAGTGGATTATGATTTACTTCGCCAATAAATCAATTTATGTCATTTAATACTAAGAAACATTATTTCATATATGACTCATTTCTTGGATAACTTATTTCCTTTGAGTATATATTTGATTTATGGCAAATATATGTGTTATCTGAGATTGATTATTGCATTATACGAACAGATTCGCAATTGGTTTTAGACCACAGACAGGAGTGGGCAGACTTACACCATCGGCGGTCTACAGCAATAAAATTGGACAAAAAGAGATGAGATGTTCCCAATTGAGATGTTCAAAATTTGTCAAAATGTTGTGTCTATATACCGATACTGGTAAGTTCTACTGATAAATAAGCAGTGCAAATATAACTATTCTATTTATTGGGCAGCATTTTTCCTAAAGCAGTTCCTGGTGCATATAGCAAGCATGTAATATAATATATAATTACCAAAATAAAACTTGCACTTTCGACTAATTCATGTCACGGCCAATACTCAGCTGTGGTCAGACATGAGAATATTTTGTACAAATAAATAGACAGTTACCTCAGTAATACTTAATTCTTTTGTAACACCATGTAAAAGACGTAGATGGTTTAACGAGCAAACTATATTGATGCCATTCATTCATTTATTGAATTATTTCGCACACAAAGAACCTAGATCTTGAAACTTTCCTTTCTGTGATACAAAGCTTGGAATTCTATTGATTTTCTCTTATTAAATATCGATTAAGGCAATATATTTACTCGTATTATACCTTAAAAATTGTAGATATTTTGCAAAATCTTTATAATTTGCTTCTTTGTTACCAGAATACATAATTATCTATACACTTCAATTTAGTCTAAGCATAGCTTTGAGCAAACAATGATAGGGTAATAAAAGTAATAATAAAGATTTTTTAAATGGAATTAAATCAGAAAAAGATCATAGAGTTTTGCAGAGCAAAAGGCACACATACACAAAACTACATCTAAATGAAACGAAAATGATGAGATGGGCAGGCGGGGTGTCAAAAATTGATAAAATTTCATAATAAGCTAATAAGAGAAAGCTTTGGATTAACCAGAAAAACACACAGATAGCCGACTCAGATGGCATGGACTTGTAATGAGAGGTAAAATGATCATGTGGTGGAAACTGCTGTAGCACTCCCAGAAAACAGGAAAGGAAAAAGACGTCCACTATTCACGTGGTGGGGTAATGTGTGTAAGCTCATGAACAAATCCAAAATACCAGCCCCGACAATACAGGACAGATCATCCTGGCGCCGAAGGATTAGGAGACTAACTAAAGTAGAAAAAGAAAAATAAAAAGAAACGGAATTTAATCAGAATCTTTTTCACGGTTTGCATTTGATATTTATACATGAAAAAAAAATAAGACGTGGCTTAGGTGTAAATTTAATGTTGTATAGAGGCCAAATACTTGTAATATCGGTTCAGTTGTATTTATAAATTTCATTGGGATAAAAAGATGATTACAATAATTAAATATTACATGATTTAAATTCATGATTTTATTGACGTATTTTGGATGTTCAATGTTAATCTTAGCAAATGACAACCAGGGGGGCAAGTCTGGTCCGACCGGCGAAATCAAAACCCTAGTGATTACCCATATCATGGATATAATTATTATATGGAGTTCTATAATATCTGTAGATGTCATAGAACTCCATCTTCTTCTCCTTTCTCAGCCATCTCTCCACTGCTGGATGTAGGCCTCTTCTAATAGCTTCCACTCGTCTTTTTTCTGGGCTTTTCGAACCCATCCGCTTCCAGCGACAGGGACAATATCATCGGCCCACCTTTTCTGGGGCCGGCCTATTCCCCTTTTCATATCCCATGGTCTCCAATTTAGAATTCTGGGTGCCCATCTGTCCGTACCCTGTCTGGCAACATGACCTGCCCATTGCCATTTAAGTTTTGCAACTCGATCCATGACATCAACAACTTTTGTCTGGCGTCTGATTTCTTCATTTCTAATTTTGTCTCTTAGACTTACGCCTATCATTTGCCTTTCCATGGATCTCTGAGTGCATTTTAGCTTATGTATGGTCCTCGCAGTTAGCGTGATAGTTTCCAGACCATACGTAAGCACAGGCAGGATACATGAACTCCATATGATAATTATATCCATGATATGGGTAATCAATAGGGTTTGGATTTCGCATGTCGGACCAGACTTGTCCCCCAGAAATCTAAAACAGTATATTAAAGTAAAGCGAACTCAAATTAATGTTCCATGGACAACTGTTAAGGTTTTTGTATACCTTGGGCATACGGATGTACACAAATATGCACACTAAATTACCTTCTAATGTATGAAACACGAAAATAATGTATATCACTAATCTGTGATATACAATATTTTTCGTGAAGAAAAGGCAAAAATTAAAGGTTTTTCTTAAATAGCAAGAATAGTAATTAAAATAGTAGAAAAAGTCAGCCGGTAGATTTTCATAATCTCTTTCGATTGAACTAAAAATATACTTCATAGGCCTTGCAGTTTTTTAGATACTTACAATAAAAAAATAAAAAAGGGTTTTACTGAAACTAATATTTCAATAAAAATATTAAATAAATTCAATTCTCAATAAACTGACGTAATAGAATAAAGATGTAAAAATACACTTATACCTATTTATTTCAAAAAACTTATATATTGAGAGTACTGGGGAAGATTTTCAAAATTTAATATTTAGATTATTTAACCTCGTTTCTTCTCTACGATTTCATCTGTCAAAACAATAAAAATGTCCTTACGTATTGGAAAGTTCAGGTTTTAGCAATTATTATTTTAATAATCGATACAATACAAATGGATTGATTAAAGAAAATTAAAAAGCGCACCACTTATATGGTGGAAAGTTTGGTAGCCACAGCCCACCTGTTTTATTCATATTATGTAAAAAAACTTATTTGACCTCATTTCTTTCACCTTGATTGGTATCGTACCTTGACTTTTTTCTTCAGAGTCAAGTTTAGTATTCGTGCATACAAGGCTATTTCCTCAAACATTTCTGGAAGCGTTTTAGTTTTTATCGATAGTAGTTAATCCATACAAAAACTTATGAGGAAATTATACTTAAAATATTATTTTATGTATTTTACGACACATAAATTTTAAGAAAAAAAAATATTAAAAAAAAAATATTTATTTGTCGAGCGATGCTTCTGGCCTCGCGATCATAGTGTGAAGTATGTAATAATTTATGTGTGTGGGTTCGATTTCCGGTGAAGACACATTTTTTAATTGTGTTTTCAGTCTGGATCTGTGAGACGATTAATATCGTGAATCTACAGAATATGGCAACTTGTTATTGGGTGCCTGTTAAATTAATATTTGACATAGTTCCTGTTAGTTGCCGGAGAAATAATGCAAAATAAAAAAAAATAAAAATTTTAATAAATTATCAAATAATAATTCATAAAATATGTGAGGCACCGGCTAAGAATAAGGCTGCCGCACTTTTCTATTATCATCGTAACGAACTGGGTAGCGAAAATACAACAAGTAACAATAACATCTCACTTAGTTCAGCAATGAGATATGACATTTATTTTATATGTAAAACCATTTTAGGTGTGGAACGCCGAAAATTAATTAAAAAAAAAACCTTTTTAGGTGAGGCAAGACTGGTGAGTGGGTTATCAGTGTTATCACGCATATAATGGGATTCTTTTTGTAAGGTTATGCACACCCGCACACCTATTACTGGTTACATCTCATAATGGGATATGCCGTAATGGTATGAATTAATGAATGAATCAAATCAATATTATTTAATTATTATTCCCAATATAGATGGGTTGCTAGAAAGTTGTATTCTAAGCTTTAAGCTGTATTGATTTTATATAAAAAACAAACAGTAAGTAAATATAATTTAAATATAGAAAACATGTCTGGCTGTGTACCAAATAGGAACTAGTAAAATAGTAAACTGAAATATACAGTACGTGGGAAAATCTCGTTCTAAATAACATGATTCAATGTCATTCTCATTGCTTGACGTTCCCAGTTCAGATGATGTAAAACTTTCGATCCGTGCATCTCTTTGGGGCAAAGTAATGCATGAAATTATGAATAAGAATATATTGTTATTTATTACAAAGACGCGTGTTAACGCCAAAAATAATGTATATGGAATTGTTGTAATTTGTATATAATAAAATGATAATTGTTGCAATCACTGCCCGCCCTACACCCACATATCAGTTTTCCTTCTATACTGCGTCCTGTTAAGACCATCCGCATCTCACCCGTTTCGAACCGCTCTCCTACACTCATTGAATTTATCATAATTGTTTCTCAACGCGCGCGCGTGATTAAAGTTAATAATTGTGGCCATCCAGATAAGGGTGAAAAAAGGAATAATCAAGTAAGTGTAGTGTTCCATCTATATCTTTCCTTCTATCTTGCAGTGGTTGCAATGAATCACCCCTGCGAATAATACAGTGCACTTTTTCTTATACATAATTTCATATCCGCGATAATTGTTATCAGATATACCAACAAGATACAAGAGCACAAAAAATCATATAGATTTAATTTTTATATTAATTAAAAACTTGAACACAATTCAAATGAATTATATAAAAAATTTAGTAATATACAAGTCGTAATTTATTAAAATTATAATCAGAATAATGTTAGTTTTATTTAACACCGCGATAAAATACTTCTATGAAAAATTGTCTTCGAAGAAATGAATGTTCATAATTTTCTTTTATTTATTTATTTTAACATATAGGTACGGCTATACTTATAACAAAAAATCAAAAACTCCTAAATATTTTATTCTTTTAGTAACTACATAGATACACAATTAAATATTAACATAAATGACAATTTTGACACAAGTTGATTAATAATGATAATAAAAATCAACAAAACAATAAAAACACATTTCGGGTATAACATAACAAAGCAACAATACAATTAGTCTTCACAAAAATGATTGTCTGACATTTATCACTTGTACATAGCCAGGGAACCTGAAAAAATGACAATTATATTACCATATTTATTTCCCAATCTATGGGATCTTCTTATTCAAAATCTTCTTTCACAAAACTATGTTTTATTTTTAAACATCTATTCAATGTTATACTTTTTTGCTCCTATAATATTTTTTCTATAGTGCGACCAATTTTAATATTCTTATAAAAATAATTTATAGAATTCCATGAAGTGAATTCGAACGAAAATCTCAATTTAATACTTAATAATGCATTAATTTAAATAAATAAATTTTACAGAAATAAAATGATAAATTATTATCTCCGTTTGAGAATCATAGTGAGACAAGAAGCTAAATTAGAACTAGACATAGTGTTGTGGGTGTCCCATATATGTGTTATTCTGTGTATACTATAAAATTTAACATCTCCCGTAGTCTTCACTCATAGTACTAATCTATGTTTCCTTCATATCTCATATCTAAATACATACTATATTATATTAACTTCCATTGATACATATATAGTGATCACATTGAGATGGTGTGGCCACATGGGAAGAATGAATGAGGAACGCCTGACGAAGAAAATATACATTGCTGACAGGAATGGAATGAGAGGTCGGGGCCGCCCAAGAAAGGGATGGCACGCCCATGTGAACGATATTTTGAAAGACGGAAATGTTAGAAGCGTGAACAACAGACGAACATGTATAAGACGATATATGAATGTTGACGAGGCGATGAATGTATGTCAAGATAGAAATAAGTGGTGTTTGGTTCTCTCTGCATACCCCGTGAGGGACTTGGTGTGATGGTATGTATGTATGTATGAATCAGTATTAATTTGGTAACAACGTGCGACTGTAAAAAATACGATGTATATCATATCTTACGATGATATATCATAAGAAATAATATATCATCTTATACATACATGCGCCTTCACGAAATATCTCAGAATGTGGGGTAACTAGTTACAAGTGTGCGAGTGTGCATTAAAGGGAAGCACGATACATGCATATATTCCCACACACTAGTCTCGTCTCACCTAAAACGGCAACATTCAGAATGGCTGGTGAACCTCGATGCTGAACTTTGTGAGATGTTAATTTGCCTGATGTATTTTAGATTACCCGGTTCTTAAGGAACACCCGACAATGATAACAATAGAAAAAAAGGAAGCACTATTCAAGGCCGGTGCCTCGCATACATCATGCAGTCATGAAAAATAAAGATTTTAATTATATTTCACTGTATAATTCATCATTCAATTCTCTTTTTTTTTTTTTTTTTTTATTAATTAGGCAACCCACCCAAATTGAGGGTGATTTGTGCCATTCTTGTGTCTATGAGACACACAAATTATTATTTATACTTATTTGAAGAATTAATTTAATTGCAAGTTGAAGATTTATAGGTTAATTTGATTAGAGAAAAGAAATTTAGAAACTTGGCAATAAATGCGTTTTTTGTTGAGTGATAATAGGTGGGCGATATTAAAGGGACGAGGAACATCAACAATAGAATCATAAAGATCAAATGCAGATCTATTTGGGCAACAAAAGAACACATGGTCGGGCGACTCAACATCCAATCCACATTGGCAGAATGGACTATCCACAACACAAATCTTATATAAGTGAGAAGCCAATATACAATGACCAATTCGGAGTCGGCAAATATTGGAAATTTCTCTTTTTGATATCTTCATCGCTTGAAACCAGGGATGTTTTGGAATGGTGTTTTGAATCGATTTATAGTAAGATCCTTTTCCCTTACTCGTATATTCCCATTCGTCAGACCAACGCTTCCACGAATCACGCCTCAAACAAGCTATAAGATCGGTCAATGGCAGAGAAAAATTTGGAACAGGAGAACCATCGCAAACTGCTGATTTGGCTAGCTGGTCCACAGTTTCATTTCCTTTGATACCCAAATGAGCTGGGATCCAAGCAAATTCAATTTTTATATTTTGATGGCTGCATATCAATAGATTAGATCTCACAGTGCAAATTAAATCATTGTCTGGGGTTTTATATAAATTGTTTGTAAGTAGTTTGGTAGCGCTTAGAGAATCAGTAAAAATAATGTATTTAGAGTGGTTGAGGTTTTTTATATAGCTAATTGCTTCGTTAATTGCTATGCATTCTGCAGTGAAAACGGAAGAATTAGGAGGGAGTTTGAATTTCATCTGAACGTTCAAAGAGGGAATATAGAAAGCAGCACCACAACTACTGTCAGCACTGAGTTTTGAGCCATCGGTATATATATATATAGGTATAGTCTGGCCATTTATCAGATGTAGCATTGTTAAATATAATATTAATTTGATTTTCGGACAAGGTGAGAGATTTATTAAGACCAATATTTTCAAAAACAGAAGGTTCAAGTGTCGTAGCATCATAAGGAAATGCGATAATATGGAAGTATTAGTTGTGAAGATATAGGGTACTGAGCTGAAATGGTTGACAGACTGCAACAAAGATATGGCATTGGTTTATTTGACAAGGGTTCTTTAGAAGACCAGACAGATGATAAGGTTCTTAAACGATTTAAAAGAGGGTGCGTATAAATCATTAATCTTTTGGATAAAAATTTATCGGATAGGTATTGTCTTCTAAGTTGAAGGGGCATTTCAGTACATTCGACTTGTAGAGCATTTATCGGAGAGGACTTCATCGCACCAAGAATAAGTCTAAGACATTTTGATTGTATTCTATCGATTTTGATTTGTAAGTATTTGGGAAGAGGAGCCCACAAGAAACAACCGTAATCTAAGTGACTTCGAACTAAGGAGTTGTAAAGCAGTTTCATGGTTGCAGGATGAGCTCCCCACCATACTCGTGAAACTGCTCGAAGTGGGTTGATACTATGTTCGCATTTAGCTACAACATGCTCGATGTGCTGTTTCCAAGATAGTTTACGATGTAGTAGTATGCCTAAGAATTTAACTGACTCAACTTTAGGTATTTCGACAGTATCAATTTTAACAGAAATATGAGGCACATGATGTTTTCTTGAGAATACCATGATTTGACTTTTCTGAGGGGCCAACATAATACCATTTGAGTGTAGCCATTTATTTAAAAGATTTAGAGCTTTACTTATTGATTTCACTGCAGAATGTATATATTTATTAGCTAAGTACAAACCTATGTCATCTGCATATATGAGAGTAGAGCATATACCTTGAAGAGATATATCCAGGTCGTAGCAATAAATATTAAAGAGCAGGGGACTTAACACCGATCCCTGGGGTAAACCTTTCCAGATGGTTCGAGAAAAGGTTTTGTCACAACCAAGTATCTCGATGCATCTTTGTGCAATATATTGTGTATAAGATTACAGAGTTTAACTGGGACTTCTAATGACATCAGTTTATTTTTAAGTATTGGAAGATTGACATTATCGAATGCACCAGTTACATCAAGAAAAGCTGTTATCATGTCTTGCTGCTGTGATATGGCAATTTGGGCATCGGTTGTTAGTATACTTAAGTTGTCCATAACTGATTTCGATTTTCTGAATCCGAATTGTATAGAGGAAAGAATTTGGTGGTGTTCCACGAACCAATCGACTCGATTTTTTACCATGTGCTCAAACAATTTGAGAAAGCAAGAGGATAAGGTGATAGGTCGGTATGATGATCCAATATTAGGGTCTTTGCCAGGTTTGGGAATGGGAATAATAAGCTGAGTTTTCCAGCTTCTTGGAACATAACCAGAGTCCAGAATGAAGTTGAACATTTTTAAAATATAAAGTAGAAGATCTGGTGGGAGTTTCTGTATAATTATATAAGGGATACCATCATTTCCTGGAGCGGAGTGGCGTAAAGATTTGAGAGGGTTCATTAATTCTTGAATATGGAAAGGGGAGGTTAGCCAATTATTATTTGTAGGAGAGATTTCGAGGATAGGGCTATGTTGTTCTAATTCCGAGAGATGCGGAACATACGATGGAGCTATTTTATCTAGGAAGCCTTCCTTCCATTGGTTATCGGGAGCGTATTGTTTTGGGGGATTATAAACAGAACGAAATTGTCGGATTTTTTCCCACACATATGTAATAGGAGAGTTTGGAGAAAGAGATGAACAAAAATTCACCCAACCTTGTCGTTTCTTCTTTCGCAAGGTTTTTTTGGCTTTTGCCTGAGCTCTTTTAGCGTTAAAGAAATTGTCACTTGTCATATTATTTCTGTAAATTCTCATGGCCAATTTCCTTGATTTTACTATTTCAGAACAATCTTCATCCCACCATGGAGCATGTGGGGAAGGTTTTGTGTGAGTGCGTTGTGTTTTGACGTGCATTGATCTTTCTGCTGCTGAGTGAATAATTGAAAGAATATCAGAAAATGTGTTATCGATTTGTGTATTATAGGAAATTGACGACAAAGTGTTTATTTTGGACTCAATAATTTCTCGGAATTTATGCCAGTCGGCATTTTTTGTATTATATTTATGAGAACTATATTTTTCATGTGAAGACGTATGATAATTATTATTGTATCTGTGATTAATATTTATTAGAATGGGAAAGTGGTCGCTAGATTGAGCATCAGGAGTGACACTCCAGGTTGAGCCCGAGGCAAGGTTAAGAGAACAAATGGAAATATCTACTGCATTAGGGTTTTGATTTGGGTGGTGCAGTCGAGTTTCACTGCCATCATTCAGTATGCACAGATTGTTGTCGTCAATGAATGTTAGTAAAGAATTACCAGCATTGTCGTTGATTCCGCAGCCCCAAGAAGTGGAGTGTGCATTAAAATCACCGAGAATGAGGAAGGAAGGGCTTAAAAGTGGTAAAACTGAATTCCAATAACTAGTATCAAAAGCAGTTTTGGGAGGGGCATAAACTGAAACAAAAGATATAGAGTTGATAGTGGCTGCCACAACTTGAATGACAGGATGGGGAGGGAGATCGATTTTTGTGAAGGAAAAGTGGGTTTTGACGAGAAGAGCTGTACCGCCTCCGAGTCCGTCGGGGCGATCTGAACGTAAAATGGAATATCCTGGGATGGAATAATTTATTCCTGGACGCAACCAGGTTTCCGATATTGCGGCAACGCAAATAGAATGTTTATGGAGAGTAGTAATTATTTCTTGTTTATTGGATACTGCGCTTCTGCAGTTCCATTGAAGAATACATAATGGATTGTTAATCAGACGTCGATTGTCCATTATAAGAATTTAGAATAGATTTAAGAAGAGGCAGGGCATTGGCAACGATGGACGGTAAATTATCTGTGTTACTTAAAATTGATAGTAAGATCTGAGCAGTTATTGGAATAATGTTAGAAATAGATGTATTTACAGTATTTTCTTCATTATTTGATTCAGGCATGTTGGATAAATTTGTAGACCTTGAAGAGGAGACACAGCCCGTTGATGGATTAGTGGCTTCTCCATTTAAATAGGACAACAAAGATTCATGTGATTTTCTATCAAAGTTCTGTGGTTTCTTTGGATTATCAACATTATTGACTGGTTTGTATTTAAATATTGTTTTAGTAATATTGGAACTAGTATTGTTTGATGACGTTATTTCGGAAAAGCTTTTGGTCGAAGAAGGGAATAATTTAGAGGCTTGAACGTAAGAAATATTTTTTTCGGCCATTGTTTGTTTTATATTTTTTTGTCGGGACAATTCGGGGCACATCATACTTGCGGCAGAGTGCTTCCCTGTACAATTTAGACACTTTAAATCGTTCATTTTCGTACAACTTTCACCCAAATGTGCTTCACCACATTTGTAGCATCTGGGAGGGGAACGACATTGTACTTTTGTGTGGCCATAGCGGCAACAACGATAACATAGAATAGTTGGAAACGCATAGAGTTCTACCGGCAAAGAGTTGTGAAATAAGTAAATATGATTTGGGAGATTTTGTCCCTCAAAAGTTAAAACGACAGTCTGTGAAGGCTTCCATGATATAGAGTTTCCAGTTTTGTCTTTATAATTCAGTCTTCTTGCTTTTGATACCTTTCCAAATTGGGAAGGTACCGAAGCATGCTCTATTATTTCGTCTATGGATACGTCTGTCGAAATGCCTCGAACAAGGCCCATCTTTGACACCTTGAACCTAGGAATATAAGCTTTGAGTTCATTGTTTC
Organism: Molanna angustata; assembly: GCA_963576475.1. Classification (NCBI taxonomy): domain Eukaryota; kingdom Metazoa; phylum Arthropoda; class Insecta; order Trichoptera; family Molannidae; genus Molanna; species Molanna angustata. The sequence continues at coordinate 25,844,881 of OY754967.1, read as the reverse complement.
GTACAAATGACGATTCAATGAACGTATTTGCGGCTGAGGGATTTGTAAATGTAAGTGATATTTTATTACGCCCTTCAGATTTTACTCCTCCGGGTGAAATATTGGTGATTTTATTTTTGAAAAGAAGGTTGCCGAATCTCATCGGGTGAAGAGACTTGGAAGCATCCCTATCTTGTACGTACACGAGAAAGGGACCAGATGAGAATAAAGAGTATTTTAATATTTCTTGCGAAGCATTTGTAGGTGTTAATGATGGAGAAGGGAGAGCCGATTCAACTGGAGATGGAAGATCAGTATTTTCGCGGCGTCTTTTGTACTGATTAATGTCTGGCGGATCTGGAGGTTTATCCTCTGATTCCATGTTGATTATTTCTTATAGAATGTAGATTAAAAATAAAAAAGAGTTAGAGAAAAAAATATGTAACTACTTATATTAAAAGAAAGAAAATAATAGTTTGTATACACCGATATTAACTTGAATTAGAAAGAAATAAACTATATTAGAAAACAAGAGAAAATAATAAATATTCGTATACACCGATACGAACTTAAGCCAAAGAAAATAACATATAAATATATTGTAAATCGAAACAAAGAGAAAAGAAAAAAATAATAACGAAAAGTTTAACGATACTGATTGTGGTGGCAATAATCGTAATGACGCTTCAACAAGGTGGGTGGTCGCAGGTCTCACTCAACACAACACCAACAATCTCACACAAGCGAGCGAGCGTCCGTACTCATCAACGTCGCAACGTAAACTGATTCAATTCTCTTATACCAAATACAATTTTTAGAAAAAAAAAAAATACATACCTACCTACTATTACTATTTATTCGTAGGTAGGTACGTTCGATGTAACATTTCCTATACAAGTTGCATGTAACACATGAGATCCAACTGCCGAGAGCGATAGTATGTATAGTTGAAGAATAAGTACCAAACTATAAACCCATATAATTCAAATTATTTAATATTTTAAGATATTTGGTTTTCTATACAACACATGTACCTAGGTATGTATGTCAAGATAGGATAGTATGGAGGTAAGTCCTTTGATCCTACCCAGAATATGAAAACAGCATGATGGTATGTATGTATGTTTGGAGATTAGTATCAAACAATTAAGTCTTACTAGATATTGTGTGTAGGCGACTGCTATACAAATTGTATGAAGCAATGTCGTCACTAAATTCAATTTTTATAAAAATTGTTGTGCTAATACAATGTAAATATTTTTACTCTCCACACTATGGAATAGGGGAGAGTCATGATTGCGCAAAATTTAAGCGTATTTTTTTTACATCAATTTCTCAATGGGTATCATGTAGAGAATGCACACTATGAGTTTCGTCGTGATGTGTTTGTGTGTATGGCGTATACGCCGTACGCCGTACGCCGTAGCATTTATCTTTTTTGTGTCCTCTCTACAGCCCAAACTATAAGTCCGATCGACTTCATATTAACATCATATGTGTAAAGTGCAAAGACCTAGAGCTGATTAGTTTTCCATAGACAACTTTTGATTTCTTCTCTATGACTTCATCATTTACGTTGTTTTTTTTTGTGTCCTCTCTGCAGCCCAAACTATAAGTCCGATTGACTTCATATTGATATCACATGTGTTAAGTCCATAAACTTAGAGCTGATTAGTTTTCCATAGACAACGGTTCATTTTTTCCCAATTTTTCTTTATGATTTCATCTATTAAAACTGAAAAAATGCTCTCACGACCTGGAAATTAGAGATATTTTAATTTGGTTTCAACTATTTATACAACACCAAGAATCTTCATAAAATTGTATTCAAAGTTGGTCAATGTTAAAAGAAAAATATTCAACGGTTTCAAAAATTATATTTTATTTAATGGATATTTGTATGAAACTTATATGTAACAAGAGAATTTTTTTATATTTGGCAATGTTCAGTTCATTGATTTCATATTGATATAAGAATATTAATAGCTTGAACTTAGAACTGATTAGCTTTTCATAGATATCATAAAATTTCTTCATATGATATCACGTGTCAACATTGTCAAAATACTCTAACGCTCTTTGAAACAAAATTTATCTGCTTTTTTTAAAATATTTCATACAACATAAGCATTCTTCACTATACTGCATTAATAGTTTGTCTATCTTAACATAAAAATATACTATCGGAAGAAAATTTATATTCCTGATAGTAACATTTAGTATGAATAAAAATGTAATTAGATAAATTTCTATGTATGGAAACGTTCAGTAATTTGATTTCATGTTATAATGTAAAGAGCTTGAATATAGAACTGATAAGCTTTCCATAAATAACAAAAATAATCTTCATATGATATTACGTGTCAAAATTTTGAAAATGCTCTCGCGTTCTTTAAAACAAAATTTATCTGCTTTTTTTAAAATATTTCATACAACATAAGCATTCTTCACTATACTGCATTAATAGTTTGTCTATCTTAACATAAAAATATACTATCGGAAGAAAATTTATATTCCTGATAGTAACATTTTGTATGAATAAAAATGTAATTAGATAAATTTCTATGTATGGAAACGTTCAGTAATTTGATTTCATGTTATAATGTAAAGAGCTTGAACAAAGAACTGATTAGCTTTCCATAAATAACAAAAAAAATCTTCATATGATATCACGTGTCAAAATTTTGAAAATGCTCTCGCGTTCTTTAAAACAAAATTTATCTGCTTTTTTTTAAATATTTCATAAAACATTAGCATTCTTCACTATACTGCATTAATAGTTTGTTTATCTTAACATAAAAATATACTATCGGAAGAAAATTTATATTCCTGGTAGTAACATTTAGTATGAATTTAAATGTAATTAGATAAATTTCTATGTATGGAAAAGTTCAGTAATTTGATTTCATGTTATAATGTAAAGAGCTTGAACATAGAACTGATTAGCTTTCCATAAATAACAAAAAAATTCTTCATATGATATCACGTGTCAAAATTTTGGAAATGCTCTCGCGTTCTTTAAAACAAAATTTAACTGCTTTTTTTTAAATATTTCATACAACATAAGCATTCTTCACTATACTGCATTAATAGTTTGTCTATCTTAACATAAAAATATACTATCGGAAGAAAATTTATATTCCTGATAGTAACAATTAGTATGAATAAAAATGTAATTTGATAAATTTCTATGTATGGAAACGTTCAGTAATTTGATTTCATGTTATAATGTAAAGAGCTTGAATATAGAACTGATTAGCTTTCCATAAATAACAAAAATAATCTTCATATGATATTACGTGTCAAAATTTTGAAAATGCTCTCGCGTTCTTTAAAACAAAATTTATCTGCTTTTTTTAAAATATTTCATACAACATAAGCATTCTTCACTATACTGCATTAATAGTTTGTCTATCTTAACATAAAAATATACTATCGGAAGAAAATTTATATTCCTGATAGTAACATTTTGTATGAATAAAAATGTAATTAGATAAATTTCTATGTATGGAAACGTTCAGTAATTTGATTTCATGTTATAATGTAAAGAGCTTGAACAAAGAACTGATTAGCTTTCCATAAATAACAAAAAAAATCTTCATATGATATCACGTGTCAAAATTTTGAAAATGCTCTCGCGTTCTTTAAAACAAAATTTATCTGCTTTTTTTTAAATATTTCATAAAACATTAGCATTCTTCACTATACTGCATTAATAGTTTGTTTATCTTAACATAAAAATATACTATCGGAAGAAAATTTATATTCCTGGTAGTAACATTTAGTATGAATTTAAATGTAATTAGATAAATTTCTATGTATGGAAAAGTTCAGTAATTTGATTTCATGTTATAATGTAAAGAGCTTGAACATAGAACTGATTAGCTTTCCATAAATAACAAAAAAATTCTTCATATGATATCACGTGTCAAAATTTTGGAAATGCTCTCGCGTTCTTTAAAACAAAATTTAACTGCTTTTTTTTAAATATTTCATACAACATAAGCATTCTTCACTATACTGCATTAATAGTTTGTCTATCTTAACATAAAAATATACTATCGGAAGAAAATTTATATTCCTGATAGTAACAATTAGTATGAATAAAAATGTAATTTGATAAATTTCTATGTATGGAAACGTTCAGTAATTTGATTTCATGTTATAATGTAAAGAGCTTGAACATAGAACTGATTAGCTTTCCATAAATAACAAAAATAATCTTCATATGATATTACGTGTCAAAATTTTGAAAATGCTCTCGCGTTCTTTAAAACAAAATTTATCTGCTTTTTTTTAAATATTTCATACAACATAAGCATTCTTTACTATACCGCATTAATAGTTTGTCTATCTTAACATAAAAATATACTATCGGAAGAAAATTTATATTCCTGGTAGTAACATTTAGTATGAATAAAAATGTAATAAGATAAATTTCTTATGTATGGAAAAGTTCAGTAATTTGATTTCATGTTATAATGTAAAGAGCTTGAACATAGAACTGATTAGCTTTCCATAAATAACAAAAAATTTCTTCATTTGATATCACGTGTCAAAATGGTTAAAAAGCTCTAACGCTCTTTGAAACCAAATTTATCTGCTTTTATTTAAATATTTCATACAACATAAGCATTCTTCACCATACTGCATTAATAGTTTGTCTATCTTAACATAAAAATAAACTATCGGAAGAAAATTTATATTCCTGGTAGTAACATTTAGTATGAATAAAAATGTAATAAGATAAATTTCTTATCTATGGAAAAGTTCAGTAATTTGATTTCATGTTATAATGTAAAGAGCTTGAACATAGAACTGATTAGCTTTCCATAAATAACAAAAAATTTCTTCATATGATATCACGTGTCAAAATTTTGGAAATGCTCTCGCGTTCTTTAAAACAAAATTTAACTGCTTTTTTTTAAATATTTCATACAACATAAGCATTCTTCACTATACTGCATTAATAGTTTGTCTATCTTAACATAAAAATATACTATCGGAAGAAAATTTATATTCCTGATAGTAACAATTAGTATGAATAAAAATGTAATTTGATAAATTTCTATGTATGGAAACGTTCAGTAATTTGATTTCATGTTATAATGTAAAGAGCTTGAACATAGAACTGATTAGCTTTCCATAAATAACAAAAATAATCTTCATATGATATTACGTGTCAAAATTTTGAAAATGCTCTCGCGTTCTTTAAAACAAAATTTATCTGCTTTTTTTAAAATATTTCATACAACATAAGCATTCTTCACTATACCGCATTAATAGTTTGTCTATCTTAACATAAAAATAAACTATCGGAAGAAAATTTATATTCCTGGTAGTAACATTTAGTATGAATAAAAATGTAATAAGATAAATTTCTTATCTATGGAAAAGTTCAGTAATTTGATTTCATGTTATAATGTAAAGAGCTTGAACATAGAACTGATTAGCTTTCCATAAATAACAAAAAATTTCTTCATATGATATCACGTATCAAAATGGTTAAAATGCTCTAACGCTCTTTGAAACAAAATTTATCTGCTTTTATTAAAATATTTCATACAACATAAGCATTCTTCACCATACTGCATTAATAGTTTGTCTATCTTAACATAAAAATATACTATCGGAAGAAAATTTATATTCCTGGTAGTAACATTTAGTATGAATAAAAATGTAATTAGATAAATTTCTATGTATGGAAAAGTTCAGTAATTTGATTTCATGTTATAATGTAAAGAGCTTGAACATAGAACTGATTAGCTTTCCATAAATAACAAAAAATTTCTTCATATGATATCACGTGTCAAAATTTTGAAAATGCTTTCGCGTCCTTTAAAACAAAATTTATCTGCTTTTATTAAAATATTTCATACATTAGAATTCTACACCATACTGCATTAATAGTTTGTCTATCTTAACATGAAAATATACTATCGTTAGAAAATTTATATTCCTGGTAGTAAAATTTAGAATGAATAAAATATTTCATTGTCAATATTTGTGGTGTGGAGAGTTTAGTGTTGGCCACAACCCACTCGTTTTATAAATAATTAAATTATCTAGTTGGGGTGTTTCGGCTTTTTTTGATATTTTAAAAAAAAATTGGAAATATAGGCAGTTAAACTCATAAATTTATCATAAAAAAAATATTTTTCCTAATAAAAAATGTTTAAGAAAACCTGTAATTTAAAAAAAATAATTTGAGATTTTGTATTTGTCTATGTTTGTACCAATTTTCAGCGTTCTACCGTTTATGGTTTCTGAGATATATGGAAAAATAAAATAAAAATTCAAAAGTTGATAACCCCTGACTGAAACAAAAATTTAAAATTCCGAGTATAAAAGTTTTGTAGGCCTGTAACTGTTTATATATTCTGAAATTTTAGGCTCTGTAAATTGAGCGGATCAAAAGTTATAAGGGGGGGACGGACACACAGACACACAGACACACACACAGACACACACACAGACACACACACACACAGACACACGAAATGTTCTACTCCGAATTCTGAGTAAATCCGTGTATGGAACATATATGCTGCGAAGCCTCTAAGTTGGTGTTTTTTGACTTCAAAGTTGGAAAAGCCGTGAAAAAAGTAGACCTCTCCATACAATTCTCGCGTATTCTGGCTTGATACATTGTCGATATGTTAAGAGAACAAAGTTCTCCTGAACAAATCGACAGTTGGATTAAACCTTATTGAACATGTTACCAGAGGCTGTCATACGATGTTTTCGTATCACTTTTTCTGTTTAACCACTATACCTATACTTTTATTTCTTATTACGGAGAAAAAAATAAAGGTAATAAAAATGAAATGATTGCATTACTATGATTTTTAAAGAAATATATGTGGTGAAAAAGAGACATAAAGGAGAAAAATAAATATGTAGGTTTTTTGAGGATTTTAATAATATTTTAGAAAATATATTAATGAGTAAAAAAAATAATTAACGCTCAAATTATTCTAATCTAAAATGATGCATTGAAAAAAAACTTTTTAACACTTAAAGCAATTTTTCAATTTACAGTAAATACTCGCTTCGACGTAATTAAAATATATACATATAGGTATATGTATACACAAAAATGGATTTGTTTCCACATATAAAATCAATACTCGGGTATCTTTTTTTATCTTTTCGAATAACACATTCTAATTTTATCGAATTAAAACACTTTGTCCCCAATATATGAATATCAAAACTCGTGTATAACACGAGAATTTATGCCTTATACTTAGTAATATCGTACTTAGTAATATCATAAATAAATAAATATGACATATTTTCTTTTAATTGAAAATAAAAGTGGCACTTAGATGAGCTATAAATGTCAATTTATTGCATTTATTGCGCGTGCAACTGGAACAATATTGTCATTAAATCAATTTATATATTAGTTTTTTCATATTAATGATTAATTTTGTTAACAATTAAATTTATTTCTTATATGTCACATGAAATGTGTCAGATGAGATGTTTTCTAAAGTGAATTATATGCCAGTAAAGTTATCTTTAAAAATGTATTTGCGCATTCATATCTCAAGTGTGTATCGATAATACGTTTGAAGAATATTATCTATATGTACTTAATCTACATATTTACAATTTATGTGTTTGTTTAAGGGGATTCCGCATAGAAACATCAATAATGTTTTCTGATACAGTAAAATAACCAAGCTTCGATGTTATGTACCTTATCGTATTTATCTAATAGCGTAATCTTTCAACCTATCCCTTAATAAATAACACATGACCAATGAACACTGTTTAGAAAAACAACAATGTTTGTGTTGATTGGGTATTACCAGAATGAAAAATAAAAATTGTTTTAAAATGACGGAAAATTACACTTGAATTAAATTTGATCGTCTATTGAATTTTTAATGCAAATGGAATATTTTAAATGCATTAAGTTTTATTTTTTTTAATAGGTACACGGATATACCTATTCTGAAAACTTTAATTTGATTTTTTAATGATATCAAATAAAATAATTAATTATTGATTCGTAGATACGTACGTTTTGTCTATCACGTAATAAGTTTTTTCTATATATAAAAATATACATTTTTGATGTGCATTATGAGTTAGACATCATACTTTTATTTCAATGCAACATTTTTTATAATGAAGGTTTATTTATGTTTACATAAAAATGTCATTATTATCCAAACAGTTTCAATTAATTAGTTTCAATTATTATAAAAATAAAACTGCACGTATATACCAATCCAATGGGTTATTATTCCAATCATGATACATCTGCTTATTATTTTTATACCGGTTGATTTGAATTGAAAATAATAAAACTTTTATTCCATACAAACTTTGTATTACAGTCTCTCATAAAATAAAAATATAGATGCAGAAATCCCAAGACGTGGACCTTGAATTTAAAGATAAAAAACAAAAACATATTTTAAAAGGAAAAAGATAAGTTATATAGACCCTCCACCACATACGTAAATCAGCATCCGATTTTAATTAAATATATACAAATTTGATTATTTGCGGTGATGCACCGACTTAGAATAGTGCTTCCACTCTTTTCAATTATCATCGTTTTAGGGTGTCCTGTAAAAGCCGGGTATAATCGAAAATACAACAGGAAAAATAATGTCTCCCACATTTTGAATGTTGCCTTTTTATTTGAGACGAGACTGGTGTATGGATATTGTGTCGTCCTTTCTGTTATAAAGTAACGCATACTTGTACACCTGTCGCTGATAACTTCACATTGTGAGATATGTTGTTATGGAATGAATGAAAAAACATATTCTATGGAGTGAATTTCGTTTGGATTAATAAATATGTATTTGTATAAAAAAAGCTTGTGTAATTTCATTATTTGGTAAATTGATCTTCATAATAACTGTTAAGATTCATACGCAAACAATTATTAAAAATATCATATTCTCATCAACAACAAACATGTTTTCCCACGGATTCAAAGAAACTCAGTCAAAGATTCAACGAAACTTGGGTGTATTTAGCTATTTTCACATCAATATTAATTTTATGATCGTATGAGAAAATTGAATAAGGTAGGAGTTGAACATAAACATTAAAAGAGACAAGGAAAATAATATTATTAAATAAAATATAAATACTTTTGATGATAAACTAATTATTGATAATAATATATTACGCAAAACAAATATATATTAATTTTATTATTCCAAGAGGAAAAATATTATATCAAACAAGCATTACGGTGAAAGGACACTGAAAGTAAGCATAGCGAAAATATTTAACACCTTTCCAAGTGGTATGGATAAACTTGATAAAATATCCTCAGTTAAAACTGTATTTTAAAAATTTACTGCAGAAAGTAATTAAAAACATTTGAATTCTAATTTAATTATAAAAAAAACATGTATCTCATATCATAATTTTGTAGGCTAGTGAGATCCCAATTATTATAATGTAAAACTTTTATGTAAATAAATTTTAAAAAAAATTACTTAAATGGAGAATTAAAAGAAACATTAAGACTAAGTTTAGTTTGTCGATCGACAATTCTTGATAAGAACTCCATTGTACGTTGATATGTTATAAAAATATAAAATATTTTTATAACATATTTTTTATATTTTTATAACATATCAACGAAACATTAAGAATCTAACACAGAAGAAGTATCTTGTATTATCCTTATATTTATATAACTTGATATTAATATGTTTTTGCATAATTTTTTTTTTTTTTAAATGAATATGTCCTTGTTAAACAAGTACATATACATCTTCCTACGTTCCCTAAACTAAGCATAAATGCTTGTCCTATAGGTGAACGAGATCGGTCGAGGCAGGATTCGAACTCGCGACCACTGGATTACTAACCCAGCGCGCTAACCGCGCTGCCATCCACCCATCCAATAATATTATGTACGAGCAAAATTTAGCTTGTGTTTTTCGATATTTTTGTTTTATAATAATATATAAAATCGTATGTCCGAGCGTTAAAAATACTATTTTACTTCTATCAAATGCTACCATAATGAACCATGTTATCAGCTTAACTATTTATATTAAAATATTTCTATGATTTATTCAATAATTGCATACCTACTTTGATGGTCAACAAAACATTGCACGACCATTTGGAAAATATTTTGAATGAATATAACGTAAGATTTTTAAATAAATGAATTGAATTTTAAATTAATTGAATCAATGTTTTTATAGACGTATATCTTTCTGAGTAGAATACATAAAAATACGAGCAAGCAATGAGGTTAAATGAGTAAATGTGAGGCGTAAAATGCCTAAAAAAATGGCGATTGGTCATTTTTGCCCCAAAACGGACAAGCCGGGAAATAAGTAGATTATAGTAGGTATATTTCCTTCAAAATTTCGTATAAAAAATATGAAAAACAGCACTGAAAAAATCTAGAAATAATATTGTTGAGGTGAAACAGGCAAATGAATAAGTGGATTGTATCAAAGATCAAGATTATCTTTTGTTTACCACATATGACCTCCCTTTGATGGCTTTTTCACAGTTACAAGAAATAACTACATCGTAGTTTTAAACACACAATTAATGCACGAACATAACCTTAAGAAATTATGAAGGTTTTTATAAGCATCAGCAACGTCATATATAGGCAAAATGTAAATTATACATGACTTTTGAGGATTTTAAATGTGCACTTTATATTTACACATTCTTCTTTAAAACGTTTTCAGACGTTTTCCCTTTATCTTCAGTAACGGAACGTGACAGAATAGAAAAAAATCTCTATATACTACGAATTTCCACAATGTTCCACAAGATTACTAAAATCGTCACAGGATCGACAGTCATGGAGGCGGGCTCTGCAGGAGGCAAAGACCCGACCTGGGTTGTAAAGCCACAGATGATGATGATAATGGTGAGATGATTTATTACTTCGTGGTTTTTATATGAACAATGTTGTTTGATATTATATGTAATATTTTGTAAATGAAAAAATCTGTGCGTGAATTTCGCACATGTTCAGCATTGATCTCAATGGTATTCTAGTATTTTTGTTGTGCTTACCTACCTATTATCTGTAAACTTTGCACAAGACACTTAATTTTAAAATAAAATTCGGTCCAATAAGATCACCTGCTACAGTTATAGAGTTCAAGTTCGTATTTTAAAATGTGCAAAATCGCTCAGTTTGCGACAGGAAGGTGACCTTAAAAACATTTCTTTTTTTAAAAAAAGTCACTCGCCTTGCAGATATATCACGTAGCCAAAGTTTATCAACCTCAGATTATCAATGTCTATCATTATCAATTTTATTTTTCAATAATGAAACATTCATCATATATTTCAACTGCATCTTATTTCTTAATTTTTATTTTTTATTTTATTTTATTTATCGTCAACAACTTTGTATAGAGCAGTACAGTACAGTAGAGATTACATTTAAATAATAATGATGACATGGTAATGGTCACACGGTAACGGTAATATTAATGACACGGTAATGGTAACGGTAAAACAATATTAACTGACCGGTCAATTCAACATAACAGACCCGATTTAATAATACATGATAAAATTAAAAAAATAACATATATTTGCGACGTGGCTATTCCAAATTCTAGTAATATTATAAAAACTTTTGATGAAAAAATTAGAAAATACACCGCTTTAGGTAATGAGAATAAAAGACTTTGGCATTCTCGTAAAATAATAATATTACCGTTCATTATTTCAGCCACTGGCATTATTCCAAAATCGTTAATCCGTAATTTAGAAATTATAGATTTATCGAAAAATTTAATAATAAAAATGCAAAAAACGGTAATTATGAATACATGTAGAATCGTTAAAGATTTTTTAAACGTTAATATTCGGGAATCAGTAGGGTTGTTAGGTAGTATAGAGACCTCCTCAGAGCCTAATCCTTTGATATGTTAAGTATCTGGATGGGTGAACTATTCCCAATTGAAAGCTTGATGATGCGTTTGTTGCATTTTATTTTGCTCTTTTAAATAATTTACAATTTACGCATTGATCTGCTAATTCTTTTGAGGAAGTGTATAATGGTAATAATAATAATTGAGTGTTATTATTTGTAGTGCTTAATTGTTATTAATATCATTAGTAAATCGGCCAGCGCCGTATAAAAAAAAAATGACACGGTAATGCTCAATGAATTAACTACGCAATTAAATTGTAAGAAAATAAGGACATAGTTAATTTGTATACACTGAAAGTCACCCACCGCTTACCCGGGTATCTCTTTACCCGCACTTGCAAATCTTTTTACGCAGGCGGGCTCGGGGTTTGCCGGATGGGCTCCCCCCAACAAACCCCGCCTGCTAAATTATGGACTCTCAGTGCCCTCATTCGAGGATGAAGCCTACCTAATGTACCTTACTAATTAAAACTAATCTTAATTTCTAGGTACTTATAAATAGCATCATAATATAACTAAATATCTAACAAACTAATTATCTTAATACTACTGTCTTAGTCTTAAGTCTTAAATTAATAGGTGAGGGAGCCAGGATAGAGGCGTCCCGACGTTCCATAAGAGCCATCGCACCCGCATCACCAGGTGCGATAGCTAACCTCGACGCGAGAAAGGAGGACCCACCCAGACGGGGGCACTTAATCAGACACCTCCACGAAGGGAGAAAGGACGGCACGAAACGTCAACGAGTCATCGACCACTCCGCCACAGCATAACTCCAGGCCAGATTAGGCCCATCACTGTACGAGATCCTCGACCGAGGGAAAACCCGGTCTCCGGAGCTCATCCCAGCGTGAAACCCACACATCAACAAACTCTTCGAAACGAGCAACATTGTGATAGTTCTCCAGCACTTCGCCAAACCAGACTGATCGGGCGGTGCCAGCACACATACATACCTCCTATCATATTCTCCCTGGCGTCCATCAACAAAGGTCACTCCCAAAGTATATGCTCAGCATTCTGGGCACCGGTACCACAAGCACACCACGGATCCGCCGCTAGGCCTAACTCAAAGAGTCGGCCTTTAAGCTCACCGTGTCCTGACACGAGCTGCACCGCATGGTGGCTCAGTGCCAGCGTTCTCATACTCATCCTCTTTCTTAGGTCAGGGAAGAACTTATAGGTTACCCTAACAGTTCCTCCTCTATCCCAGCGCTCCTGCCAAACTTCCATCGTCAATTTGTATAGTATAATCAAGTCAATTCCTTAAAAAATCTTTTTATTTTTGAGTGAATTTCCATATTATTTGTAAAAAATTACATCCTAATGAGTGCAAAAGAGTATCAATGGAAAATTAATAATCTAATGAGAAATTAAAAGTTTCTTTTGATTATAATTTGGATACAAAGAATAATTTATGTTTGGTCGTATTTATTATTTATGAAATAATAATTAGGTATTATTGTAATCCTGATTATGAACAATTAATATTTTCCAATGAAACTACGCTATTCATCATGACAATGCAGTTTTGATAAATATATATTTATAATTAATTTTAATTAATTAAGTTATATTCAAGTATTTTATTGAAGTTTAATTAGCATAATATATTAAATCATTTATGGGAATGTCATGTCGATAATTTGTCTGACGGGAAATGCCATAAATGTTTTGTATTATTTTGTAAATATTTCAAATACAAGTTCAGCAAACAATATTTTAAAAATTGTGCTTTTAAGCGACTATAATAATTAGGGACCCGACAGGACACGTGAAGAAGGAGAAGGATACTAAAAGGTACGGCTGGCATTAAAAAAGGCTAATTATATAATATATTTTATGTATTATGTAGAGACCTACCTAATTGATTTTAAATTACACTGTAAAAGTTTTACCTTAATTGGATATTTTTTCATTGCAATAAAGTATACAATGTCCATGTATTGTGAGCGAATAAGATAAAAAATAATAGTGAATAATAGCTAATAATAGCGAATATTACTGTCATAATTGCAAGATTTCATATTTTTTTTTACAAGTAATACACAATTCGTTCATTCTAGACCCCATGATATTTTTATTACACCTTTTCTTTAACTTTACTTGTCTGTTTGTCTGTACTGGAATTTTACAAACGATTTTTTACTCACTTCCCGACCAGTTACAGTTCTGAAACATTCAGAATTTGTATATTCTCGATGACAATGCATGTTAAAACTATATTCCCGCTTAATTAATTTCATATTTTGATAAAATTTAACAATGTTGTATTTCATACAAAGTAAACAAACTATGCGTTTCTGGTAGAGCGTTGAAACTATTATATTTTTCCGTTTTAAATGTTAAAACAGTTTAAATCATAATCATATAGGTACATTTCTAAAAATAAAATAATAATATACGTTCAACATTATATAAGCATATATTTTTTTTTCTTCATTTCAACGCGAAGAAAACGTGATAAGGGTGTCTTTTTAAAGTATGTATATTTTTCGCCAAACATCTTGAACGAGCTTCCGGTAGCGCAAAACGCAAATTTGTCTTTTTGCTTCGTTGGTTCACGTGTAAATCGCCCCTCTTCTCCGCTTTAAGTTCAAGATATTTATTTACCTACATATTTATATTTTTTTTGCGATAAGCAGTTCTTAAAGAAGAACACACATACCCCAAATGACGCTGTCTTCCCCTTACAATTATATATAGAATTCAATTTAACTTCCTATTTTTCTGTTTACGTAACTCAACATTAGATGAGTTTTAATTTATCTTCTAATTGAGAATGTTTAATATTTAGAGTTAAACCTTTTCATCATAAAACGAATGGGTGGTGGCCAACTCTAAACTCCTCACTAACAAGTCATTCTATAAATTATTCAAATTTTGTATAAAAAATAATCAACATTTTCATGAAATGAGTTTTCATGAAGAATTTTTTATTTAAATATTTTGTTATGAAAATCTGATAATTCTTTAATGCCATTTTATGAAAGTGATGTGCCTTTTTACCAATTTAAAAATAATTTAAGAATTTTGGCATTATTATTCGGGAATCGGGAATCGATTCTAGATTTAATAAATTCATCTCGTCTTTCGGGACCACACACTGCACCAGAAGCTTCCGTAATTTATTTTACACACCTTTCTATAGCTTGGGTGTGACATGGGAATAAATTTAATTTCGATAGAAAGTCTGTTATTGTATCAATATCTTGGTCCACAATTAAAAATCTTTCGAGAGCTGGGGGCTACTCATGACACGTTCTTTATACGTTCTTAGCTTGAATTAATCTTAAAACTGTATAAATCAGTACTCGATTATAATCCAATCTTAATATTTCTCTACATTTAATCACGGAAATTTGTTTGTATCAACGTTTAGTATGAAATTTCCAATAATTATTGTAAAAATTAATATTCTTATTCTATTAATTTAACCTCAAAGATTGCTCAAATCTGTGTAAGTTAGCCCTGCTGTGCTGTGTAAGTTATCGGTATTGCAATATACTCTTTGGAAGATACTGGATTTTACTTGCAAAAAGACTCACTTTCAAAAATAAATAACTTTCAAGGCAGAATTACTTTGATCGGAGAGTGAGTCAAAACTAGCGCTACGGTTAGGCCTCGCTCACATTGGATGCGTTTTCGTACGAATTTCGCTCGTGCGTAAACGTACGTAAATGCACGAACGATCCCGATACTTGATGTACTATGAGAGTGCTCACACTGGATGCGAGTTGGTCGTACGTGATCGTACGTAGTCGTACTGTGGTCGTACGTATACGCACGAATTGTTACGACGTCTGAGTTCGCTCATGGACATGCTCACATTGGATACGTTTACGTACGAAATTCAGTCGTCCGAATACGTACGAAAACGTCGAAAACGCACGAATAATCCCGTTCCTTTGAGCACTATGAGAGTGCTCACACTGGGTGCGAGTTAGTCGTACGTTGACGTGCGTATAGTTCCGACATACGAATTCGATCCAAACTTGTTTGGATATTTTGCTCCGTTTGTACTTTGATTACACATAAATGGATACAGAAAATTTTGTTTTTGGACACAAATGTTTATGAGATTTCTGATTACGTTATGCAATTTGATCCGAATTCAAATAACTAAATATTTTTTTATGACTTGGTATTTTTATCTTTGTAAACTGTTATTTTAAATTTCTCTTCATGTGATGTTACCTGTTTTTTTTATAATTTGCTTACCCCAAGGTTTTGTGCTATGTGAAGAGAATATGTTATTATAAAATGTTATAAACAAGATAATTTTGTCTATATATATTACAATTGTCGGCCTTCGTTGCTCAGTTGGTTGGGTATCTGACTGCTGATCCAAAGGTCCCGGGTTCGATTCCCGGTGGAGGCACAGTTTTTAATTGTGTTTTCAGTCTGGATCTGTGAGACGACTAATATCGTAAGTCTCCAGAATGTGGCAACTTGTTATTGGGTGCGTGTTAAATAAATATTTGACATAGTATCTGTTAGTTGCCCGAGAAGAAATATTAAATAAATGAATAAATAAATAAATGGGAATAAAATTAGATGGGTCGATGGCAGAGCGATTAGCGTGCTGGGCTAGTAATCCAGTGGTCGCGAGTTCGAATCCTACCTCAACCGATTTCGTTCACCTATAGCACAAGCATTTAAGTTCTTATTTTAGGGAACGTAGGAAGATGTATATGTACTTGTTTAACAAGGACATATTCATTTTTATCTAAAAAAAAAAATTTGGCTAACCCACAGAGAGGCTGTGCCTTGTGTGATTTTTGTATGCACGGTACCTTTGTTGTGATTGATATTATGTTTATGTTTATTGTTTGTTATCCGTGTACCAAATCTTAAATACATAAAATTGTACGACCAGCATCGTACGTCGACGTACGATCAAATTCGTATCAAAAATCGGAGAAAGCCGTATCTAGTGCGCGCACTCGACCAGTATCGTACGTATACGTACGATGCGAATTCGTATCCAATGTGAGCAAGCCAGTGCGCGCACTCGATTCGTACGACCAGCATCGTACGTTTACGTACGACCAAATTCGTATCCAATGTGAGCGGGCCCTTATTCTTATTTTACATAAAAATACCTTTCCAACTATGTATCATTCATTTTGATTGGTGCCGGTACTAGGATGCTAGGATCCATGCATTTATGACCAAAAATAGTTTCACAATAATACAATACAATGGTTGTTTCATTGAAATGTAGTTTTATCAAACGACACATTTTTAACAACTTCAGGAAATCTTGGTGTTCGTACTATAAATTCAATTAAAGAAATAATATAATATGATCGAACGATGGCTCATATGTAGACTAAATTGTTTCAATGATTTATAAATATTATAATTAAATAAAAAATAATTATAATTATAATTAAAATTAATTATAATAAATTATAATTAAAATTTATTAAAATTAAAGTTAATTGTGTTTAAAATTAATTATAATTAAAATCAATTATACTTAATTAAAATTAATTATAATTAAAATTAACAAAAATATTAATAAATTAATAATTTTTATTATTAATAATAAGTTAATTTATATGATTTATAAATATTATAATTAAATAAAAAATAATTATAATTATAATTAAAATAAATTAATTATAATAAATTATAATTAAAATTAATTATAATTAAAGTTAATTGTGTTTAAAATTAATTATAATTAAAATTAATTATACTTAATTAAAATTAATTATAATTAAAATTAACAAAATTATTAATAAATTAATAATTTTTATTATTAATAATAAGTATTATCAATTAACTAATTGAATAGGTAATAATTATTTTTTTAATTAATTAATAATTGTTATAATAAATTGAAATAGCGCGAAATACTTTTAACAAGATGAGAACACTGTTCTGCAATGACAGCCTTAATTTGAAACTCCGTCAGAGAATGATAAAGTGCTATGTTTGGTCCGTCCTGTTGTATGGTTGCGAAACTTGGGGGGCAAGTCTGGTTGCTTATTTACCCAGGGTATGGAATCATTCCATTTTATAAACCTATGGCAAGTCCGGTCTTTTGGTTTTGGTGAGCGAAATAACGATTTCACGGAGATTCCACGAATTAGTACCAAATGGCTAGTCCTGTTCAGGGTAATCGAAAAGCGAAATGTAAATGGAATCATAGTGAACCAGACTTGCCCCCCCAGGACTCTTAAAGTTAATACAATGAACCGGTTAGAAGCGTTTGAAATGTGGATTCATCGAAGAATGCTTCGAATACCGTGGACAGATTTAATATCCAACGAACAAGTCTTGCGTCGAGCACATACAAGCAGAGAACTCCTGACAAATTTAAAAATTCGTAAGGTACCATATTTGGGCATTCACATTCTGCGAGGAGAAAAGTATCAACTTTTGCAGCTGATAATACAGGGCAAGATTGAGGGTCGTCGTGGAGTTGGGAGAAGGCAGATGTCTTGGCTGCCCAATATCCGACAGTGGACTGGAATAACGCAGGTAGGAGAGCTGGTCCGAATGGCGCAAGACAGAGAAGCATTCTCCAGAGTGTTCGCCAACGTCGGGGGGACCTGATACGGCACAGAAAGAAGAAGAAGATAATAAATGAATTAATTTTAATTATAATTAAAATTAATTATAATCTAAATTCTAATTATAATTCAAGTGTAAATACTTGTTAAAATAGTGCAAACTTCCGTTTATTTAATTAAAATGTAGTTATTTATCAAACCTTACGTTAATTTGCTATGAAAATTCGTCGATAATTCATAATAAAAAATACAAGAAACATTGCAGCTAATGCTCTCTGTACAATAAACACAACAAATATTGTTTTTATATATGTATTTGTATATACTTAAAAGGTACCATTATGTATCCTTATAGTTATTAATATGGGCAAAATGATAAAGGTTATAAAACTTGTTGTTGAAATTAATGATAATGATTATTACTTGAAAATTATTTAATTAATTGACGACTGTTAATGAGGACAACGTTCAAAATATATTTTTTACTAACCAAATATATTTTTTTGCTAATTCAAATAAATTAATCTAAAAGCATCACGTACGCCGTATCAATATTTTGATTGCAATGAATTATCATAATACTTATAATATAACCAAGTCAAGATTTCATCAATATTCCGACTTGTATATTGTAAATTGTAATTTATTTGAATGATCAAAATACAATTTAAAAAACACATTTATCTAGCTTTGATTGGAATACACCGATCAAATGATCTATATATTAATACATGAAGAGAAAACTTCGGGCCCCTTAGCGCGCACGGAATTGAATTATTATGTAGGTACTTCGTAAAGGAGTTTGAGATTTGGCAATGTTAAAGTATATATGGAAGAGTCTTATAATTCTTAGAGAGGAGTACAGAAAGCTATAATTTATACATACTTATAATGCGTTACAAATACATTAAATTAAAAAAGTATATATTTCACGTCAACCCATAGATTGTTTATTTTCATACTGCCAGCAAAGACTATATATGTATAATACCTACGGATAACTGCCACGTAATGTAAAACCATAGATTTTTATTATAATATAGGTACTAGTTGCATGTAACACATGAGATCCAACTGTCGATAGCGATAGTATGTATAGTTGAAGAATAAGTACCAAACTATAAACCCATAAATACAAATTATTTAATATTTTAAGATATTTGGTTTTCTATATGAAAACAGCATGATTGTGTGTATGTTTGTTTGGAGATTAGTATCAAACTATTAACTTTTCTTAGATATTGTGTGTAGGCGACTGCCACACAAATTGTATGAAGCAATGTCGTCACTAAATTCAATTTTTAAAAAATTGTTGTGCTAATAGGTACAATGTAAATATTTTTTATAGAAAATTAAATTATCTAGTTGGGGTGTTTCGGCTTTTTTTGATATTTTTTAAAAAAATTGGAAATATAGACAGTTAAACTCATTGATTGCAGATACGACTGTTAGTCAGGAGAGGGGGGACGATATGTGTATGTCTGTAAACAAAGTAGGTAGGTACTTGAGAAAAATGTTGTTTACTTTTGTATAATTTTCCTCAAAATGCTATGCGGATGTTAAAGTTTATTTCTAAAAAGTATGATTTCAGAATATTGCTTCGAAGAATTGACGTGTGCTTTGCTTTCAAATCTTTAATTCAGTAATATCCCAACGGCGTATAATATTTTGTTTATTTAACAATATTTGATGCTGTGAGGCACCGGCTTAGAATAGTGCTACCATTCTTTCAAATCATTGTTTTCGAGTGTCCCGTAAGCCCACATTGTGGGATATGCCGTGATGGTATGCATGAATGAATGAAACAATATTTTATCGAAAAATGAAACATTTTTCTTGAAAAAATACGTAGACTGAACCGACCGAAAAAAGTTTCCAGTTCAAAGTAAAAATTCTCGCATGAAAAATTATGCTTTTATTTCCAAGATTACAAATATTTTTCGTCCAGGTATAAAGAAACATTCTATATCCTCATAAAAAAAAACTTTTTTTCAAAGATGTTTGTTTGCAAATTATGAAAAAAATCTTATTCCATTGGAGTTATTTTTTTTAGTGCCTACTTAGGTTTATTTCTCCTTTTTTTAACCTGAACGTAGATTTATATTGCAATTTATGTAGGTACTTATATTCATGTTTTGTTTAAGTTTGAAACTTAGGCTTTTAATTTGAAGTTCAATGCCTATTGATGTAGAATAATTTTACACATTTTCTCTTCTCGAAAGTAATCTTTCATTTAAATTTAAACGTTGCGCTGAATCTAAATTGAACATCTACCATTGTACGTACCTAACTTAACCACAATGGCGAGAGAAATAAACGGTACCGAGACGTCTCGTCTGTTTGCGCGGGAAAATTTCGACCAATCAAATGCGCAGTCGTAGAGCGTCACCCCATAAAGAATGCCTCCGATTGGCTCATACAGGTCGCATGACTTGCACTAGTTTATATGTAGATATATACACGGTAATACGGCCAACATTCATACCTATATAGCAGTAAATTGACAATTCGCTATAATCTCACGCAAGAGACTTGCAAAGAATTTTGCAATGTACCAAGATTGGCTCTAATCACCGGACATTGGTACATATTTGTATATTGTATCCTACAATCGTACCTACATGTGTAATACTCGGAGAGCGCACTACTTATTCTGCGTGTCGCTTAGTGTGCTACCGAGAAATTAACTAGCCAAGTAGGGAGACGTAGTTCATTAAATTAAAGTTCAACAAGTATATTTTCTGTATTGCTTCTCGGGCAACTAACAGATACTATGTCAAATATTAATTTAACACGCACCCAATAACAAGATGCCACATTCGGGAGATTAAGATATTAATCACAATTAAAAACTGTGTCTCCACCGGGAATCGAACCCACACACATAAATACAGATAAATTATTACATACTTGCAAGTGTTGTTGCAAGTTGCCACATTCTGGAGACTTACGATATTAATCGTCTCACAGATCCAGACTGAAAACACAATTATAAACTGTGTCCCCACCGGGAATCGAACCCGACGCTTTTGGATCAGCAGTCAGATACCCAACCAACTGAGCCATGAAGGCCGACGACGTACTGACAAACAGTCGAACCTCACAGAGAATCAAAAATTATGTAAGAAAGACGATTTTTTTCCAGAGCTGGGGATCGTCTCACAGATATTAATCGTCTCACAGATCCAGATTGAAAACACAAATAAAAACTGTGTCTCCACAGTGAATCGAACCCTGGACCTTTTGCTTGGTAGTCAGATATCCAACCAACTGAGCCACTTCACATTCTTATCTCTTAAAATGTGAAGCTCAAGAAACACAGTTGTGGCCAGACAGATTTTCAATTGTAAATTCACGATTGCATTGAACGTGTTATGACAATTTTTGTCATATTTTTATAGCAAAATAATCAAAGTAGGTGGGTACAACTCTACAAAGTAGGTAAATAATATTATAAATCGGGTCCGTTGTTTGGATTTCTACTTTAACGTACTCAACGCTCATAAATGAAAACTTGAAAATACCATACATTTACACAAATTTGCAAGGTACCTTGCCTCAAGCAAAAAAGTAGTTAAAATTAGTTCTATTCGCATCTATGTTACTTTTATTTTAACTCTCAAATTCTATGGAATAGTACAGGGTCATGATTTCAAGATATTTGTAAGCGCATTTTTTTACATCAATTTCTCAATTTCTTGTAGAGAGTGCACATTATAAGTTACGTCGTTATGTGCTTGTATACGACGTACCCCGTATGCCGAACGCGTTCTAGATATTTGAGATAGGATATTAATGAACTAAAAATTGTATTTTATGCCGTTGACATTATTTCTTTAGTCCAGGACAAAATGACGTAGGTATGTCAATTTTGTGAAAATAATAAAAATAAATAGGTATATTTACAGATATGGACTTAATAACTATGTCAAAATAAACAGTGACGATCTAAATTCAGTCTACATATTGACATTCTTGATGACGTCAATATCAATGTTCATTATGTTTATCCTTTTGTTTATTTTTGAAAAGGTTGTAGATCAATAAATATTTTTATTTTATTTTTATCCTGTTACGTACAAAATTTTGAAGCAAAAAATATAACACGATAAAATTATATATAACATGGTTTTGTTGTGTTTATTTAATAACGTTATAGTAAAATTTAATAGAACTATGTAAAGTGGAGGAGCGGTTCTGGTTAGCTCAAAACAGAGAAGCCTAATAGTTAGAGGGGACCTGACATGGCACGGATAAAAACAGATTCTTTAACTATTATATTATAAATATGGAGTTCTATCAAGAATTTCCAAAATACTTGCAAATAACTGTTTGAAAAAATAAATTTCTTTAAACTTTCTATCAAAATTTACCTCTCTTTTGATCTATTGTGATGTTTTCAAAATATTTCTTGGCTTTGCAGCCTTGTACAATTAGTTAGTGGATGTTGTCCTGTTCCTTAAATTATAATTAAGATATAGGTACCTACTGATACTTTTACTTACTTCTAACTTGACATACATTCATCGCCTCGTCAACATTCATCCATCGTCTTATACATGTTCGTCTGTTGTTCACGCTTCTAACATTTCTGTCTTTCAAAATACGTTCACATGGACGTGCCATCCTTTCCCTGGGCGCCCACGACCTCTCATTCCATTCATGTCCGAAATGTATATTTTCTTCGTCAGGCGTTCCTCATTCATTCTCCCCATGTGGCCAAACCATCTCAATGTGTTCACTTTCATTCTATTAATAACATCTTTCTTTATCTTACATTCTTTCCTTATGTCCTCATTTCCGACCCTGTCATACATCGATCTAATGCAACACCATTTTATAATAATTTTAATAAAGATATAGGTACTAATTATTGCAACACCATTTTATAATAATTATAACAAAGAAATAGGTACTGATTTGTGCAACACCATTTTAAGATTTATTCATGATCGTTACAAGGGTTCTGATATAATAATGCATATTTAATGTCACCTCTTTTCTCAAAACATAAAATATAAAACTTAAATAATATTATAAAAAATAGCTTAAAAACAGTTACAACCTACTTAAATTTAACCTTGTCTCGAATGTGAGGGTCAGAAATGTGTTTTTTGCACTAGTGACGTCAACTTAAAGCTTTTCGAACCCATGTTTTTTTGCAATTCGCATACATAAAACTCAGTTAATAAACAAATTGCGTAGCGCTAACCGGTTATTATGCCGAAATTGAACATTCTTTTTATCCATGTTAACATTTTTATTAATTCTCTTGATTAATGTGAGATAATGATTTATATCGAATCTATTGAATTAACTACCAATATATTACAATAATTAAAAATCAATCTAATAAAAATACAATATATTCGTCCTTTTCCTCATGACTGAGGATAGCGACTGTAGTCCGTCGCCACACGCACTGCCCGCCTTTATGACAATCTGTTTTGGGCTGAACGCAGAGCACCAGTCACCGAAGACCCCATTGTGGACTTAAACAAATCGCTCCATCTGGTCGTTAAGCGACCACGAGATCTCCGTCCTTCCACGCTGTCCATCACAACAAGCTTCTCGAGGCAGTCTGGTTCCCTTCTGGCAATGTGTCCAAAGAATTTAAGGATACGTCTGTAACATATTGTCGACAGACGATCCTCTCGATCTTCAGCTCGTCTATAATTGACACATTCGTTCTTCTCGCTTTCCATGGGTTGCGCAACATACGCCTACAGCACCACATTTCGAAAGCATCGATCCTCTTTCGCTCTGACTCCTTAAATGTTTATGTTTCCACACCATACAGGAACATCGAGAATATCAGAGCCCTGATGAGTCTAGCCTTCGTGTTTTTTGTGATGGTCCTGTCCTTCCACACTCTTGTGAGCTTTCCCAGTTTTCCCTTTGCCATAGTGATGCATCTTTTCACTTATGCTTCACAACCATCGGTGTCGCATATATACAATAACAACAATATTTATTGCACTAAATTTATCGTATGTCAGAAAGGGTTTCTCACGAGAGATTAAATTGAACATTGTTCCATTAATAGGGACTTATTCATTTGAAAAAATATCATTAAAAAGATGATTCGTTTGTATTTAGGTACATATTAAAATGTACGTAAATTTATAAATGTGTTTATCTTTCTGTTTGTTTTTTTTGCTATGAATTTGATAAGAAAACACGTTGCTTCGGTTGCCTGGAAGAAATTGCCTAATGGCAATAAATCCGCCATTGTATACTTAATAATGTACATAAAGTAAATAAATAAATATATTTAATTATTATTATGTCAATACACACAGGTAAACAAAAAATACTTTGTCAAATCAAATTGTGAAATAGTTCCTGAATATTCGTTATATATCCTTCTCTTCTTTTCCTCATTACTATAATCAGTGTTTTAATATTTTTAGAGACTTTGGGTTGGATGGAAGAAATTTCTTTATAGAAATAAACCAGCCTTTGTGCATTTGCCGTATATGAAGATATATAAATAAATAAATAAGTTATGTTTATGGAAAACAGTTTTTTTCACACTAAAACTATTTATGTGGACAGAGATAATTATACCTATTACCTTTTATAGATGTTGGGCAATAATATGTTGAGTAAGGTTAATAGGTATAAACATAATATTTACAATTCTCACGCCTTGACTTGCAAATAAATTGATGCGTAGCCACAAAGAAAAAAGGAGAAGAACCTCATAATAATACTACAAAAAATCATGTGTAATTTCTCAAATCAGTATGTTGGAGATTATTGCTTTAAGGGCCCCTGATAACCTTTATAAGCTCGTCGTAATGAAAGCGTGTAGGGTAGAAGATCCGATGAAGCGACCTTGTAAAGTCCTCTAATGGATCGTCAATCACTAAAACCCGTCGATTTGCCCAAACTGGTCTTACATGGAGGCGGATCATTCGGCGAGTCCATGAAGAAGAAGAATAAAAAGAAGTTTCTCAAATCAAGTCCATCCAGAACTCAATTGGTTTTTTTTTATTTTTGTACCATTACCTATATATTATATATGTATCTAAATATATATTTTGTGATCTTCCAAGGCATTTCTGAAAACCAGTTGCACTGTGGGTCTCGACGGGTATACAGCCTATTTCTTGTAAAATAGTGCAAAAGATTATATAATTGTTGTTATTTTTATATGTATGCAACAAATAAATTAGTATTTATTTGTTTATTAATTAATTAATTAATTTATTAATTAATTAATTAATTTATTTATTTATTAATTAATTAATTTATTAATTTATTTATTTATTTATTTATTTATTTATTTATTGATTTATTAATTAATTAATTAGTTAATTTATTAATTTATTTATTTATGTATTTATTTATTTATTTATTTATTTATGTATTTATTTATTTATTTATTTATTTATTTTTTATTTTTTTTATTTATTTATTTATTTATTTATTTATTTATTTATTTAACTATTTATTTATTTATTCGTTTATTTATTTAAGTAACATCATAAACTGTCTTTGGAACTGGTCCATGTAGGTAATAATAATTAAAATAAACACTACCTTGCACCAAGGGCAAGTGACGAGTTTATTGCAGTATGGCAATCACTTCCAACTATTAACCAGTGCTTCCAGCCTAGAGAAGAAATATTTGCATGAGAAACGAATGTGAATAAATTTCTCCTCTTCAGGGGATCAAACCCAAGACGCCCGTACAGAAGCAAAACGGCTTACAACAACTGTACATTACCTTCTCTGCAATAAACATACTAAGCTTGTGCTAGAAAAAAACATATTGTCAAGGTAGGATTTAAACCTGAGTTTACTTTATTGCTGTAATCAATAGTGACATCCAAATGCCTGAAACCTTTTTAATTAATATATTTCATTTATTTATATAATAATACACTTTTTCCTTATATCAATAACAAAATATTACATAATATTATATTTCTATTACATAATTTTCCTTTTATATACCAGATATTATACTTATTCATATTAAGAGCTCTGACACCAACCAATCTATACTTAAAAAAAACTATAGTATAAAATTATCGCAAATACGAATTACGCGTAAAACTCGTGTTGCGTCCTGTGCATATTCCAAATTAATTGTTGTAATGAAATCTTTCGATTTACTACGTTCTCGAGAAAAATAATGAAATATAAATTTGTTCTCAGCTGTAAATCGAATATTATAATGTAATGGAATTTATGATTCTAGCATTCACCACTATGCTATGGCGGTCGACAATAAAAATATCCTATTATAATTAAATTAAAAAAATGAATAGCTTTGTTGTAAGACATATTCTCTTCCTATAAACCATTTAAGTGAAACAGGCTAATTTGCATGAAAATGGTATCATTTTTGGCAAGGACAAGGCTTCAAAATTATTAATTGAAAAATGCGTCAGTAGGTATTAAAATTTATAAAAAAACTTAATCGTATGTGTTATTAGATCTACAGTAAAATTTTCCGTATAGTAACTTCAATAAAGTATAGGTACTTAAAAATAATAACATTTTGACATGAATACCTATATAATATGTAAGTTATTTCTCGTCCAAAAGTATTTAACCTAATTTTAGCACATATGTATGTTTAAAATTGAATTACCTGTCTAAATTACATTCGTTTCCGGGAGGAAAATAATACATTATATTCTGTGATAAACCAATTTCATGGATTTACTGCATTTCCAGTAGAGCGACTTGAGCTATGTCAAGCGAATGTTTATTGACAAACATTCAATTACTTAGAATGTTTGATTGATTAAAAAAAACAGATTAGGTATTATTACAGCAGGAAATGGTTGAGATTAGATACAGACTGAAAATATTGTAGACGAAGATTGATTGTTTAATTATATTGATTTATACAAAAATGAATGACAATTTCATAAGAAAACCTTGATATCAATTAATTTTTGTGCTAGAATGTATGAAGATTAAGATTAGATTATGATCGAGTTCTGATTTATACATTTTTAAGATTGAGACGTGATAATATCGTATTAAGAGCGTGCCGTGAGTAGTTACAGTACATAATATAATCTAATATTATGATATAGTAATCGCCAAATATCTTAAGCTGTTTCGTAGGGGGGCGATTTTCACTATATCAACGAAGCAAAAAGACACGAATTTGCGCTCTGCGCACCCTGTAACCAGATTCAAGTTTTTTTTAACAGATTTTTAATTATCTCAATAGAGACGAAGTTGGAATATTTATTGTAGGAGAACCGGGAAATCAAGGCAACTTCGTCTCTATTGAGATAATTAAAAATCTGTTAAAAAATATCTTTGACTCCCGACAGGGAAAAAAAAATCCAATGTTTGCGCATATGCAATAATAAAAATATTCGACCAGATTCAAGTTATTTAACGAAAATTGTATCAATCTGTAGGCGCAGATATATCGAGAATGGAAAATAATTTTGGAAAATAAAAATTGATGAACTGAGTCAAAAATATCATATTATCAATTTTTGTAAATTATCATTTCTAATTTGAAATGCATTTTTGTGTGTATATTTCTAATGTTATTTATAATTGTAAGTTTTATTTATAATTTAAGTTATTTTTTTTATCTATAATTAAAAGTAAAGACTTTTTGATTCTACATTATTTTTTTATTCTGCGCGATAGGCATATTTCGCCTTGTTAGGGCATTAACTAGCTTATGACTATTTTGACAAATTTTACTTCTTTTTATAGATTAATTATGTAGGAGGAGCTTACAGGTTCTTGTGATTGGTCATTTAAAACTATTGATATTATACAATACAAAATGAAATAAATTTACTTTACTCTGGTTGGTTGAGACTATTTATTTTTTGACCAATCCCTATTTAGATAATTAGTGAAATTGAATATAATGAATTGATTTATGGTAATGGCTGGTTTTTTCGGTGTAACGGTACATGGTATTGTGCCCTAATGGGCAGTGAAATGCATTGTGTTTACAATATTAGGGATTATTTCTTAAACTATTGTTGATATGTAGGTATTCTTGGTGGAGTAGTATGATGGATGTATCTGAAACAATTAAAAAAGTTTGCGGCAGAATCAAATAACATAATATGGTATATTTTTGTTTATGGAATAATATCTATGACTCTATGAGCGGTGATCTGTGTATGTTCATTTTTTTTTTTTTTTTTATTTATTAATTTCCATAATACAATATAAAATAAAATATAAAATATTGTTCATGAAATATATAAATGGAATTTATTACCTCACTAGGCAAAGCCTGTTCTGAGGTAATACTAGGCAATAAGTAAGCATAAATTTCAGCTACGTGAATTCTTAACATCTAAGGCACAAAAAAATATAAAAAATACAAATAATAAAGTACAAAAGTACACATTTTAAGTCATAAAAAAAAATTCATTTATGACAATGTTCATTTATGACAATGACGTTAGGATTTTTTAAGTGCTTGGAAATTTCTAACTGCTCCAATATATTTAGCCTTAAACCTTCTTAGCAAAGTGTAGGGGAATAGGTGAATTTGTTGGACTGATTGTATGATTATTTTCTATGAGGTGCTTGGCGAATTGAGAATCTGTTTTGTTTTTTTGCCACGATTTTTTATGTTCTTTGAACCTTTCTGCAATATTCCTACCACTTTGTCCGATGTAGATTGAGTTACAATCATCGCAAGTCAATTTGTACACACCGCTCTTCTTTAGTTTGTCTATTTTATCTTTCGAATTTTTTATTACCATTCTTATGTTCTTGTTTGTTTTGTAAGTTATATTTATACCTGATTTTTTCAAATTTTTACCTAGTCTTTGTGATAAATTTCCTGTATTAGTTATACATTTATAGTTTTCTTTGTGGTTATTTTGTTTGGGGTAAAATTCTTTCAGTGTGTTTTTTTTGAATTTGTTATCAAACAGTTTTTTAATTGTGTTTTTTGTGTAGCCATTATTTATAGCAATTGTTTCTATGATTTTGAATTCTTTATCAAAGGCTATTTTTAAAAACTTATAATGGATTTCTACCAAATAAAAACTTCGTCGATAATTAAGTTATTTGCCTAGTGGGGCATTGCAGTTACGAGTATTATTTGTCAATTATATAATATGTCAATCGTCCTTTTCCTCATGACTGAGGATAGCGGCTGTAGTCTGTCGCCACACGTATGGCTCGCCTCCATGCCAATCTGTTTTGGGCTGAACGCAGAGCACCGAAGACCCCATTGTGGACTTAACCAAATCGCTCCATCTGGTCGGTGAGCGACCACGAGATCTCCGTCCCTCCACGCTGCCCATCACAACAAGCTTCTCGAGGCAGTCTGGTTTTCTTCTGGCAATGTGTCCAAAGAATTGAAGGATACGTCTGTAACATATCGTCGACAGACGATCTTCAATCCTTAGCTCGTCTAAAATTGACACATTGGTTCTTCTGGCTATCCATGGGATGCGCAGCATACGCCTCCAGCACCACATTTCGAAAGCATCGATCCTCTTTCGCTCTGACTCCCTAAGTGTCCATGTTTCCACGCCATAAAGGAACATCGGGAATATCAGAGCCCTGATGAGTCTAGCCTTCGTAGTTTTCGTAATGGTCCTGTCCTTCCATACTCTTGTGAGCTTTCCCAGTGCTCCCTTTGCCATGGCGATGCGTCTTTTTACTTCCGCTTCACTACCACCGGTGTCACATATGTTGGAACCCAGATATGTGAAGTCATGTACTATCTCAAGATGGTTTAGAGAGTTTATTGGGGGAAGTTTACATGCTCTATCAATCACCATCAGTTTGGTTTTGCATTGGTTTATGCTCAGACCGAGTGATAAACTTTCCCTCTCAACACGATCCAAAAGTTGTTTCATATCGGTCTCGTTTGTGGCTACTAGAGTTGTGTCGTCTGCAAAGCGTAAGTTGGAGATTTTCTTGCCACCAATGCTGAATCCAGCCTCCCAACCATCCAGAGCTTTCCTCATTATATACTCTCCGTATATGAATAAAAATATGAAAAATGTAAGTCTGGCACCTGGAGGCGGTTGCGTTTACTAGTGCGCTTCCTCTTTCTTCTTCTCATTGGTCTATAACAGCTATGGCTGCCTCTCTTATACTCTACTCTGCCCTGTCCTCTGTCAGCCTCTTTATTTCTACGTAGCTATGGTCCATGTAGTTATTTCTTGGTCGGCCTCTATAGTTGCTACCCTCCACCATTCCCTCCGCGATGGTTATGAACAGACCCGGGTCCCTCGTGTTATGGCCTATCCAGTTGGATCGTCGTTGGGCAATCCTTTTGAGGAGTTGCCTTGTTTCCCCGGCTCTACTCACCTCGGCACCTCACAGTTCTTGATGTGGTCCAACCAGTGGATCTTCTACGTGCGCCTGTAGCAACCACATCTCGAATGCAGACAGACGTTGTTTTTTCCTCTGGCCTATGGTCCATGTCTCACAGCCATATAGCAAGACACTCCAAACAAAGGTCCTAATGAGGTTTTTTCTTATTCTTAGATCGATATTGGGGGATTCGATAATTTTTGGATTTTTTATTATATGATATATTAGCCTGTAGAATTCTGCTGACAATTTCTGCATTTGGGCGCCCATCTTGCGATATACGGCTATCCAGGTAAACGAATTCCTTTATTTGTTTTATAGTTGCATTGTTGAGAGTGATATTTATAAGCGATTGCTCTCTTCCTGCAGCCATACATTTTGTCTTCTCTTTGTCAGTTGATATATTGTAATGACATGATAGAATGTCTTACATAATATATTTTGTAGGGCCTCGTTTAGTTCGTCTTCCGTATCAGCGAGCAGTGCAATGTCGTCCGTATATCGAATTATATATATCTTCCTTCCCTGTATCTTCACGCCTGACCAGTCTTCCGTGGTCTCTCTCAGTTCATCTATTGCTTGCTGTATATATTAATTGAAAAGTGCTGGTGACAGTGTGCAGCCCTATCTTACTTCTTGACTAATCCTTGCTTCCTCTTTATAGGTGAAAATTGTAAATTGTTATTGAAGATTGATTTTAATATCATTATTATAGTTTGTTTTAGATGGGTTGGTAGTTCCCAAATAATATAATACCTAATAAATACGATAAGAGAACGTTAGAGTATAATGTACCCAAAATGCGTAATATAATGCCGGCATCTATTAAGAAATGCAAAAGTAAAAATGGTGTAAAAAACATATGATTATGGTTGTCAATGTTCTGCAGTGGATATTTAATGCCAATATAAAATTTATTTTCAGTAGAACTAGCTTGTCTTATCTGTAAAACATAAAGATGGCATATATCACACTTTTAGTAGGCACACTTTGGAAATCCATTACAATAATTGTATTAGAAGATAATATCTAAGTAGTACCTACAATGGAGAAAATACGTCATTGCTATGCATTTACATACATAATAGTTTATATTCAAAGACCAACCATTGGCATAGCTAGAAAATAAAGGCTTTCATGCGAAGATAGCATAAGAACCCCCCACAAATAAATCATTACTTCATATTTGCACATGATTAATTTATTATTTTATCATAACGACGCTTTACTAATCATATTTTAGTGCATCGTTCATTGAATATTGAATTTTTTCTTATTACTTTCTTACTTTTGGTTTTTTGTATAGTATCTAGTGATTATATATCATTTCTAGATTTTTAGTTATTATGCTTTTTGACTTTGTTTTGTGAATCCATTATTATTATTATAATTGTTATTTTATTTTTTAGCTCATCGATTTCATAATTTTTTTGTCAAATACTTTTGTAACTACTGTATATATTTTTAAGGGCTTTTAGCCGTATAGACAAATAAATAAATAAATATTATTGTTATTATTGAAAATTTGCTCCACTAGGTAGTAAGTTTTAAAATATCTATTTTTGAAAAGTCCTGTTTTAACTTTTGATGTTTTTAGGTTGATTATATTAATTATTTCATATTATTGTGATTGGAAATTTGGGCCCCTTGTCAAGTTAGGCCCTCACGCTTTGCATGACGATGTAATTATGTAGTTAGCTACGCCACTGAGACTGACATGTAGATCAATAAAATTAATTGTTTATATACTATTATGATTCATTGCCACGCGTTTCAATATGTTTACATAATATACAAGATAGGTAATGACACCTGAGTTATCTTATAAATAATATATGATGACTAGATACCACAACTTTGCCAATACACATTAATTGAAAACTTTTCCACTGGATACTGCATTCTTGAGTGTCCCATAATTAAACGTCGTTGTGATTTTTTGTTTATGTTAAAATTTACGAGCGACACTAATACTTATATAACTAGTTGCATGTAACACATGAGATCCAACTGTCGATGGCGATAGTATGCATAATCAAAGAATACGTACCAAACTATAAACAACACAAATTAATAAATATTTGAAGATATTTTATATTCTATATAAAACAAGTAGGTATGATTATGTAGGTATGGAGGTCAGTCTGTTTTTGCTACACCGAATATGAAAACATTATGATGGTATGTATGTATGTTTGGAGATTTAAGTATCAAACTATTAAGTCTTCTTACATATTGTGTATAGGCGACTACCATACAAATTGTATGAAGTGATGTCGTCACTAAAATTCAATTTTTATAAAAATTGTTAAAAAAAAATTGAGATGTGCTAATACAATGTTTATATTTTTTATATAAAATTAAATTATCTAGTTGGGGTGTTTCGGCTTTTTTCGATATTTTTAAAAAAATTGGAAATATAGGCAGTTAAACTAATAAATTTATCATAAAAAAAATTAATATTTTTCTTAATAAAAAATGTTTGAGAAACCCTGGAATTTTTTTGAAAAAACTAATTTGAGTTTTTGTATTTGTCTATATTTGTACCAATTTTCAGTCTTCTATCTTTTATGGTTTCTGAGATATATGGAAAAATAAAGTAAAAATTCAAAAGTTGATAACCCCTGACTGAAACAAAAATTCAAAATTCTGAGTATAAAAGTTTTGTAGGCCTATAACTGTTTATATATTCTAAAATTTCGGGCTCTGTAAATAGAGCGGATCAAAAGTTATACACACACACACACACACACACACACACACACACACACACACACACACACACACACACACACACACACACACAGAGACACACGAAATGTTCTACTCCGAATTCTGAGTAAATCCGTGTATGGAACATATATGCTGCGCAGCCTCTAAGTTGGTGTTTTTTGACTTCAAAGTTGGAAAAGCCGTGAAAAAAGTAGACCTCTGCATACAATTCTCGCGTATCCTGGCTTGAAATATTGTCGATATGTTAAGAGAACAAAGTTCTCCTGAACAAATCGACAGTTGGATAATGTCGATTCATTAAGAGAATTGAATTCTCATGAACGAATCGACAGTTGGATTACGTATTGCAAACACTGTATTAGCAATAAGGCGAGCTTACTTAAATCAAATAGTGAAACTTCTTCTTCTTTATTAATTGGTCCTGCACCCGATAAGCGAGTGATTTAATCATTTTAATACATATCTTATCATTTACACATTTATAATAAAGATATACATTTATGCAACTATAAGCATTCAAAATTATATAATTAAAACAGAAAAAACAATAATCATAAGAAACATCACAAATTAAAACATAATTATTGAATATGTAAATCAGTGTGCCTACATATAACAAAATTACTTCGTTCTCTTCATAACATAAACGTAATATACCTAATACACTGGACAAGGATTTTTTTTCAAACACTCTCTTTCTTCTTCTTCTTCGATGGCTCTACGGCTCATATCGAGCCTTGGCCTCCATGAGTCTTCACCTCCAACCTCTCCTGTTTCCCGCCTCGGCCTTCCAATCTGTTGCCTGGAGCAGTTCGGCAGCATCCCTCCTTACTTCGTCTTCCCACCGTAGCATTGGCCTCCCGACCCTCCTTCTTCCACCTGGGTGTCCTTCTAGGATCCTTTTTGGTGCCCGTGATGACGGCATTCTCTGGACATGTCCGGCCAATCTTAGCCTGTTCAGTCTAGCATGTACAGATATTCTGGGTGCCTTGTAGATGTTGTACAGCTCATCGTTGTAAGGCACTCTCCAGGCCTCGCCATCATTCACGGGCCCCAGTATTCTACGCAGCCCCCTCCCCTCGAAGGTGTCCAGTACCTCTGCGGACTTTTTCGTCATTGTCCACGCCTCACACCCGTATATCACAACTGTTGGTTTTGTAAAGGGTGATTTTGGTTTTCCTAAACTTCTCTGGTTTTCAAACTTATTCTTTATATACCTACAATAAATTATCAATTGTTTTCAGAAATTTTCTAAAACATATATTCGGCGTAGTGGAGGAAGGTTTGCACATCTACCGATAAAGCAAAGACTGCAATTTGTGTTCTTCGCAGTGACGCCATAATAATTAAAGATGTTTACCGATTACTCTGCACCTTACAGACTATTATAATTTATATACCTACATAGATAGAAAGCGTCAATTTTAAAGTACCTAGGTACCTTAAAAACTGATTAGCTTCGATAATATCAAAATAAAATTCAATCCGAATATTTACAATTAAGAATTGCTTTAACGAATATCGTTTTATTACCGATATCAACATTTCATAAAACACTTTGTCAGTGCAAGGATTTTTTCGCGATTATATTTAAATGTTTGTAGCCATACTTATTATGAAACTTAAATACATGCACAACATTATAATGCAGCTATTATATTTATCAACACACGTGTTATTATATCTACACACTACTGTACCCAGAGCAATAGATTATTAGTAAAATATTCCATTCTTGAATCTAGAAAGATCTGTTATGAAACCTGTTATGAATTAATCAAAAGTAAGGCTGAACAACTATGCAGAAAATTGCAATGCAATTGAACGATCATTATCATCAATAAACATGTTATATAATATTTGACATAGTACATGTTTATTGCCCGAGTAGTAAATATGATTGTTTTAAAAAACGTTTTAGATTGAATTGTGTTGTGTTTAATATAATATTATACAGTTATCAGTTATTGTAAATTAATATACCTAACCAAAAACACCATGTGAGATTAGTTTCTTACTTCGTCGATAGCTAAGGATTTCATCTTCTTCTTATTATTATCTAGCTCTCATCCTTCCACTGCTGGACGAAGGCCTCTTCCATACACTTCCACTATCTCTGTTCTGTTCCCTCCGCATCCAGGTTTTACCGGCCACTTTGATACTGTCGTTAGATCATTTTTAGGGGGTCTTCCAATCTTGTCTTTTATTTGTCCAAGGTCTCCACTGTAGTGTACTGGGTGCCCGTCCAATATCCTCATATCTGGCTAGGTGTCCAGCACCTTGCCACTTTTGGCATTTTTGTATTTTGTCCCGGAGACTATACATATATGTATTATTCATTCATTTATTCCTCCAAGATTCATACCATCACGGCATATCCCATAATGTGGCGTTACCAGCGAAAGGTGTATGAGTGTGCATTATCTTATAAAAAGATGCTCGACACATGTGTGCATCCACACACATCAATCTCATCTCACAACATTCAGAATGGGTTCAACATTCACTAAATTGCTAAATTTTATTTTCGATTACCCGACTCGGGACAACCGAACTATGATAAAGAGTGGACGCACTATTTTTTTTTAGTCCAAATAAATAATCATGCATAATCATTAATATACATACATACCTACGATTATCTTTGCCATTTCGTTTTTGTTTATGTTTGAATTATTGCGAATAAACAAATTTAACCCCATAATAATCAAATGCTCAATGTGAACAGTTCCATCACGGTGGGTCCCCTGAGATAGGCTGGTCTTCTTCTTCTTTCTTCTTTCTTTCGATCGTCTTATATTATCTGACCACCTTGTTTGAGGCCTTCCAACACTTCTTTTGCCCGTTCTAGGTCGCAATTCTAGCACTTTATAAGTCCGTCTGGAGTCTATAGTTCGGGCGACATGCCCAGCCCTGTTTCACTTCTGCTTGGGAACCTTTTTTTTTTTTTCTATCTCTTAACGCAATACCAAGCATTCACCTTTCCGTGGCTCTTTGTCTTATAGTTAAATTATGTAGCATTCTATTTGTAAACACAAGAGAGATACATCAGTACCGGGAGAACGCAAATGTCAAAAACTTTCTCTTTAAGAAAATTGGCTTACTTCGGAGACTTGTGGATGTAAAAGAGTTCACCAAAGGCGGCCCATGCTAGGCTTTTTCTTCTTTCAATTTCCGAGTTTCATAGTGTGTCCAAGATAAACATAACTCTCAACCTTTTCGATGACTTTTCCATCTACCAAGATGCTCTTAAACGGCTCTGCATTTCTCATAATAAATTTTGAGACCAATTTTCCTAGATGCTTTGCATAATGTCGTTCATCATATCTTCAAATTCTTTGTCATCATTGGTAAACAAGATTGGTATATCATCTGCCGACCTCAAATCACTCACACTGAAAAAATCTAAAGTTAGCAAAGTACCTATTTGGCTCGGTTAAAGTCAATATATGATTAAAAATAACAAAGTTGCACTTGGCTATTATCTAACAATTGAATACTGTTAACATGTAGTTGGTTACCAATAGCGATGTAAAAAGTCATGTTGGTAGTTATTAACCTATACATGATTAAAAATAACAAAGTTGCACTTGGCTATTATTTGACAATTTAATACTGTTAGAATGACAAAGGTATAAACATCATTAGGTACTGCAGTAATGATGTTTATACCTTTGTCATTGTCATGGGCTGGTTACATTATCAGAATGGATGACGACAACCCAGAAAAACGCCTCACACTCTCCACACCGCAAGGACGAAGAAGAACAGGAAGGTTCGAATTGCGATGAATGGACTCTGTCAGCGCTGATGTACCTATCCATTCTGCAAATCAGAAACTGGAAAACCAAGGCTTCGGAAAGGCAAAAATGGATTGCTAGATTCAGCCAAGGCCCACCCAGGGATGTCGAGCTTATGATGATGTTGAATAATCAAATGAATCTTGTGTATATATTAATATACCGATAACTTGTAACAAGGTCTATTGGCAGAAAGCGAGAGTTGCAGCTATGTCGCCATAAAGAACTAGCAAAGTATTTATATCTAGAAGTACCTACTTATCTAATAGTAGGTATAATGGAATATTATCTAACAAGGTAATTTGCTCTGTTGTATATCAATTAACTGACAAAGCAGAACCTGTCATATTGCAGATTAAGTACCTCAGATCAAGAATCCAGACGGCCAATGATTCTCAATTGGAGTAGCGCAAGGTATTATTAGCAATGGAACGGGTCCCTGTTTGAAGCAAAATGGGCAATGGATGTTTCTACGTACCTACTCTACCAAGATATGTAGTTATATCTGGATATAGTGTATTTAAGTGAATATCCAGGACTGATGAAATAAAACTCGGGACCGGGTGAAAAATCAAACATTTTTTTGTTGAAAAAATATACCTACTGATGATTTTGATGATTTTATTGTGACACCATAAAATGGATTCCTTTTACATGATCATGACTGAATTTCAAATTATAATATGGGGATCTACAAAAGCTTTTGAAAACACGGGATTGTTATATTATGACCTATTACAGGATTATTTTAAAAATTATCTCTATTTTGAAATGAGGTTTTCTAAAATATCGTTCGCTTTCAACTATTATGGATTCTTTTCCAGATATTTATTTATTATAATATTTTTGATCTCCACACTATGGAATAGTGGAGATTCATGATTTCACAATTTCTATGTTTTAAGTAAGAAATCAACATCCGGCACCGGCACCCAGGCCTGCTTTTTACCATCGTCGAAAGAATGATTGATGGGGGTAACTTTAGAGGTCGCCCCAGAAATAACTATATAGACCGGATAGCCTAGTCTTCACACCATTTTTTTTAAACATAAACTATGGAGATCGCGATACCACTTCCACGCCGGTAACCCATTGGTCCTGTTCACCCCCGGACGCGGCCGCAACGTCGGACAACACAAAATATCCACTATCCATCGGGTTACAAAAGTTTGGTAAAAATACCAATTTAGTAATTTATTTTAATATTTTAGTTACTTTTTTTTAATATATAATGCAACTGGCTCACGCCAGTCACAATTATAACTACAAACAAACCTAACCAACCTATTTTTACCAAACTTTTGTAGGTTCGGTTTACAAAAATGGTGTGAAGACTAGGCTATCCATATATACCAGATAATCGGTGACGTGCGCTGTAGCAGCTACAAAGAGATGAAGAGACTAGCGGACGATAGAGTTAAGTGAAAAGATGGAGTGTTTGGTGCAGACCAATCCCAGGATTGTGACCCAGAAGATGAAGAAGAAGTTAGAAATAAAAAAAGTATGCTTATGCACTTTTTTTTATTTTGTTCTTCCGTAGGTATAATCTTTGGCCGTCTACGTCTTTGGTAATACCTACATCTTTCATAGATCCTCGATTCCCGGGTAATCCCGGGAATTTTAAGTATTTATTCCCGGGTCCCGGGATCGTAAAAAAACCCGGGAACTGAGAAACCCTACTTGAAATACCAGTTGACGATAAACATGTCGATAATATACATAAGCGGATTATTTTTTACACACTTTTTTGTAAGTACCTACCTACCTACCTAGGTAAGTATGTAGCTAGTGTGTTTTAGAACTAATAAAACATTAATCCGCGATAACAAAAGCGGTTATTTTAATAAATTATACCTATAACGTATAAATAAGTAAGTTGTATAGATGTAGCAACGTTAAAATTAATACCTTCTTGGTGAAAATAAATATTTATGTAGGTATGGCTGGTTTATTATTATATTTTTCTTATTGAATAAAAACAAATATACCTATACCTAGGTATGAAATGTCTGGCACCTGGGAGTGATTGTGTTTACCAGTGCGCATCACCTTGCTATAGGTGAAAATTATATACATTAAATAAAATTATAATATATGATAATAAGGTTTATCTAAAAAAACAATAATATGTTATCTAAGATTTTTAGTAACGTCATCTAACAAACAAATAAAAAAGAATTTTAATTTAACACAATTATTTACATGAGTTAAAATTTAGTTCAACGTATTTCCCATAGGTGTCTTACGTCCAATCAAATAGTTGCACAACTTTACATTGCATATGAGTCAAAACATGATAAAACTGTGAGACGACTATTGCGCAACTACTCACTACGAAGGACTGACTATTCACTAAGAAGGACTATTCACTCTGAAGGACTACTCACTATTGGAAGAGTCAGTAGAGTTGTAACCAAATATCTTGAACTTTTACCCGAGAAGGGGGACGATTTGCACAAATTTTCTTTTCTATGATTTGCACGTAAACTAACGAAGCAAAAAGACACAAATTTGCGCTCTGCGCAACCGTAAACTCGTTTAAGATGTTTGGTGAAAATTATATATTTACTTACCTACACCCAATGAGGTATAGGAGAAATATATTCATATTTTGAATATATTTCTACCCCTGATGTTATGCAATCTATAACTTCTATCACCGTGAAGTTTATTATATATATTATGGCTGGTTAAGTTAGAATTTCACAGGCATGATACAGATTCCAATTTTTTACCAACATTTTTGACATATTTGAGATTAATTAAACAACAGTGCCTACCTTGAAAACTTGTTATTATGGCTAATTTAAATTATTATCAAAATGGATAGTTACCTAGATCATAGGAGTACCTTTAGATCACAAATATTACCTATGTATTCGGTTTTTCTCAATTTTTCCATATTATACGGTGAAAATGGTTTATGTTTTTAATAAAAAAAAATACACACATGTTTAAATGTTCTTTGGTTTATTTCACATATCAAATGAAACCTAGCAAAATTTTATATAATACAATTTTAGTCAGTAACTGACATTTTTTGCTAATATCAACTATAATCATTTCATTTCATATCTTTATGAATTGGATAACAATAACAATATAATTCAAATTCGAAATTTACACAAATAAAATCAGGAATGATTAAATTGAAAAGAAACTATTGTAAAATGCATTTGAAATCAATAATAATTGACTGTAAAATTACAATGAATATGTGGAGGATAAAATCGAATTGAAATATTAAAGACTCCCACAATTTATATGTACTGAGTATTAATTTAATATATTCACTATATGCTATGGTATAAAAATGCTACATTATTAAGTGTATTAATAAATTTAATGATACAAAAATCTACATTAGGATTACCCGTATTACAGAGTTTTAGCAATTGCACTAACATGTCTATTCTATCAAAACAGTATTACTTACCAAACAAATAAATCTAGGTCGGAAGATACACAATAAATGAAAAATGCAAAAATATATATTGCTCTGTATAATATAAACTTTAAAATTTTGAATAGAATAAACAAATCAAAATGATTTTCAGAAAGTGATACATTTTGTCATTTCCTATTTTAATTTTACTAAATTGATTGAATAATATATTATGTAGATTAACAACATGCTCTAAATTTGTTTGAATATTTTATAAATTCTATTTTGAAGATAATTTGTGAGCACCCAATATAAATAGATACGATTATGTGTTTCATTTAATTTTAATAATAACAAATACTAAAAGATTTTTATTCTGTCGATAAAAAATTGCAAACAATTCATAATGAGTCATTTAACGAACAAACATACTTTAATTCAAAAATTCAAACATTTTATTTGAACAAAATTAAAAGAGTTTGTTAGAACTTGTAGAACTGGAATTACATGAGAAGAAGCACAAATGCTTTTGTAAAATTAAAAGAAATCCACTTAGAAATTCACCTGACTAAATAAATGAGAATATAGAAGGGAAGTGAGACATAATGCAGTAAATATTATACCATATTTTTTTATCATTTACATTAGATTTTTACGCCAAGTCCAGTCAAACAACGAAATCAAAATTCTTTTGACTACCCATATCAAGGATATATTTATAGAACTCCATATGAAAATTATATCTATGACATGGGTAATCGTGAGAGTTTTGATTTCACCGCTGGACCAGGGGGGCAAGTCCCGTCAAAACCCTCATGATTACCCATATCATGGATTTAATTATCCTATGGAGTTCTATTATGTTTTTGGATATTATAGAGCTCCATATGAAAATTATATCCATTATATGGGTAATCATGATAACCTATTTCATGGATATAATTGTCTTATGGAGTTCTTTAAAATCTTAAGGTATTATACAACTCAATAAGATAATTATATCCATGATTTGGGTTATCATGAGGGTTTTGATTCCACTGTTTGTCGGGACTTGCCCCCCAGAAACAAATTGTTCTTTTCAAAAATTGTACATTAAAATTAAATAGCTCGTCAATGGAATACTGAGTGAAAATTATACATTTTTCAGTTCTATCGCAGTCTTAAAAATATGAAATTATTTTTAAATTTGATAGTACATAGATACAATAAGTTAATGGTATCATCACATCACACTAAGTATTATTTTCTACAATTCATCTAATTAACTAGGTACCTATGTAGTTCAACTACAAAAAAATCTACTAGAAAATTGTCTACAATATAAAACTACACTATTAGACAGCATACATAATATTAAAATATTACAAGATCTCTTTTATTATATGTCGTTAATAAATCTGCTATATAATTTTGAATAGATCAACATCAAACAATCGAAATCGAATAAAAAATATTGCACAAAATAATTTTGAAACTATTTTTAAACATACAGAAATTTATAAAAAAATCAATTACACATTTGGCAGTAAGATAAAATAAAATTGATTTCATTCACATAGTAATTCTACACTTTATCTCCAATACATAAATACTTAACACTAGTGTTGCCCAGTCCCAAAAATAATTTTCCAAATCATGTAGGTAAGTAATATAATGATCTTAAAATTTAAAATCCATGTAAAATAAACGCTTAATAAATGAATGTAATTAAATGAAATAAAACACAACTTTGTGTACACCACTACAATTATAATTTTTATTCAAATGAATAAAAAATCCCTCTACATGTTACGAGAACAAAGTTCCCTTACTAAAGGAAAAAAATGGAGAAAAATACTATTTTATAATAATAAAATAGCCAATACAATATCTAAAAATATACCAGATACTATCAAACCCGCGTTTTATACCAACAATAAACTAAAAAATTACATAATAAATAATAAGGGTAAAGAAAATCCTAATAAAAAATCAGGAATCTATAAATTAGAGTGTAACGATTGCCCATCATTTTATATAGGAAAGA
The DNA here is from genome assembly GCA_963576475.1 of Molanna angustata. NCBI lineage: Eukaryota > Metazoa > Arthropoda > Insecta > Trichoptera > Molannidae > Molanna > Molanna angustata. The sequence continues at coordinate 25,802,220 of OY754967.1, read as the reverse complement.
CTACAAGAAATATAGAAACGAGAGTTAAGGAGCATTTAAGATGTCTTAACAGCAATAATTATTCAGAATTCGCAAACCATTTGATCGAAAATAACCATAGCTTTATTAATAATTTAGGCGTAAAAATATTACATAGTAATTTAAGTGATAGACAATTAGATAGCCTGGAAATCTTGGAAATCAGAAAAAACGTAAACATGAGAAATAATATAATTAATAATCAAACACAATTTCCTAATAACCCTATATTAAATATTTTCCCAATACAAAAATTAATTAACCAATAACTTCATTGCTCCCCCCACCAATAAATAGTTTAACCCAGCCCACACGACACCCATTATGTTTACCTTAAGTCTGTATATTGTAATTTATTTTAGTATACTTTGTATCCTCCTGAGGAAGGGAACTTTGTTCTCGTAACATGTAGGGGTTTTTTTTTTTTTTTTTATTCATTTGAATAAAAATTATAATTGTAGTGGTGTACACAAAGTTGTGTTTTATTTCATTTAATTATTTCAAAATGATACCACAAAGTAAAAAACAATCGTTTGTCGATGATGCTTAATAAATGGTTTATAACTGTATAATGGTGTCAAAGACCGTGTTTCAGGGAATGTTGATCTACTTAATCTATGCTTGACCAATACTTTAATGTGTGTAGTCAAATATATGCATTTAAAAATTTGAAATTGTGAAATAGTATTTTTTTCATTAACATATAAACACCTTTCACAAATAACAGACAATAATGAATTTACAAAAAAAAATAGAAGACATTGTGTCATTATTGCAAATCATATAATATTTTATCAGCTGACATTCGATTAACTTAGAATATTATTTGTTTTACCTGCTTTCGTTCAAATTCTATGAAGTTAATGTTTTTTACTTTTGTGCTGTCATAAAAACTGTAAATGCCTTTTTTTAATGTGTTGAATTGAAAAATATAGCGAGTCTTCTTAATAAAAATACTACCTAACAATGTATTATGGTACAGAACTCTTTTTGGTAATTTTACTATACATAAAATAGGACATGATACATGCAGAATAGTCAACAATAATGATTCATAAACAAATAAAACTAACATCACTTAATATAAATCACAACCATTAAAACATCTACAAGTAATTTGAATAAAAATATAAAAACAATAAAAAAAAATTAAATAATGGAGAATAACATTTCATACAAGTTTAAATATTAATGTAATTATGAAACTAATTATCTAAGCCATTAATTAAAATTATATTTTACAAAGCTAAAATTAAAAAGTATGTGTTTTAACAATACAATATCTATTCTACATTTTATGTAAAAATTACATAATGGGAGTCTTAATATACCTATTCAAATAAAATCAAGTAAAATGGTATAAAAAAATAATATCACTTTTCAATGAGAATTTTTTCTTGTATGAAAATAAAATTTCAGGCAATCTAAAATGATTCAATGTTTTTTTGTTTCACATCACTAGCATCGTAAGTCTGTTTTAAACTTGCTGATTGATCTTCTAAACTTTTTTTCAGCCCTTCGATTGTCTGAAGCAGCATCTGTAAAAATGTAATAAAAATTAGGTAAGTATTTAAAACATTTTGAAAGAAAAAATTAATAGTACATATGTCAACCACCGTGGAACAGTAGGGAAGTGGTTTGGCTTCTATGCGGGTATATTGGGTTCGATCCCCAGCAGAGGAGAAATTTATTTTAATTCATTTCTCATGCAAATATTGTCTCTTACGCAAAGTGTTCCCATTGTGGCAAACCAGGACAGGATCCTGGTTACCCTGGATAAACTGGGTAAGAGGAGAAAGAAAAGGAAGAAAGATATATATTATCCTTTTATTCAAAGTAGAAAAAGATTTATCTTCATATGATGTTGCTAATACTTTGTGGCATATTTTAAAATTATAAATAAATTAAATTACATATAATAACTTTGTTTAAACCACGAATTTTGAGTATTTACTGTCTAACGTTTTCGAAACGTTAAAAACGTTAGACAGTAAATACTAAAAATTAGTGGTTTAAACAAAGTTATTACATTTAATTTAATTTATTTATAATGAAAATGATTTAAATTTTAAATGTTTTATTAAGTAAAATTTTTAAAAAGTCAATTCCATTTTGTTGTGAATTAAATGTGGATTCAATATTAATACCAATTTGAACTTGTGTTTGCCGGAAAGAACAGCATATAACCTTAATATTAGGAGAGCTGACCCCAACATAGATAATGAGTAGGTCAACTAGATGAAGTAAATTAAAGTTGTGTTTGTCTTTTTTATGCAATTTATGTTAGAGATTATTATTTTATTACCTGTCTTCGAAAAAGTGTAAGTTGTCTCTGAAAATGACCTTGTTGTTGTTGAAGTTGATCAGCTCTTAGACGAGATCTTTCCTCAGCATCTAACCTCTCTGCTCTGAGTTTTGCAACCTTTTCACGAAGACCTGCACGACATTCATCGGTCCCTTGCAACAATAAAAGGAGATCTACTTCAGTTGTCATGCAGTTCATGTTTACATTGAAAATATATATTGTAAAATCTGGTTTCTTGGTAGTTGGAAAAGAAATAAGTGTTACGAATGTAAAAAATAATACATAAAAGTAGTAGGTATTAATATAACTTCTACATTAAAAGTTCATTTCTTACAGCAACCTAAAGTATTAAACAACATAGGCATAAATTACCTTGATCATCATTTGTAGAAGTCTCTCCATCAGATTTCTGACGAATGAGATGATGAGAATCTAAAGACTTTTGTAAACGATCAAAAGTGGCACTTCCCGAATAAACCTTTCTTTTAACTGGTTCACTCTGTGGGCAGTAAGCAGAATCAGGAACTCTATGCCCAATATCGACAGATCGGAATGTCAGAAGTGGTGGACGTTTGTCATTTTTCTCTTTTGTGTCTACTTTTGTAGTCTGAGTATCACCATCAGATGAACTGGATGATCCTCCAACAAGACTACTCTCCGCACTTTGTGAATCTGTCTTGAATGGAGAGGTTCTGATGTTGTACTTTTTTGGACTTACATGAAAAATCGTTTTTTTATATTTATCATTAGATTGAGAGTTTTCTTTCTCTGTTGACTCATCACTATCATCGTCTATATGCAATAAAGGGGAGGTGGTTTGAGTTATTCTAGATTGACGAATAGGAGAATTATTCATATTGTGTCCGTTGATTTGCAAAATTGGTGATCCTGGATTGGAGTTTCTTACTGATCTTGCTGGACTTAAATTTCTTCTGGGCATTCTGGGAGAATTTGGACATTTCAATACCGGACGACTAGGTTCAATACTTTTAGGAATGATATTTCTTTGGACTACTGGAGAGTGAATTAAAAGCTTTTTTGGACTAGAAAATATATTCTCATTGGTGTTTGAATTTGAATCGCGTCGACTTAACTCAGGAGAATTTATTTGCATAAAATTTGTAATGTGATTTCTTTTAGGGCTAAATCGTGGTGAATTACTAAGTTTTGGACTTCCAGGAACAGAATCACCTCCTCGAACTTTAGGAATCATATCACATTCTGTGTTCCTTAAAATTTCAACTCTTTTATTTGTAGGAGGATTACTAAGAATTCTCCTTGGAGAACCCAATATCGGTGTACTAGCTTTCATGCTAACTAAAATGTGTTCTGCTTCCATTATGAGTTCTTTATACTTCTTATCGGCCTCTTTATCAGCTTCTATTAAAGCTATTTCAGAATCGAAATTCGCTAAATAGTTTGCACCAGGAACGCGTTGTCTCACTTCACAACTACGTGAAACATAACTAACTGAATTAGATCTCTTTTTCAATGCTTCAACTCTTGAATCTTCAATAAGAAGTGTTCTTTGAACTGATACACGAATCGGAGATTGATGACTCCGTATTTCCGAAATATCATCTAAAGGTTTTCTTCGATGACTTACTGGTGTCCCTCCAAGGCTGCGAGTAGCAGGATCTCGTGGACGACGTTTGCGTGGAGCTCTAGGTTTCACATTCTTTTTTGATCCACTAGTTCTTCGAGAACTATTTTCTCTATGTCTTGATAACTTTCTCGAGAGCTCGTTGGGAAAATGATAGTAATTGGAATGCCCTAATCTTCGAGGACCTCTTTCAGAATCACTAAGATTTAAATCTTGGAAGGAATCTTTGTCTATAAAATCTAAATCCTCGGGATCCTGTTCATCCCCACCATCTTGTCCTGTGTCTGCATCTGTATCACCACATTCCTCGCAATCTGTTGGGTCACTATCGGATAATATATCTGTTTCTCTTTCATAGACGTAACTTTCATCATATTTTCCCATCATTTCATGTAATGTAAGATCATCATCACTAGACCTTCTACTACCTGAAGAGCTTGATGACACTGTAATGGCAAGTCTTCTTGGAGACCATGATACATTTGGAACTCTGCAACAACAACAAAAAACCTTTAGATTATGTAGGAAACTTTCGAAAATTGGGTAAAGGAAAAAATGATTTTATGAAAATGAAAGATATTTGGAACTTACGGACTACGGCGAACAACAGGACTAGATTCTTTAAATGCTCCCAAAATTCCCTTCTTTGGTTGTTGGGTGAGTTGCGGTTTTCCTTCACCGCCACTGGCTCTAGGACCGGACGAGCAAGTACTTCCATTGCACGAGTCTTCCGCACCGCTCTTGGGAGTGAGGGAAGAGCCAAGCCAGGGATTCGTCCTGATTCGGCTCCTTTGACGGGGCGAAGGAGAAGCGGTATTTACTGGAGGGGTAGCTGATATGTGTAGGGGAGAGAGGGCAGAGTAATGGGGAGGGACAACAACATTCTGATGAGGAAGAGAAGCGACTTGATGGGGCAGAGGAGGATGTGGAGAACAAGCCACTTGATGGGACGACGATGGATGATGGGAGGGTGGCACAATATGAGGGGGAGGCGGTGGTAATGGTCGCACAAAAGGTGCTCGTCCGACGTCGCAGGACTCGGAGCGTCTATGTCCAGGAGGGAAGCATCTCTGAAAGAAAAACGATAATTAGTAAAAATATACTATTTCCTCTTATTCACGGTCAAAAGAAATAGAATGAAAACTTTTGAGGTATTATAAAAAAAATACTTTTATTCTTTTTGTATATATTTTGTTACATTATTACTTAGGCGAATGTTGCTGTCGTATGTTGCATATTTTAAAGACGTATGATCGATTCCCAAAATAGGAAAAAATACTAAAACAATTTGTTGATTTTTGGATTGGAAATAGGTACAGATTTGATTGAGCAGATACCGACTTGTGAGAAGACTTGTGAGTTATTCAGAGAGAAATAAAAATATAATTAACATTAACGATAAATTATTTGTGCTAATATTTAGGTACAGATCGATACAGTGTACCTACAGTATAATGTGTACGAGAAGAAAACTTAATTATTTGAGTAGGTCCTTTTAAAACACAAAAAGGTATAAATACAAGAAATACAAATAAGATATAAAATGAAATTTGGAGGCAACTGTTGGGGGTTAAATACGTGTACCAAAAAATATACACAAAATAAAAAAACAAAAAATAATAAGCCGTGGCAAATTGTCGTACGTTACGAGGCATGTTATTACTTTTGAGGTAGTAAAACTGACTGAAATGGTGGAAATGCTGTTGAATGAATCAGAGAACACATCAAAAATGAAATTTCACATTATTTTATACAGGGGCGTCACGAACCTTGTGACTGCTCTGGTATATGATCAAACCCGCATCTAGAAACGAATTTTCATAAGAAAATTATGAAATTTTAGAATTATGTGGAAACTAAATTCCATCAGTTATCAATTAATAAACTTGGTATTAAATAAACAATTCCTTGCACCCTGCGCAAATGACGAGTATGCCAATTTCTTCCAACTATCCCAGAGAAGCAACATTTGCGTGAGGAATTAATTTAAATAAATTTTTCCTCTGCTGGGGATCGAACCCAAATGCCCGCACAGAAGCAATTATAAGACAAAGAAAATATAAAATTTTATTTATATACATAGTTAAAAATCTTCATTCATTCATGCATACAAACATGGCATACCGTACATGAACACGACAATTGAGAATATCTAAAGAAATATAACCAAATAAATTATTTTCACAAAGCATTCATGACGGATTGTATAAATAGAGTTCATTCAAAATGATTGTTTGAATTCTTTTATAACGAAAATATGTAAGTAAATAAAATATGTATTTTACAGTTAATTAATATAATGATTAATAAAATACACATTGGGTGCTTACACTGAAAAAAATAGGTTAGGCATAAATGAATTCACATAAAAAAAATATCTACTAAAAATTATATGTGTATAATATCAATACTATAAACAACAATTTAATTATAATAACAATAAAAAACTGACATTTTATTTTTAAAATGAAATAAAGGCTGTTTTTAAGAGTCGAGATTTTAAATTGAGATTCGTAAGTAAAATTCACGAATAGGTATGTATTGTCTGAACTGCACAAGTCACAGTTTGCAATTTGGTTAGTAATGTTTACAAAAGCCATGCAAACTCCTACACACTTTCTTCGATATATATTTAGTGACAGTGATAACTAAGAGCACCATTACTACTTCACAGTAAACATTTTAACATGGCTATTTCATAAGCCATTAATGGAAACAACAATAGGGTCTCTTATTAAGAGAACAATGACATGAAGGTATAGAGCAATGAAGAGTTTCAATTTAAAGGCACACTGGATGAAAACAACAATGCCACCAAATTAACACATTCTGAGTGAGTTATTAGCAACTGCTGCTGTGTTCAAGGGCTTGTATTATGTACAATAAGAAGGCATATTAAATACATGCTATGTAGGTCTCTAGAGCTAATAACTGCTTTAATGATTAGCAACAGTACACAATTTTAAAAACGTCAAAACTGGAGCAAATACAGAAAGGTAAAGAATGGTAATATAAACTCTTAAAAATATTAAAAGAATTTTGAATGTTTGGAAAAATTACCCATGTTTTACATTATGTTCTATATTCAAGATAAATCTTTTTTGCTATATGATATTTATTTTTTTCTAACAATTTAATTGATCAAATTCAAACAAAAAAAACGGGAATAAGAATTACGAATTTTTGATGGAGTAGAAATGAAACTCAATATTTCACCACATATAGATATTTTCGCAGTATAATTTAAACGCTTTCTCAAAATTGGATAAATATAAAAGCATAAAATTCTTATGAAGCACAAAAAAAATAACAACCTAATTCAGATTTTTTTTTCAAAAGATGTCATATAAAAACGAATAAATAATTAGTAATGGTAATTAGTAATAGAATTAGTCATTTGAAAATTTATAATTTGTGAACCTGAATTTCATGATTTCTTTATTTTTTGCACATTTAAGTAGGTACTGTAGTGGTAAAAAATATAGGTAAACTTATTTATGGGGAAGATTACTAATTATTGTAGATATTACAACGCATCGATAAAATTGTCACACTGAAATAATTAAAATTACCTTAGGGAGTTCTTTCTTCACCAAAGCAGGTGATTTCTTCTCCAATGTAAAGTCAACCTGCTTCTGCTGCTGCTGCTTGGCGAGGGGCTGCGGGGGCGCAGGCGGCGGAGCCCTAGGCGCCCCCTGGTGGAAGTAATGTGTGCCGGTGCGGATGTTGATGTAGTACTCGGGCGGGAAGGACGCCCCCGGAGAGGTGCCGTCCGTCGAGTACCCGGTGGAGTAGGCGCTCTCGGGGGACGAGAGAGAGGCGCCTCCCCCAGGGCCTCCGCCAGCCCCCGCCCCCGCACCACCCGAGCCCCCCGACAGCATGGCTTCCAATGAGCCCCCGCCGCCACTACCGCCGCTACCACTGCTGCAACTCTGAAATAATGGAATAAATAAATCATTTTTATTTAATTGATTATATTAATATAAAAAAGAGGCATAGGGCGAAGGTGTCAATGGAGAGACCATGTCGAGAGAATGGGAGACAATCAACTAGCCAAAATTGTCTCCAAGGAAGTCCCGGAGGGTCGTAGAGCAAGGGGGAGACCAGCAAAAAGATGGAGTGACAGCTGTACATCCAGATCACAAGAGGCAGTCTCCGACTGAAAAAACAGGCCTTCGGCCTAAAACCAAAGGAAGAAGAAGGATATAAAAAATAAAATTTAATTCGCCCAAGTAGATACTAGAAATTCAATTCAATTCCATAGGTAAGTACCTACTAGATCAAATATTTAATTTGTATTAAGAAAAAGAAATTTGGTAAAAATTGTAGACGTTTATTTTTTAATATGAAACTATCATTCCCCATATTCCTCATAGTAAACTATCCTCAGTGCTCCGTCTATTTTCATGTTTTTTTTTTTCACTTCTTAGTACAATTATCGGCAAACATCTTGAAAAATAACATGGGTGCGCAGAACACATTTTTTTTGCTTGATTGATATAACCACGTATATGCAAACCGTCTCCCATTAGGCCATAAAATTTCAAGATGTTTGTCGACAACTACATATGTAGCTTGAGGCACGAGGTGGTTGGAAGAGATTTTTCTATGGCAATATACACGCCTTTGTGCAAGTTTCAATACACTATAAATAACTAAAAATTAGTCCTTGCTAGCATCTCTAGATAATCCTATTTGATTAATTCATATTTATTTATTTATTTATTTTATTTATTTTATTCATTTTATTTATTTTATTTATTTTATTTATTTTATTTATTTTATTTATTTTATTTATTTTATTTATTTTATTTATTTTATTTATTTTATTTATTTTATTTATTTTATTTATTTTATTTATTTTATTTATTTTATTTATTTTATTTAGTTTATTTATTTTATTTATTTTATTTATTTACGGCTAATTGCCTTTTACAAACATGAACAACAATTAAGTACACACATTGAAATTACAAATTAAAATAATAAAACTATCATAAACATAAAAGAAAAAGAAGGCACTGTAACAAAATTAGTAAATATAAACAATAATATTAAGTTGAAAAAAAATACAATTTCAAATAAAAGATATATATTATGACTTATTTAAGGTTTTTGATTCTACATACATTACCTACATTGTTTTTATGTCGGTAGCTATTCCGCCTTGTTCAACAAGGCGTTAAAATAATAATATTGTATGTAGAATTATTACCTATATTGTTTTTATGTCGATAGCTATTCTGCCTTGTTCAACAAGGCGTTAAAATAATAATATTGTATGTAGAATTATTTCCTATATTGTTTTTATGTCGATAGCTATTCTGCCTTGTTCAACAAGGCGTTAAAATAATAATATTGTATGTAGAATTATTTCCTATATTGTTTTTATGTCGGTAGCTATTCTGCCTTGTTCAACAAGGCGTTAAAATAATAATATTGTATGTAGAATTACAAACATATTGTTTTATTTTTAATTTAATGTAAAATGGAATTCTAGCAAATAAATAATCTACAGTTGATTTAAGTATTTTTGTTGTTTCGTCTAAAAAGTATTTATTGCAACGATCGTAAAGGTCGTCGCATCCCCAATTTATCAAAAGAAATATTCGCGTATCTAGACATGAATATATATCTATTGGCACCAAAGTAATTAAACCTAACCTTTAAGTGAATCTTCATTTGAATACCCTCAGAACTTTAATTTCAATCCAAATGCCACTAGATTAGTAATTCCATTTGAAAATTGGGATTCAGTTTGTTTTACAAAGTTAGGCAATAATGGAACTTTAACCGTATTTGATATTAGATTAAACAAATGTGAGGCGAGGCTTTCACAATTTAATTTATATACATTTATACCTACCCCACCTGGGTAAATAAAAGGGTGAATATACCTATACAATATTGAATTTGACCATACTTTTAATTGAACTCGTTTGGATCAAAAAATGCCCGAAATCGAAATGACCACCAACAGAAAATAAAACTAAACACCTAGGTATTGTCAATTATTATATATTTTTTTGTAAAAAAATGTTTTGTTTACCCGAAGTAAATCAAACAATTTTGGATTGTATAATTTATTGATATGAAGAAGTAGAGATTAAAATACAATAAATTACTGTCAATACAATAAATTAAAGTGTCAATACAATAAATTACTTGATTGTAAACTTCAAAGTTCAGAGAATTTTTTTTTAACAACTGACATATTTTCAATATATTTTTTTTCAATTATTATTGTTGATTTTGAGGGTGGTTATCCGGTTATATAATTTCACACAGAACCTTACATACATATGAAACATAAACATACACCTACATGCATTTTTTTAATATTTATTATGAATTATTTGAATTACTTCTTCTTCGTTATGTAGACCTGTTGGTCTATAATACAAAAACTATTCCTCCTGAGATGACGAAGTCCAACTATTCTTCCATCTCTTGGGTGGTCTTCCGGGTAGACGGCGACCAGAGGGGATTTCATTTGCTGATACATACGCAAGTCCATTCTGGCTACGCGGTCCTTCCAATGTCTTCTTCTGGATCTACTCCACCGAACGAAGTCCTCTATTCCACATGTTTTTCTTATTTCAACATTGCGAACACGATCTCGGAGAATTTGTACAGTGATTGATCTTATAACCCTCATTTCCGTTGTCCATAAGAGCCTCTTGGTTCGTTCAGTGTCTGCACGCGTTTCCACAACATATGTCATGATCGGTCGCACGGATGTCTTATATATTCTGACCTTGCTGTCAATACGCATGTGTTTTTTTCCAGACATTTTTTAGACATCCAGATACGGCAGATGCTTTATTGACTTGTTCGCGGACTCCAGTGTATAGGTCATTATGGCTGCAGATCTCTACTCCTAAATATTTGAAACTCACTACTTGCTCCACGAGCTTATTATCAACAGTTAGCTTATACATGAAGGTTGTTTGGATATAATAAGATGTTTCGTTTTACTGACTTCAACAAAAATTTAAATGAATAAGTACTAAGGAAATTCTATTTTACTTTCGATGATTTAAAACTCCATATTTTATTTATTTATTTTTTTTATTTATTTATTTATGATCATATAAACATATACATTATTTTAATATAAGATAGCCGCCTCACTAGAATAAATCTGTTCTGAAGCAGCCACCTGTACATTTGTGAAATTATTACATTACAGTAAAAAACAAAAGAATAAGAAAGCTATAAAAATAAACATTAGGAATACTTGCATAATTTTAAATTAAAGAATACAGTTTTAAAAGTGAAATAAATAAAAATAAACACAATATAAACAGACAACAAAAAATAATTAGTTAATAAAAATATTATACCCGACTTTTTATTTTTGTTCAAACTATGTACATTTAGACATAAATAAAATATTCCCAATCATAAGTAAAAACATCCTAAACTAAAAATCAGACTTTACATCTAGACATAAATAAAATATTCCCAATCATAAGTAAAAACATCCTAAACTAAAAATCAGACTTTACATCTAGACATAAATAAAATATTCCCAATCATAAGTAAAAACATCCTAAACTAAAAATCAGACTTTACATCTAGACATAAATAAAATATTCCCAATCATAAGTAAAAACATCCTAAACTAAAAATCAGACTTTACATCTAGACATAAATAAAATATTCCCAATCATAAGTAAAAACATCCTAAACTAAAAATCAGACTTTACATCTAGACATAAATAAAATATTCCCAATCATAAGTAAAAACATCCTAAACTAAAAATCAGACTTTACATCTAGACATAAATAAAATATTCCCAATCATAAGTAAAAACATCCTAAACTAAAAATCAGACTTTACATCTAGACATAAATAAAATATTCCCAATCATAAGTAAAAACATCCTAAACTAAAAATCAGACTTTACATCTAGACATAAATAAAATATTCCCAATCATAAGTAAAAACATCCTAAACTAAAAATCAGACTTTACATCTAGACATAAATAAAATATTCCCAATCATAAGTAAAAACATCCTAAACTAAAAATCAGACTTTACATCTAGACATAAATAAAATATTCCCAATCATAAGTAAAAACATCCTAAACTAAAAATCAGACTTTACATCTAGACATAAATAAAATATTCCCAATCATAAGTAAAAACATCCTAAACTAAAAATCAGACTTTACATCTAGACATAAATAAAATATTCCCAATCATAAGTAAAAACATCCTAAACTAAAAAAAAAATTGTCTCACAACTATTTAAAATATTTAGTATTGTTCACAATATTCTATAGTTTAGATATTAAAAATGATTTAGAATTATGATATAAAATTATTTATGATGCTTTAATCTAGAAACGATACATTTGACTAAATAAATACAAAAAATTTAATTGTACCTCCATTTTTTCAGAATGTTTATGGTTCACTCACTTTCAGGCTTGTGTTTAAAAGAGAAATATTGCCTTTTGATATCGCGGGTTCTCGCTGTAAATAAGGAAACCCTAATAAAAATCTCCACAATAATACATAGATACCTACAATACCTATTGTAGAATTACCTAACTCTTATCCTTATTATGATTTTGGATGTTTATTAAGATATAATATATTCCCCTACACAAACTAAGTATTAAATTTCATATACGAATCGTTGTCCAGTATATTTCGTGTATTTTATTTTTCAAAATCAAATGATTCTATTATTAATTGTAAATTATAAACTTAAAGGTCTAACACCATATGGCAAGTTTATTGGAAGACGACAATTCCTTAAAACTCACGTATCATATCACGCCATGCCACTATTATAAGGGCAGGTAGAGATGCTACTCCTGTTATTACACAAATTTATTGCCTTCTTACTAAGAATATCCATACAAGGGCCCTGAGTCAAATTGAAAACGCTGTTCGTTATCGCCAAGCGCTTTTTTTTTTTTGTATGTGATTTGACGTTTGTTGTAGAAATTTTTTCTACAATAACAAACAACAAACGTCAAATCCCATACAAAAAAAAATTAGCGCTTGGCGATAACGAACATTGCAGCGTTTTCAATTTGACTTGGGGGCCTGGGGGCCTAGACAACGTGTCATTTAAGCTAAGCGTTATATCGCTAAGCGATAGTAAATGTATGAAATTGGTCGCTATGACAACACGTGACAGCCACAAATTTCATACATTTCTATCGCTTAGCGATATAACGCTTAGCTTTAATGGCATGTTGTCTAGGGGGGCTGGTCTCATAAATAGAATTAGATAATTAAAACTTGTAATTTTCCTTCTATCAAAATATTGTTTATAATATGATCGTGTCATTGTTTACTTGGCCGACTTCTTCCTATTATTCATTTTTTATCAACATTCTTAAGTCTAAACAATATTTTATGCCCAGAGAAGGATTAATAACGTGAGAAATTATTTCAAATGAATTTTTACTTCACATGGAACCAAACTTCGAAGGCATAAAGTCAGATATCTTATCAGTATAATACAATGGTCATTCAATATTAATCCTTACTAATCAGAATTGCATATTTGTAATATTACAAGAATTTATAAAATTACGTAGAGCATCAATTAAACTATAAATTATTTCATTAATTTTACTAAGAATAACCAGAATTATTGAAAATCAATTGAATATTACACTTAAATAGATACTTATCAAAAACATCATCATCCTCAGCGACACAACCCTTGATGGGTCCTAGCTGCCTCCAAGAATCTTCTCTATACTGCTCTATCGTTGGCTACCACCTTGCAGTTCTACTGCCTGCCGTCCAACCACCGTAGTTTAGATCTCCCTACGCTTCTTCTATCTGTTGGATCATTAACAACACCTTTTTGGGAGCTCCATATCATCCATATGGTGTAAATGTCCCAACCAGCATAGTGTTTATCATAATGAACTTGACCACGCTGATGTCCTGGTAAAGATCATAGAGCTCGGTGTTACATCATTTATGCCATGTTTGACCGTCGTTAATAGGTCCATATATTCTGCGTGAGATTTTTCTTTCAAAGGCGTCCAGTCTGTTTTCATCGTGTTTGGTTAGTCCAGGTTTCTGGGGCATATGTTAAGACTGGTCTAATTAGTGGTTTGTATAGCGTGGTTTTAGTTTTTCTGCACAATAGGCGTGACTTCAATAATTATTGTCCAATGAGACTATAGTTACTCCGATTAGCTGCAAGAATCCTCTTCCCAATCTCAATGCTAATATCATTCTCGTTGTTAATACTTAGGTATCAAAAACCCCTACTAAAATTGTATAAAAAATTAAGACTTGTCATAAATAATAGACAGACTTGTTGTTGTCAGTAGGTATAAGTTCAACCTTTCAACCAACCAAGATACGACAAAAGGAAATGTACATAAGTTATTAATACTTTATAAGTTTGCATTGTTGGGAAAGATATCCAACGACAGGGCGACATTAATTGACAGGTGAAAGAGCACCGAATACAAAAGGACCACAAACTCACAGAGTTTAACTGAAAGTATAAACAAGAATACAAGCTGTGGTTAAAATTTAAGGATATATAATATGTACTATACAGACTATATACGTAGTTGAAGTAATATCAGGCTTTATACTGTATTAGTAAGATAAGTACTTGAATGATGAAGTAAGTCGATAATTATTTTGCGATTCAAAGTTTATTTATTATAACTAGCTGCATGTAACACATGAGATCCAACTGTCGATGGCGAATGGCGATATTATGTATAGTTGGAGAATACCTACGTACGAAACTCTAAACCCTTATTCCAAATTAATAAATGTTTTAAGACATTGTGATTCACTATACTATTACAAAACATGTATATCAGAATATCAGTATAGGAAAACTATAAGTGTCCCCGTAGATATTGTGTAATCTGCCAGATAAATACAAATTGAATAAAACGATGTCGTCACTTAATTCAATTTAGGAAAAAAAAATATTAAAAAAAGTTTAAGGAGTAGGAAATTACTATTTTAATGTGTATATTTTTATAGAAAATTAAATTATCTAGTTGGAGAGTTTCGGAGTTTTATGATATATTAAAAAATTGAAATATAGGCAGTTAAAAACATACAATTGTCATAATAATATGTGTTTTTTAAGAAAAAAGTTTGAGAAACCCTGTTTTTTTCGAAGTTTGAAATATTGTATTTGTCTATTCAGCATTCTACCTTTTATTGTTTTAGAGATATATGAAAAAAAATTGATAACCCCTGATTGGTCGAAAAATTCAAAATTCAGTATAAAAGTTTTGTAGGTCTAAAATTTTCTGAACGAAGGGTGTATTAGCACACACACACACACACTAAATGTTCTTCTCCGAATTCTGAATTCATTCGTATATATAACATAATTATATGGTGCAAGTGCCTCTAAGTTGGCGTTTTTTGACTTAAAAGTTGAAAAAATCTTGAAAAATATAAACCTGGCATACTAATCTCGCGTATCTTGGCATGATACTTTGCCGATATGTCGAGAAATAAATTCTACGCCAGCAAAAGATGTTTGCTTTTAATATCATTTACGAATAAAACGAACCACAAAAATTTGATTTTTAATATGTAGCAGAATGTAAGAAAGTCTACTACTGCATACAATTCTCCTATACGAGACTAAGTTAATACTGTCGATTTATGAAGAGAAATAATTTCTCTTGAACAAATCGACCATTGGAAGAGGTCTAAATTTTGTCTGATATAAAAAAGTTTTTCACTAAAGCTACCCAACTAAAGCATTTCTTAGCGTGTTAATTTTTGTTTCCAACTTTGGTGACACTTGCAGGTTAAGTAGGTATATGAAAATATGCAATTTTTAATGACAAACTTTTTTAACATCTCAACGAGACGATGTTGGGATATTATAGTAGAAACAGAAACTCAAGGCACCTACAGGGCTTGCGACCTGTCATCGGCTGGCTTACCTGATCACTTTATGCGCTAAAAAAAATGCAAAATTCCAGACGTATTAATTCAAAATGCTCAATGACTACATCAAGCTGTTTGAAAACATCCTTCTTTTACCTATATCGAGCATTAGGTACTCCCAACAATTTTTATGAGAGATAAAAACTTTCGGATACACAGAAAAGAAAAGTTGATAAAAATATACTCCAAGAACCAAGTAATTAATGGGTGTGAAATTAGGACAGCCAACATAAGAAACCGACCAAAGTTAGGAATAGACTAATTACCCGTACAAAAGTTTGAACACTTAGAAAATAGCGAACGAAAACAACATATTGAATACATTTTTAAAGAAAAATCTGGGTCAGTAGAAAATAAAATAAATCTGAAGCACTTTTATAAGGTAAGTACTACGGACAATCTCACACTGTGGAGTAACCAGCGACATTACGTTATAAACTAGTTGCATGTAACACATGAGATCCAACTGTCGATAGCGATAGTATGTATAGTTGAAGAATAAGTACAAAACTATAAACCCATAAATCCAAATTATTGAAAATTTTCACACATGTCATGTTGGTATGTATGTCAGATAGGACAGTATGGAGGTCAGTCCTCTGTTCCTACCCGGAATATGAAAACAGCATGATGGTCCTGTATGTATGTTTGGAGATAAAGTATCAAACTATCAAGTCTTCTTACATATTGTGTATAGGCGACTGCCATACAAATTGTATGAAGCAATATCGTCACTTAATTCAATTTTTATAAAAATTATTAAAAAAAAATTGAGATTATACTTCTACAATACTAATATTTTTTATAGAAAATTTAATTATCTAGTTGGGGTGTTTTGGCTATTTTCGATATTTTTAAAAGATTTGGAAATATAGACAGTTAAACTCATAAAATTATCATAAAAAAAATATTTTTCTAAATAAATAATGTTTGAGAAACCCTGGATTTTTTTTTAATAAACTAATTTGAGATTTTGTATTTGTCTATGTTTGTACCAATTTCTAGCTTTTATGGTTTCTGAGATATATGGAAACAATTATCATAAAAAAATGTTTTTCTTAGTAAAAAATGTTTGAGAACCTCTGGAATTTTTTGAAAAATCAAATTTGATATTTGTCTATATTTATACCAATTTTCAGCGTTCTAGCTTTTATGGTATATGAGATATATGGAAAAATAAAGTAAAAATTCAAAATTTGATAACCCCTGACTGAAACAAAAATTCATCATTCTGAGTATAAAAATTTTATAGGCCTATAACTGTTTATATATTTTGAAATTTTGGGCTCTGTAAATTGAGCGGGGAAGACGGACAGACACACACACAAAACACACATAAAATGTTCTACTCCGAATTCTGAGTAAATCCATATATGGGAACATATATGCTGCGAAGCCTCTAAGTTGGTGTTTTTAGCATGCAAAAAGTCCACTACGCCATACAAAATGTTCCTAGTACCTATTCCTTATACACGGTTCTCGGCTTAATACTTTGTCGATATGTTAAGAGAATACATTCTCTTGAACAAATCGACATTTGGAATAAACATGCGTGTATACGCACACACCAGCCGTCTCACATTCAGAACGAATCGTGAACCTCATTGCTGAACTACATATGTGAGATGTTGTCAGCTTGTTTTTTTAAGCTTACCTATTGATTTGTTATTAAATGATATTAAGTAAGTAGAACAATGATATATAAAATTAATTCGAAAAGCAATTTAAACGAAAAATGCTTTTATAGTGACCAATCAAAAAAAAAAATCACAGGCACAAGGAAATCCTCTCTTATCATACAAAAACTTTTAATAAGAAATATTTCTGTGTAAGACATATATCTTAAAGTAGAATAATGTAATATTAAATTGGTAATGGCGAGAGAAAAACTAATATATTTAACTAGCCATACCGAAATTTTTCCTATCTCCTTCTGGAAATGTTACCCTCTAATACAAATATCAAACAAACGTGGGTAAATTGATTCTCTTAACATTTCATTCTGTCAAGTTTGTGACGAAGATGAAAAAGGTCGTTCTTGAAATATTAAGTTTTAATAATATATTTCATATATCCGAAAGGCCTAAAACAGCAAAACACGATTTTCATGTCTGATGGAAAAACCAATTTGACTAACCACGATTGGGGAGTTGGAGCCGATAATAATAACAGAAGAGAAATAAAAAATTTCGACAATTTCGAAAGTTGTCAAGTTTTAACCATCCTCGGAGAAATGAACTCACATTTCAAACAATGGAAGTAATACTTAGTATCACAGGAAACGGCGATTCAGCTGAAAAATTGATATTTTGAAAATACTACGTTACATGCAAAAAGGTACATCGTTGTTACGAGTATGTTGGCAAAATTGCATTTCGTGTTGTTATGCATTACACAGGATATTCCTGGATTTATTTTTTATTCTGTCGCATTCTTTAAACTAGTTTTTTTTCTGATAAATCTACACAAATCGTTAAAAAAATAATTGGGTTTGTTAAAAATCATTATGTGAGACATATTATTTCATTCTATCGTATATAACATAGTTTGTTTTCTTTTACAATTTATTTTTTGGTTTTGAAAAATGAGTATTGGGGAACTTAATTTGTGCGATATGGCAACATAATTTAGATTATTCACCTGACTGACAATCGTATCAACATTACTGTGAAGTCCATTTTTAAGTGAAACGTACTCTATGTAACTACTCAATAAATATCCAATCTAGCAAAAACTTACTTTCGAAGTTTCTGCAGTGTTATTAAATTTCATCTAAATATTGTACCCAGACTAAAAAAGAAAATGTAAGATTTCATCATGATAATTGCAAAACAATGCTTAAGGTATTTAATTCAAGTCCTTCGAAACAAAGCAATCGGGTAAAAACGGACGAGGGTTTGAATACTGCTTCAAACAATTTTGTTCACCTATTTTACACAATCATTTTGTTGAGTAAAGAATGATTCACTATGTTATTGTAACTCGTTCATAAAAAAAAATTAACCGACCATTCTGACAATGCGCATTGAAAAAAATTCCCATTAATTTATAGTTTAATTTAAACGCCAATTTTCAATTAGTAAAACAATTAAATACAATTTGAGTGATTGAAATAAAAGTGAAAAAAACATGTTCGAATTTTAGATTAAAATATTATTAGAAAAAATATATACCTACATAAAAAGACAGTCTCATAAAATGAAGATTACATTTGTGAATACGAAACAATACTTATATAAAAATGAACATTAAAAAATTCTATTAAAATAACCCCAAAATATGCAATTAGGGAACTCATGACAATAACAATAAAATGTGGCCTCATAATTTTTGGAATAACATTCATCCACACCTTTATTAACCTACATTCGTACGACCGTAGGAAAATTATCTCGAAACGAAAAAGTTGTGACAAAAACTCTGCAATTTATACGTTCATCAACAATGCAGAATATGCACCAAGCTTAAAATTATGTTAAATATAGATAAAAGTATAAAATAAACAAAAAAAAAAACATTTTTAGTGTGAAACTAAAAAAATATATATACATCTATAGGTACATAGGTATAATGTCGGATAGTTTTGTTGGAAACATGAAAATATTTTTATCAATATCTGTTTAAACAAATCGTTGGCCTTCGTGATTCGGTTGGTTAGGTATCTGACTGCTGATCCTAAGTTCCCGGGTCCCACTCCCACTGGAGACACAGTTTATAATTGTGTTTTCATTCTAGATCTGTGAGACAATTAGTATCGTTAGTCTCAATAAATATGGCAACTTGTTATTGGGTGCATGTTAACTAATTTACATAGAACCTGTTAGTTATTTATTCGGTTGATTGATGGCGATTTGGTTATGCGGGTTATACACTCATATATTAGTCAAGTTAATTTGGTCATATAATTATATGCTCATACATTAATCAAGTTTATATTTTTTCTGGCATTTTTTCTTTTAATTTCTGTTCTATTGTTTATTATGTGTTGATATAGATTAAGTAATTATGTAAAAGAGAGTACCAGCCCTGGCAAAAAACTGCTGGCGGGAAAATTTGATTGAAATTAAGAAAAAGTTGTTCGAGAAGCAATATAAAATTTAAAAAAATATGTTCGATAAGTTTACAATAAACAGAGTGGTACACCGCGCAAAAATGTCAAATTGTGATACTCAGAGATTAAAGATATATTCATTAAAAGATATTTCCATTTTACAATTAACTCTCATGTAGGTAAAATAAAGTGTGAATTATCAAAAATTTTAACGAAAAATATGGATTTGAAAATAGCAATGCAAACATTATCTAGCAGAAAATAATAACTTTAATTCTTAATTATTGTAAATAAAATAAAACTTAGAAGTGTTCCGTATATTCAATTAATATCAAATCCTAGTTGAAAGTTAATTTGTTTTATATATGCTACGTACCTTTTATTAAACATAGGTCATAATTATTTCATGGATGAGAGAACATCACGACACTTCACTTAATGGTTACATAATTGAACACTGATTGTTTCAACTCTTGGCAAGATATCAAATAATAATGAACACATTCTCATTTTATAACAAACACACTTCAAATAATAATATTTCAATTAATTATTTATCAAGATGTTAGATGAAATTTTCTCTCTCATTTATTTTATCTCCGTGATTTATTTAAAGTAAAGTAAAACTTGAAAGTTGCGTTCAATTTCAATTTCTCATCGATCAAGTGAGCTCAATGAAACGGACAAATTAATTCACTTAAAAGATTTTCCCGCCGAAAAACAAGCGATAAAAAGATCTACGGATTTGAATTAATCAAAAATATTTGTAACGAGATGCGTCGAACGAGGGGCAAAACGCAGCCACTGAATCGAAAAGATTTCTACGACGCGGGAGAAAGAAATTTAATTTGAACGACGCGAGGCGCCGTTCCACCAAGTGCCGAAAGACTGACTGAAAACTCGGCAGAATCAGAACTGGGAAATGGTACTCACATGCTTGCAGCCCCCACCGTTGGGAGGGAGTGGGGTTGGTGGCAGGGGCACGGCATTGGGGGAGGAGGGGTTCCTCCCGTTCTCTGTCCCGTTCACTCCGACGCCGTTGGCATTTTCCTTCCCTCTCTGGTTTTTCTTCTTCGGTCTGACGATGTGTGTCTCCATCCAGGTGCGAAACTTACTTCCGAACATTGTTCAGATTGCTGAGATTCTGGTACCCTTGTTTATGCTAATGACAATAATGCGGTTCCCTCTCATTCCCATTATACCGTTCATCGGCGATATGTCCTGCAATCCGCACATCAATCAGACGGACCCGATCTCTTTCTTTCCATTGGTGGTTGAAAAAATATCTGCAAAGAAAGAAAAAATACATTATAAAGTAAACAAACTAAACGTCATTACGGTAATCAGGGAATTTTTAACGATCTAAGTAGTTCCCCAACCGGGGATTATCCGAATCTACAATCACAACTTCGGTAGGTAGGTACGTAATCTAAACGTGCGATGTGATTTTGTGTGTCGAAATAATCAATTTTCACCAAAATGGCTTAAATTCACGTTTTTCCTAGTATCTAGCTGAGGCCCAAAATATCAAAATTAATAATTAGGTAGCTATATCAAATCAGAAAATAATAAATTTCTAAAGAATTTAATATTGTTCATTCAACACCGTCATACGTTGATCTATTATACGTAGTAAAGTAAGTATACGTTGATCTTATGGAGACCTACTTACAGAACTGTAAAAGAATTGGCATACCTACTATTACACATAGCAGTAGTTTGTATGAAATAAATCAATTATGATATTAAATAATAATTCACCAAATATAGTTATGACATTAGTTTTTAGTCAATCAATCCACTCATTAGTCTGACAAAGAAGAAAGAAAAGACATTATCCCGGCATCGATTTAATGAAGATATTTTTCAAAATATACATGTGATGAAATAAAAAAAAACTAGACAAACGAAATACTTAGAAATAACAATTGACCAATGTTTAAAATGGAAACCCCATATCTCTATTTTAAGCATAATATTAAAAAAAAATCATTTTTCGCTCCATCAGAAATGTTTTACCAGAGTCAGTCATTCAATTAATGTACTATTCACTTTACCAATCGATAATAAAATATGGTTTTATAGGGTGGGGTGGTATTTACAAAACAAATATTGGTCCAATAGTTAAAGCCCAAAAATCCGTTTTCAAAATAAAATTTAATGTTCCTATTCAGTGGAACTATTCAAAAAAATTGACATCCTAGACATACCACAGTTATATGCTTAAAAAATTGCAGCATTATTTATTCACACCTCAACAACTTCCAATCGACCCAAACTACACGTCAGACTAGACAGACTAGACAAGCAAATATAACCAAGGACCAAGTCGACTTATGGACAAAGAATTTTTCATATCCTTGGAATGAAAATTTTCAATTTGCTTCCAATCGAATTGAAGAAAACTAAAAATATAAATAGCTTTAAATGGGAATTAAAATATGGGTAAAAAAACAAACAAGACACTGATAAAAAAACTACTTTACGTTAACACGCAATGACACACACGCGCACCTTAACCTACTTATATAATTATAATTATAAACTGCTTCAGAACAGGTTTTTATCCTAGTGAAGTAGTTTACGTTCCGCATCTAGTTCTTAAGTATATTTTTTGTAAAAAAAATGTATTGTTAAACTTTTATGTGTATAAAGTGTACCTATATATATTTTTTTATATATTTATTACTTAATCAATACAAATTTTACATATAAATCACAATTTTAAAAGGTAGGTATACAATTCCATCATATTATTCAAAATAACCCTCTTTAATTGAGATAAAATCTCGTGTTAAAAGAGGGGAGTATCTATTTAATATTGTTACATTTACCAAAACATTGTACATCTACTAAAAAATATGAAGCTACACAAAAACAAGAATGAAATAACAAAAATTAAATAAATAAATCAGTACAATTTCTTAATTTTATTTTTAAATATATTATATTTTTTTTCGAGTCTAAGACTCAAAGGGAGTTCATTAAACCACTTAGTATATTATTTCTTATGTTACAAATAAAAAATGCCAATGGAGTATAATATATACATACCTATATTACAACAACTATATCAATACATCAAGAGGCTTGGGTTAAAAATGTGATGATATAACTTAGATATTTCACGCTGAAAAGCTTTGAAACGCAATATGTGTTGGTAAAGTTGAAAACTTTTTTGTGTTACACGTCTTGGGGTGTTAAAGATATGAGTATGTCTGAACCTCCTGTGGCAATAGCAAGTTACTGTGTTTTATATAGAAAAAGACATTTCCCAGTGTATAGAATAAAATGAAGAAAAAGGCACCCCCTCCCCTAAACTGACTCGCGGTGCAATTTTTCATCCTATTTCACCACAAAAAATCTAAAGTGTGAATAAAGACTTACATAGGAAACTATTCATCACAGTAAAGTGCTTTGTACGTGAGGAGGGTGGACTGTGGATTCGAACCCAACCAAAGGGGACATGTTTTTATTTATATATTTGATTCACACATCGACAGTACAAAGATATGTATAAAATGTGAAAAATAAATGTATGTATACTTAAAACCTACCTATATATATATATATATATATATATATATATATATATATATATATATATATATATATATATATATATATATATATATATATATATATATATATATATATATATATATATATATATATATATATATATATATATATATATATATATATATATATATATATATATATATATATATATATATATATATATATATATATATATATATATATATATATATATATATATATATATATATATATATATATATATATATATATATATATATATATATATATATATATATATATATATATATATATATATATATATATATATATATATATATATATGCAATAGGGTAGGCAGAAATAACCGAACGCCATATTGTTCTATCCTAGCACGCATCCATTGCCTCATCAACATTCACATATCGTCTTGTACATCTTCATCTGTTGTTCAAGCTTCTTACATTACTTTCTTTTAGAAATCCGTTTACATTTATTTATTTGTATCTTCTTGTACATATAATTTGTACACTGGCGGGCTTATTGCCAAACGACAATTTGTCCAACCAACCAGAGTTAATGTGAAATATACAAGACAATGTGTACTGTTCTTCCCCCACCACCACCCGTTCTGCTTATGGGGACTAATAACGGCCCCTTGCAAAACTCTGAAAGAACACATAAAGAACATACGAAGAGTCCGGAGAACTCTAAAACCTTGCAGACACTGCACTTAATGTGCCAAAGAGAGCTAATCATGTTGAAACAACTGGCTCACTGCTCAGTGATAGTGAAGATAATAGTGCACCGAATTTAAGACAGAAAGTCTTGAAAGCCCTAAAGTTGCTCTATGTGGATAATGTGTACTATCAGAATAAGGTAAATGACATGACAAAAATATATACATTATACATATATGATAATGAAATGACAAAAATATATATGTAGATTATAAAGATGTCAGAAGAATAGTAAAAAAAAGACAAAAAATATTGAACATAAGAACAGTTCATAGCAATGACAGAAAAACAAAAGGATACGGTAAGGAAGAGGAGAGGAAGAAGAAATCATGTATTATCAGATAGATATTTTTGCTGCAGCCTTTTTCTTTAAATATGTTTTATGAAATGAGACAGGACTATTCCATAGCTTTGCTGATAGTACTTCAAATGAAGAGATAAAAAAATCAGTACTATGAATTGGAATAGATAGTAAAGTATGTTTGGCAGGTCGCAGTGGACGTCCGTGGGTTGAGAGATAAGTGAATTTATCTTTGAGATACTGATACATAATCGGTCCATTCTATGAGATACTGATACATGGCTGAGCCATTCTTTGAGATACTGATACATGGTCGAGCCATTCTTTGAGATACTGATACATGGCCGAGCCATTCTTTGAGATACCGATACATGGTCGATCCATTCTTTTAGATACTGATACATGGCCGAGATATTCTTTGAGATACTGATACATGGTCGAGCCATTCTATGATATACAGATACATGGTCGAGACATTCTTTGAGATACTGATACATGGTCGAGCCATTCTATGATATACAGATACATGGTCGAGCCATTCTACGAGATACCGATACATGGCCGAGACATTCTTTGAGATACTGATACATGGCCGAGCCATTCTTTGAGATACTGATACATGGTCGAGTCATTATTTTTTTATAAATATACATATATCTACTTAATATACGTTACGATGCGTAAAAACAATATACAAATAAATTAAACCTAATATTTTTTATTCAACAAAAACAGTGGTTGACTCATAGGTCAATTGAACCCGGTTCAAAGTATTATTCCACGATGAACTGAAACCTTATTCATTAAAATATTTGAACCCAATTTCAGTTTATCTCGATTTCGAGCTCTATTTCATACGACAGCATCGAATTTAGTTTTGTTGGGTTGGTTGTCATGACCACAAGTGGCGAACAAGTGCGCGCCACACGATAGTTCTGTCAAACTCTAGCTATTGCACATTCGATAATTTTGTTTTGAATTCAATTTCAATCAAAGATTCTAATGGATTGAATCGATTTGTATAATATAAAACATATTATGTTTTTCTTATATATTATGGTCATAAGTAGGTTCTTACTTTAAAAATGTGAAATGGTATGTTGAACCATTATTAAACTACCCCCGTCGCCGGTTAAATTTGACATTTGAGTTGAATCACGGTTCAACTTTTGATCCATGTTAATAAATAAGAAAAGTGATCATATTTAGGTGTAACCGTAGTTCAATATTTGAACGACGTTTATAAATAACGTAAGTTTAGAAGAGATAAAACATGCCTATATTTAGAGCCAACCTCCATGGCGTTGTAAAGTCGTTTAGTTACGATGCCATTAACCTGAGATTGACATTCGATTGTCCTGTGGAAGTGGCGAATCTATTGCTAAATGGAAATTTCTTCCAAATTAACAAATATTTTCAATCCAGAGAAACAAAATTTGCGTACATTAAATTAATTTTTACTCAGCTGGGAATCAAACCCCGAACGCCTTCATTGAAGCCATACAGCGAACCACTATGCCAAGATGGTTGGCAATATATAATTTTTATAAGATTAATAATATAAAAATATGCTTCGCATTCAAGAACAAAAAAAATATTGATATAGTAGGTACGTCAAACGTTGCAGAATCTTTCTAAGACGAAAGGATGATTGTGTTCTGATGCATCCGACTGTGGGATAGAACGTACCTATTATATAAATGTGTCCACTAAGACATCGGGATAAACCATTGTACGTGTCTGAAACTGTGTCCAGTCTCGTTTCCTCTAATTGAGACCGAAAAATAATCTAAATTCGAAACGCAATCCTTTTATTGGGTCAAAGCGATGAATTCGTAATACAATAAGGAGCAAGGAATGTTTCCCAACACTACAATTATGATGAGATTCAAAATAACGAACGAACCACGATCCGAATTGATTATTTTTTTATGTAAAATAAATATAATATACCTACTACCTACAAACAAAAGGAACATTATTATAAAACGTGATTTTGCTATTTTTAATTTATTAAGTAGGTACAGTAAACTTTTTTTTAAACAATTGGTTCATAAAATGAATGAATCAAAATCCGATTGGATTTATACAGACAGAAGTATTTTTTTTATAAAAAATTAAATCGTTATCAATTTTTATTCCTCTTTACAGGACGATCGTTTAAGCTCGTAAGGAAATTATCAATCAATTGAAAATATAAAAATATATAAAACACCTAATTTCCTAATTTGTGTATTCATACTTAAGAATTAATAGTTTAATAAAAACACAAGAGCATACATTTCATATTCTCAGCGAAACTTTGTTTCTTGGGAGCAAGTAAATTATATTCAACGAAGAAATAAACTTTGTTTCAATTTCTAAAAAAAATGATTCGGGATCTGATTTATGAAATAACTCACTTTTGGATCAAACAAAGTAAATAAAATTGTATATTGTGTGATACAATGTTAAGTCTTATAAAATTAATAACGCGATATTGTACACATCATATATAAAAATTATGATATTATGTAGGTACCTACCTACGAATATTTATAAATACATTATGGTAGTAAATAATAAATAGTTTGTTTATTTATATTTGTTTATTTGAATTAATAAATAAGTAATTTACATACGAATATTGCTAAATAATTTATGATATTATTTATGTACCTACGAATATTTAAAAAAAATCATGATATGTGTCTACGAATATATCTTAATATTTTATGATAAATATCATAATTTATTTAGAAACATTCAAAAATATTAAATTATTTATTTAAATAAATAAATAAATTATTTACCCATGATATTTTGTACCTACGAATATTTCCTAATAAATGATGATATTATGTACCTAGGAATATTTCTGTATTAATAATTATACTATGTACCCAATAATATTTCTAAATTAATAATGATATTATGTACCTACGAATATTTCTTAATAAATTATATAAAGAAAATCAGCCATTTATGTAATTGAGAAAATTAAAGGCAAATCTATGTATATTACAATGGCACATAAGTTAGACAATAAGAAGCGGTGGATATTATACATTATAATTGGTAATTAATTAATGTGAAATAATTGTATTGTGTAGAATTAAAGTGAAGCCCGTAGAATTGGAATGCCAAACGAAGGAGACAGTAATCTATACAATAAATGACAACTGAAATCTGAAATGGAAAGGGCGCACGTTGCCAAAATTATAATTTACTAAGTTCAAATCTAAAATTTATGATAGCGTTATGAGACATACGTACCAATATACGTTGTATAAAAAATACGATAAGACGTTTATTTTGTCATTGTTTTGAATTCAACTGATTATATTTGTCACTTAAATTATTCATAAATAATATATAAAAAATATTTCCTCAAAAAAGTCACGATTTGGTATCCTATAAATACTTGATCTTGCAACAATGCTCACGTTTATCTATGGGCTGGAACTTGAATGGAAAATATTATGAAGTTAAATATCTTCCAGGTATATATTATGTTTATCAAGGTATTGCAATTTGTATCAATTAACCCTAATGCAGTTGATACGAAAGGGGTATGCCAATAAATTATTGCGATTATTTGATTAAAAAAATACTGAATGAATCATATATTCATATATTTTTTTACATAATACAACAAAAAAATACAATAATAAGACACAGAAAAAATGAAACAGTAAAATAAAACATGTAGCCCTTTAAAAGAGACATTTTGAAACAAAAACTCAAATCTACAGAATTATTAACTGTACACTATGAAGTGAATATAATTTACAAATCCGTTAATATTATATACCTAAGTCTAAGTTGCCAGTCTCAAATCTGTTTCGAGTTGGTTGAACCACACCACCCCAATTTACGTGTAGAAGTGTTGTGCAAAACATGTTTTTGTTCACGGGGTACACAATTGACCCATTATATTTTGAAATAGATTAAATATTTTTAACACTTTCTTTACACCTTGCGTTGGTGAGTTATTGGAGAATAGCAAATTATTCTAACAAATCGTGAGAAGCAACATTTTTATCTTATCATGTTTATTTATATATTTATATGAATTATTTTAAGTGTTGAGTATGTATGTACTTATAAGATATAAAGGGGCCAGAAACAAGACATTGAAAGCTATTAAGCACATAGAATACGAATGGTACAAACATACATTTCTAAATAAAACTATTCTGTAAATTACAGTTGGACTTGCACGGTGTAGAAGAGCTATCACTGAATGTATACAGTCATGCATACGAGATGTAAGGACCAAACAAATTCTGACAACTCCTCTGGGAAAAAATGAATTATCCTAAAATAACTTCAATAGATTCAACGTTCTTTAAGTTGCTTTTATGGGTGAAAAAATCAAGCAGCTAAAAAAGAAAGATTTCTTTGTCTGAAAACACATCAACAGTCGGTATTACGAATATTTTCAGGAAAATTTCAGGTGATAATTTAATTATAGGCAATAAAAATTTACTTGAAGTATTTTGTAGTTTAATTTTTACGACATTGAATATCCAAATAATCACAATTGGAACAACATTAAATATCCAAATAATCACAATTGGCACGACATTTAATATCCAAATAATCACAATTGGCACGACATTTAATATCCAAATAATCACAATTGGAACGACATTAAATATCCAAATATATGGGAGGTGGTAGAGCGTTTAGAGCGCTGGGTTCGTAATCCAGTGGTCGCGAGTTCGAATACTGTCACGATGATGAATAAGTACTTGTTAAAATGACATATTCATTCTTAAAAACATATATTTGGAAATATCTATTGATAAATAAATAAAGTCGAATTTATTTAACAAAAAACTACAGGTAGGTATTTTAACATTAAATAATATAAGAAAACGTTTGAAAAAATCTAATATAGTTTTTATACTATCACGGCCTTTCCCCCCACAATGTACGGTTACCAGCGACAGAAACGTGAGTGTTCATTGCCATATAAAAATCTAATATAGTTTTTATACTATCACGGCCTTTCCCCCCACAATGTACGGTTACCAGCGACAGAAACGTGAGTGTTCATTGCCATATAAAAAAAACACGACACATGCATGTATTAACACTCACCAGCCTCGTCTAACCTAGAAAGACACTATATTCAGAATGAGTGGTGAACTTCATTGCTGAACTATGCAAGATGTTATTTTGCCACTTGTATTTTCGATTGTACGGCTCTTAAGAGAAGTTATGGGACTAAACAAATGAAAATGACTCAGGGCGGTAGGTCGGATAGTGGTCAAACTTGTAACAATAATAGTGTTGGCAAGAAAATGCGTTTACGCAATAGTTAAATGGGCAATTTGTTCCGCGCGAGGAAATTGTTAATAAACAAAGGGCTTGCCGTTGAGGTCATAATGAAAAACGACCGTTTCGGTAATATTTCACATGTTTAGCATGATTTACGTAAGTGGCTTAAGGGAATAATGGAAAATTTGTGAACTAATGTCTGCCTCCGTAGACACACCTTCGCAACGCGTGATAAATGGCGTTATAAAAGTCCGAAAGAGATGTTTAACGAAATTTATTTGAAAAACTTTGAAAAATTCAATGATTCTCCCATCCCCTCCTAAACTAAAAGAAATAGTTGGATTTTTAAGTGTCAAGGAACTCGTTACTGCCAAAGTATTAAATTTAATATTAAAATTTCAATTACTGATGTGTTAACGTAAAAAAAAGTATTTCTGGGAATTACAATTATTGGGGAAATTTTTGGAGAAAAAACACGTTTATAATTGCAGGACTACTATAAGATTACCAAATTTATTTGAACTAAAATAACTTTAATCGTTCGACAAATATCGATGTATAAAAAATGCATGATTAAATTTATGTTCAATCAATTATCTCATTAATTTTTTTTTATCTCATTACATAATCAAACACTTTATTAGTATACTAGCTTTTATGTCCCGCCGTTGGCCAAGAATGTAAGTTAGTGAAGGAATAAGCAATCATTTATATAATATTGTCACACAAAATATTTGCTAATTCGTAGTATGAAAAGTAGTTTGAAATTTAATTGAGTTTAAGCGATGTAAAATGTTCAAGTGATGGCCACAACCCATTTTTTTTATATATAAGTAGGTACATAGAATTTCTGCACGCATGGACTATGGTAAATGGTTTTAAATATTTATTTATTTATTTATTTATTTATTATCTATACGCCCTTTATAGGGCATTTACAAAAAAATATAGGATAAATAGAACAATGTAGGCACAACAAAATAACAATAAGTGTAAATACATCGATTATATAGGTACATAATAAAAAAACGTAAGTAGTTAAAGGAAGAACAATATAAAAAAACATAATACAACATAATAAAAGAAAATACAGGTAAATGATAAAAAAAAACTAGACATAAAAGAAGAAAAAAAATAAACAGTATTACATATTCAATTTAAACAACAAAAATAAACAAAGCAAAGTAAAAATCAAAAATTATAATATGCGTTAAGCATCCTTTTGAAACCATCTATAGTGTGTACATTAAATATATCAACAGCACTATATTGGTTTCCAAGGCGGTGTATTCTAAGATTCTCTATATGAAAAGGTGCATTTTGACGTGAGGCAAACCTTGTAGGTACTCTGAATTTTATCATTTCAACTAGGTCAGGGGTGTCCAATATACCGTTGATTATTTTAAATAAACAAATTAAATCACAATCATTAGGTACCCATATTGGTTTGTTCGAAGCTACAAAAACGAAAATCAACTATTGTCCGAAATATCAAATATTATATACAAATTATGCAATTTTATTATGCCTATATCTTTACTAATAATTAACAGACTTTTACAATATATGTCTTAAAACTTGCTATAAAGTCTTGTGTTTCATATTATTATTTCATAACTAGCTTTTATGTCCCGCCGTTGGCCAAGAATGTAAAATTGTGAAAGAAAAAGCAATCGTTTTTATAATATTGTCACCCAATTATTTTGCAATATCAGACTATGAAAAGTGGTTTGAAATTTGATTGAGTTTAAGTATTGTAAAATGTTCAAGTGATGGCCACAACCCATTCTTTTTTATATATTGCTATAAAGTGTGAATGAAGTATAATATTTATACAATTTCTGCTCGCATGGACTATGCGTAATGGTTTTAAATATGACTGTTTATCAACGTTGTAAAGAGATTGGTTTGGCCACAACCCCCATTTTTAAATATTATCATCGAAAACAAATTGTAATGTGTACCTATTGAAAATTTAGTAATTTTGGATGTTGGGATGTGGTTAAAATTTGATTAAACAAACGTAGGTACTGAAAAGATCTAGTATTGGTCACATCCCATTCGTTTTTATATTTTTTCATCAAGTGTGCATTATATTTTTGCTCAATTTGACTGAAAGTCTTCATTAACGAAGAAGAAGAAGACTTGAACTATAGTAAATAGTTTTTAATTTGATTATAAATGTTGTGAAGAGTTCAGTAATGGCCACAACCCCCATTCTTTAAATATTAGGTGTTGAAAATTATTCAAAATAGGATGATATAAATGGTTTAAATTTAATAAAACAAAAGTATTGAAAAGATTCTAGTGCAGGTTATATCGTCACATCCCATATCCCATTC
Source organism: Molanna angustata (assembly GCA_963576475.1). Classification (NCBI taxonomy): domain Eukaryota; kingdom Metazoa; phylum Arthropoda; class Insecta; order Trichoptera; family Molannidae; genus Molanna; species Molanna angustata. Next base: position 25,770,123 of record OY754967.1, on the reverse strand, counting down.
ATTTCATATGTATTTTCATCAAGTGTGCATATCGTTAATAATATTTCTGCACAATAGACTATTAGACTTAAAACTAACCCAAAAGACTAAATATAAAAGAGAAAAATAAGTATAAGACTATAAGAAATAGTTTGTATAAAAAACTATTCCAATGGTCTACATAAAATAAGTAAAAATACATATACCTAATAGAAGAATTAGACTATTGGAAATAGATTGTATAAAAGCTCACCCAAAGGTCTACAAAAAAGAAGAAGAAGAATATTTAGACTATTGGAAATAGTTTGTATAAATACTGACCAAAAGGTCTACATAAAAGAAAATGAATAAGACTATTGGAAATAGTTTGTATTAAAACTCTCCCAAAAGTCTACGTACTTAAATGAAGAAGAATAATAATTAGACTAAAGGAAATAATTTTTGTAAAAAATGACCCAAATGTATACATAAAAGAAGAAAAAGATGAATTAGACAATAGGAAATAGTTTGTATAAAAACTGCCCTAAAGGTCTACATAAAATTAAGAAGAAAAAGAATTAGACTCCAGGACCTGCCGCTTCAGGCCCTTCAGTACCTCCCGTCCCTTTAATCCCTCATTACGTCCCTTCCCATCAGGCCCTTCAGTACCTTCCGTCCCTTCAGGCAGTTTTATACCTCCCGTCCCTTCAGGCCCTTTAGTGCCTCCCTTCCCTTCATTACATCCCGTCCCATCAGTCGGTTAAGAAAAGTTTAAATCCAGAAACCATCCTGGAAGAACCGCGAAGAGATGAAAGAACCTTCTTTTCCCAGGATGCTCTACTTAATAGGTAAAATGACTAAATACACGAAGAAGAAGAAAAAAGTTTAAACCCAGATACCTGCGAAGAGATGGAAGGATAGTTGGACCTTCTTCTCCCAGGATTCTCCAACTTCATAGGTAAAATGACCAAAAATACACGATGAAGAAGAAGAAGAAGAAAAAAGTTTAAATCCAGAAACCTGCGAAGAGATGGAAGGAAAATTGGACCTTCATCTCCCAGGATAGTTCATCTTCATAGGTAAGATGACCAAGTACACGTTGAAGAAAAAGAAGAAAAAAGTTTATATGCAGAACCCGTCCTGGAAGACCTGTGAAGAGATGGAGGGACAGTCGGACCTTCTTTTCCCAGGATACTCCCCCTTCATAGGTAAAACGACCAAATACACGAAGAAGAAGAAGAATAAGAAAAAAGTTTAAATCCAAAAACCATCCTGGGCATACGCTCGACAATTCACCAAAGTTTCATTATAATCGGACAAACGGTTGATAAATATATAAATAAAATAATTTTCCTATAGGAAATCAGTATAGGTATATTATTGTTGATTTGTAAGTAAATAGTATTAGGTAGGTACCTACCTACAACAACCTTCTAAATAAATTCGATTCCTAACAAATTTTATTTGAATATCACATTCTTTCTGTAGCCATGGAAATGATTCGAACACGTAAGTAATATCGAATGGTTCGGATACATTTTTTGAATATGTAGGTACCTACATTGGTTTGTTCGATGCCATAAAAATGAAAATTGTCAGAAAAATCAAATATTATTTACAAATTATGCAATTTTATTATGCCTATATCTTTACTAATAAATAACACATTTTTACAATATATGTCTTAAAACTTGCCGTAATGTCTTGTGTTTCATTTTGTTATTTCATAATTACATTTATTTCAAAGGTTTATTATTTTCAAGAACATATTCATTCGGTGGGAAAATGAAATATTGTATGAAAAGATATTAAAATGGCGGCGTTTATGTACAAAAGGCTTACTTTAAAAATAAGTTAAACATTATAATTATACCAAATATTCACCATGTTTTTCACTTAAACGCTAAGTTATACTTCAAAATATTTTTTTTTTGTGTAAATACCTACTTCTAACTTTTAAACTAACAGATATTTGCGTGCAAAATGTACACTTTTTTGACAGATATGACTTGGAAAATTTTGTATGAAAAAAATAATTATTTAAATATTTTTAAAATTCAGCATTTTTATCGCATTCTTTTTAGCGTGACACTGCATCAGGTATACTGGTACATGTTCGCACTTAAATTAGATTTTTAGATGCTCTTGGTTTTTCAGAAGGCGTGAGACAAACACACACACACAGACACTAACATTTTGATTGCTTTATTACTTTAGATTACATTTATTTCAAAGGTATATTATTTTAAAGAACATATTCATTCGGTAGGAATATGAAATATCGTATGAAAGATATTAAAATGGCGGGGTTATATGTACAAAACGCTTACATTAAAAATAAGTTAAACATTATAATTAGACAAAATATTCACCATGTTTTTCACTTAAAAGCTAAGTTATACTTGAAAATATATTTTTTTCGTGTAAATACGTACTTCTAACTTTTAAACTAACAGATATTTGCGTGCAAAATGTACACTTTTTTGACAGATATGACTTGGAAAATTTTGTATGAAAAAAATAATTATTGAAATATTTTTCAAATTCAGCATTTTTATCGCATTATTTTTAGCGTGACACTGCATCAGGTATACTGGTACATGTTCGCACATAAATTAGATTTTTAGATGCTCTTGGTTTTTCAGAAGGCGTGAGACAAACACACACACACACAGACACTAACATTTTGATTGCTTTATTACTTTAGATTGATCGTTCGATAATTCAAAACATTACAAATATCGGTTATTTCTCGCTTAGTCAGAACTTACAACTCACTTCATCATATTTTTTTTTATTTACTAACAAAAATAATACAAGGTTCACATATAAATCACAATTTAAAAAGGTATACAATTTCCATCATATAATTCATAATAACCCTCTTTAATTGAGATAAAATCTCGTGTTAAAAGAGGGGAGTATCTATTTAATATTGTCACATTTACCAAAACATTGTCACATATGCATACATAATATCGATATCTTCTGAAATCCCAACCAGACATATCAGTTCGTAACCTTTTAATTCTCGTGTTTAATTTGGGATAAAAAAAATGTATTCAATTAATGTTTAATCATAAATCTACGGCTCTAAACTGCGTAATTTCCATCCGCAACATAACATAATAAAAAACAGACACTGCACCTACCGCACAATGCACAAGGTAAATGTTTCCTACCTACACTAGTATAGTGTAGGGTAGGAGAAATTTACCCACATCATACGTATTTTATCTACCTACTATGAGATCTAACTGTCGATGGCGATAGTATAATGCATTATAGAAGAAAACGTACCACACTATAAACACACATTTATAAACATTTTAAGATATTTTGTTTTCTATATAAAACATGTAGGCATATATGTCAGGATAGTATAGTACCTATGGAGGTCAGTTTTTTTTCTTACCCAGAATATGAAAACAGCATGATGGTATGTATGTATGTTTGGAGATATTATTATCAAACTATTGAGTCCCCGTAGATATTGTGTTGTGTACCTCTACTGCCTTACAAATTGTATGAAACGATGTCGTTATTAAATTCAATTTTCATACTATTTTTTTGAAAAAAGTTTGAGAAGTAAGAAATTACTATTTTGATGTGTATATTTTTATAGAAAATTAAATTATCTAGTTGAGGTGTTTTGGCTCATTTCGATATTTTTAATAACTTGGGCAGTAAAACACATAAATTGATCATTTTTTTCTTAATTAAAATTGTTTGAGAAACTTTAGCGATCTAGCTTTTATGGTATTTGAGATATATGGAAAATAAAGTAAAAATTCAAAAGCCCCTATTGAAACATATATTCAAAAATCTGAGTATTAAAATTTTGTGTATATTTTCTGAATTTTTAGGCTCTGTGCATTGAGCGGATCAGAAGTTATAAGGGGGGAGGACACACACAGACACCCTAAATGTTCTACTCCGAATTCTGAGTAAATCCATACACGGAACATATATGCTGCAAAGCCTCAAAGTTGGTGTTTTTAGACATCGAAGTTGGAAAAACCATGAAAATTATAGACCTGGCATACGAATATCGCGTATCTTGGCTTAAAACTTTGTCGATATGTTAAGCGAAATAAATTCTCTTGAACAAATCGACAGTTGGATAGCATATTAACGCATTCTTGCCTGTATCCATGCTAAATAAAATTAAGGTTGAATGTGAGTGTTGAAACATAATATTCAATTCTAATTAATAACTAAATTACAAAACTTTGCCTTGTGCATCGAAGATTTATTTCAGTTATAAAAAAGAACATAAACAATGATTACTTAGTAAAGTGAAACAAAAAGTTTTCAGAGAACAATAGAAAAGGGCTGAACAAATAATTTCAAGAGTTTCATAGAACACGGCAGAGAAGGACACAGTATAGAGACTGAAAATGTATGAAGAAATTATTCCAAAACGCGATTATCATAAACAAGTTTAAGCTGCAGTTAGGTAAACAGCCAACAAGCGAGGTGCGCTTACAGAGTTGGCGAGTTGAAACGCGTCGCCACTTAAAACAACAGTGAGTAGGTACAAACTGAGAAGCATTTGCATATTGGATCATAAAGCATTTCTGCTTAATTCAACTCGGCCCCCGGAATCATCTTCCGAGCCCCTGAATATATATACCTACATAAACTTCTAAGACTTTGTAATCATTACGTTTATATTAAATCTCGCCCCACCTTCCATCTACTGCTAACTATTATTGTTATATCTCAATGAACTTTCACGTGAAAATAAGCCGAGGATTTTCAACGTATGCTCCTTACAAACATTCTTAGTCTTTTCTTAGATCCCCAAATAACAAATAAACATTGTATCAAAAAGTTAAAAGAGTGCACTTTAAAAACGTTCATATATAAAAATAAGATATACCTATAAAAAATAAGTTTAAAGCATTTCAGCTGGACTATACCTAAGCACGGACGAGGTTTTCAACGGGGTCCAGGTTTTGTCAACATGACTTGCCGTTTGTGTTGTGTTGACTTTGACGATCGCGGTATCTTTTGTTTATTTGGCATCTCTCGACCAGAGAGCAATGTTTTCAAATTTAAAACAAAAACAAAAATGTGAGGGTTCAAAAAACATCAAATTGTGACCAATTCAAGTCAATATGCAAAGTCAAACGAAGAAAACGAGAGAAAGATAAAACATTGTTGAACGAAACATAAAATGTTTCAACAAGCGAAAAATAAAATGTTGCTATTTTTCACATAGATGGCATATTTATTTTATTCGTAATTGCAATAATAAGAGTCGCAAATAAATGAAAAAATAATACTAGTGTAAAGATAGATAGCGATGTTTTGAGTAACCTGTATTTTGGAAGCTGTTTTAAGCGTTGAAAATCGGAACGCGTTGAAAACCTCTTTCGTGTAAAGTGCGCTTTAGTGATTATATAACCTCGTCGTCTATATCCATATAAAAAAACTACATTTATCTCTGGAAGTTATGACACTGCGACAATTATCCGCAAGATATGCATTTTTAAATCATTTTAAACACAACTTACCCTGTAACTATAAACAATACACAACCTCCAAGAAAAACACGATCCTCTATCACCAACACAATAAATATCCCGAAGTTGCAAACTACTCATGGACAAAGACATTTTAAATACTATGGCTGGGTTGTTTCAACAAAAGTAAAGATAATAGTATAGTTAAAATGCTTTGATTTCATGAATTGTTCAAAAATGCGTTGTTTGACGGCATTAGATTTCAATGAAACAACCAAAAATTTTGAATACTTTAATGAAATCAAAGTAATTTAACTATAACTTTTACTTTAATCTTTGTTCGAGAAACACATCTTTAGCCATCAAACTACATAATTGCCTACTAACCTCACTAAAACTGCTACCACAAAACACATCATCACAATATGTACTACAAAAAACACATAACAGCATGGATAAATAACAGTGGTTCAGACTATATCAATAACATAATTACACCTAATTGAATATGAAAAACGTACACATTTTTTTTCTCAATAACAATTTAATGTATAATTTAATTTAAGACCTTTACAAATAGTGTACTATTTATGTCACACAACTGTTCATATGAACACCTCGGCACAGGACTTCCTAGTGAGGTGTTCATTGTACCCTCTCGATTACAAACTTATCAATAACACACATACACACACTTATATGTATGTACACATTTCCTTATCATATAGTATGTAATTGAATTGTAACTTATTCTTTATATTATTATTAATTTTTTTTTTAACATGTCTACGTAAGGGACACCAGCTATTAGGATTTGGGTCCATTTTACTCTTCCGAAGAAGCGCACTACGTAATAACAATAAATAAATAAAAAAAAATCTTTACTGATTTTCTCTTTATTTCCTCGTTGATAGTATCAGTCTTTTCGAATATATTGAATCTTTTTCTACATGGGTAGACACCTACTATATTGAACCAAATTTACTTGAGATTTCAAATCGCTTGAGATGGAAGTGCCTGCTTTGTGAACATTGTAGGTACATAAAGTAAATAAATAAATAAAAAACTGTAGCAAATATGATATATTTTTATTCAAAACGATAAAAACTAGACAAAAGTATTTTCCACCATCGACAGTATAACGACACTGTAAATATCACCAATGAAATATCTCGTTAAGGGAAGCGGAATTCCGTTCCAGTTTTTTTCCATGCCAACTGTCAAAAACAAATGTGCACAAACAACGACTTCCGCACAACAAACAACGGCGCAGTTTTAAAACTTTTCAATAAAATACACAATATAAAGTGGATATTCAGGGCATTTATTACGTCATATTATACTTTTATGCTCTCAAACTACCGACGGCACGGGCGGTTGCGTAGGCCGTGAAAATATGTTACAGTTTTCGCCAGAAACTCCATTCTTGGCGAGGAAAACGTGAAAATAAAAATTTCGTTCTTTCTGAAAATAACCCAACTATACAGAAGATTAAAGAAAGTTGCCAAAGAAATAAGACAGAGGTGCTTACAGAGGGCAAAACAAAGTTTTCTTATTGAATCTGTAATGAACGGAGGAAAAGTTGAATCACTTGGATTTGTTAAAAAAAAATACATATAAATTTTATGTTGCCATTTCATGATAGTATTATTTTCTGTTAAATCAATTGAACAGATTGTGAAATTAAACATTTTTATTTAAAGAAAAAATATATTATCTAAAAAACTTTTATTTAATAATATTTACTAGTCATCTTAAAATGGCACCGGCTTAGAATAGTGCTTCCATTCTTATAAATCATTGTTTTCGAGTGTCCCGTAAGAGTCGGGTAATCGAAAATACAACAGGCAACAATAACATCTCACATAGTTCAGCAATGAGGTTCACCACCCATTCTAAATGTAGTGCCTTTTTTGGTGAAACGAGACTGGTGTGTGGGTATACATAGATGTGTTGTTCTCCCTTTTATAAGGCAATGCACACCCGCACACCTTTCGCTGGTTACCCCACATTGTGGGATATGCCGTGATGGTATGAATGAATAAAATTGAATTTAAACGTTATATTTTTTTTCACCCACCAAAACTGTGTTTTTGCTAGCAATATGTTGTTAAAATTATTTTATTAATGACAATGTGTAATATAGGGTGTGCATTACAATCTATCCTCGTTACCAACCAGCCGTTCAATTCTGAAATCGCATTAAAATTTTAATGAATTGTAAATTTTACTTTTTTTGCTATTCTAAAGATTGAATATAATAATAAAATTTTAATCAGATGAAAATTACAAAAACATCATTAGTGTATTTTATAAAATGGGTATAGTTTAAAGTGAAAGTTTTGGTTTACTAATTTTTATTCTTTATGAATTAATGGTTCATTCATATTTAATTCGGCTTCGAAATTGAACCCATTGTAATAATGTATATAGGTAGATAGGTAATGAGAGTTCCACTTAATGTCACACTGAACAAATAAATTGAACGTGTTCTATTTTCAACGCGATTTTCATCTTTTTTGGTAAAACAGAAATCTTTAAAAATATTCGCTGTCGTCGTTACCGACGAGTCAACATGGCTGTTTACGTCGACTTTTACGTGTGACATTCGCTCGCGATGTATTTTGTTTATTTGGAAAGTGTCGAAACTTTCGATATACATTTATTATATAATTTTTCGATAAACATTTATTTATGTTATATTAAACATTTGCACATATAATTGTGTAAACTGTGTAAAGTACTGTAAAGCGATGCTCGAAATAACCTCTTTTGGATGCTGTTTTAAGCGTTGCGTGTAAAGCGATGTTTGGACTAACCGGTATTTTGGATGCTGTTTTAAGCGTTGGAAACCGGGCCGCGTTGAAAATAGTGTCCGTGTATAGTGCACTTAACGTAAGTAAGAAGGTATCTGCACATAGAAAATTTTATTATAGTTTTTCTTGGTTATTTTTATACCTATACATGATTTTACATTTTACAGTATCTGAAATAATAAAAAACTTCCAATACAAAATATACCTGTCTAATAAAACTTTTATTTTTTCATATAATGTAAACATAAAGTTACTAACGCGAAGTATTATAATATACATAAGTATATAATTGTTGACAGTGGGTTTCATATCGAACAACTAAATGGAGTTGGTCTGAACTAAGCCATATGTACGTGTAATCAGGTCTTGTTTCAAAATACAAAACTTCAACACTCGACTTTGTGTATTCGTTGACAGCTTTGAAACTGTCAAGGCTCAAGAAGAGAAATATTTACTACAGCGGTATTGTATATATTACGTTATACAGAGTTGCCAAGATAAAAGAGGTCCCGTGTCCTGTATCATACTGAAAGTGATATCATACATGGTTACTGACTCATGTAACTGATGATTATTTGGATCCAAATCTTTATTTTATCACAGACGAATCATTGTTCAACCTTAGCATGTACGTGAACTCTCAAAACACTCGCTATTGGTCAACAGACAATCTTTATAGGGAACACTTTGATGTGCTTCTACATGACGCAAAAATAGGCGTTTGGTGTGCAGTTTCAGCCCGACGAATTGAAGGCCCCATTTGCGTTTTATTCCAGCAAGATGGTGTTACGGCGCAAACTTCACAATTTTCAATGGCATACGTCCATGAAGCTATCGGAGAAGAGCGTGCCCGATCTGTCAACCTGCGATTTTTATTTGTGGGGTTATTTAATTTACTTTTCTGTATTCACATTGGGACCTCTTTTATCTTGGCCACCGTGTACAATATACATTGTCCAACTTCTAATATAAAGTATTTACAAATTGCAACGTCGTTTCGTCATATTTTTAAAAGTATTTTAGATGTTGACGTTTTTTCTTCATAAAAAATTCGACGAATTATTTTAAAAAAAAAAACTAGTATACTGGGGGGCAAGTCTGGTCCAACCGGCGAAATCAAAACCCTCGTGATTACCCACAACATGGATATAATTATCATATGGAGTTCTACGACACCTAAAGATATTATAGAACTCCATATAATAATTATATCCATTATATGGATAATCGTGAGAGTTCTGATTTCGCCGTTTGGACCAGACTTGCCCCCCTAAACTAATAACGATCGTTTGGCTAACTGATTTTCTAAAAAATTAGATGAATATATAAATTACTAAAGCTGGGCTGTTTCAACAAAAGTAACGGTAATAGTATAGTTAAAATACTTTGATTTCATAAAATTGTTCAAAAATGCGTTGTTTGACGACATTTGATTTCAACGAAACAACCAAAAGTATTAAACAATTTTATGAAATCAAAGTATTTTAACTATACTATTACTTTAATCTTTGTTCGAAAAACGCAACCTAAGTAGTGGATACGAGATGATATTTGATCACGGATAAGTATGTACAATTGTTGGTACCTATGCCAGGTGAATTTCGTATATATTTTAACAATGCACCCTTCTCACAATATCGAAAATGCAACAGTACCAAATACCGAAAAAGTAATAAATACATAATTCAAGTTCTGAAGACCCTCAGACCATTCAGAATCTCGATTCCCGTTAGTGAATAGTCTAGAGCCACACACGTCAGAGCGGAAACTTTCTGTTGTACAACAGCGTTGTTCAGATAACACGAGAAATAGAGTTTAGTGTTGTAGGCATATTCCAGGATGTGCACTTACGTTGCTCTTTAAGGAACATATACACACAATGCAAAATGGCGGGTCGGATATAAGCAAAAGAGATAATGCAATACTTGGACGGAAATAAGGTAGCTAACCATGAAAGGATTCAGTGTACATGCCATGTTGGTATTAATAACGAAACAGCCTTGAAACAATATTAAATGGTACAAGTTCCCTATTGGGTACTAGAGGTGTTTATTAGCATTGTTCAGATCTTTGGAATAATACGAGAGAAAACTTAGAACATTAAAGAAAATAAATTCAATTTTTATGTCCATTCATAAAATAAATTTTACAAAAACAAACTATCTACATTGTACGTAAAATGAATTTAAAAATCGCATTATTATATGACATTATAAAATTAACTACGTAAAAGACATGTGTATATATCATGTATTTTGTGCATTTATTTTTCATGGCTACGTAGGGAACACCAAATATTACGATTCGAGTTCATTTTTCTTTGAAAATAAAATTAATAACTCTAATAATAACAAATAAAAATATGTTTTGAAAAATGTTCTCTGAAAGCGGATAGTTCGTTTATTAATAAGAGCTATGGTAATATCAAATAAAATTTAGTGTTTTGCTATAAATTATGACCGACATACGATAAGAGGTTTTAAAAACTACCATATAAGATTGCTTATTTAGAAAATATATTTGTGAATATAATCAATAACGTATATAAAAATTTAATCATAAAATATTTGAAGAATAATTACGACGCAGTTACGTCCCGATCCTCAAAAGACAATGATTTTTTATTGTGTCAGAAATATGCAATAAGTTCCTTTACTCACAATACCTTTTTGAACCCGAGCGATATCCTGCAGTATATTGATATTTTTAATTAAAACTGTGCCGAACAAAAAAAAAACTTTCGATTCACAACTTTGAATATGTTTATTCTTTAGTTCATCGCAGTCTGCGATAGTAGAAGCAGTTCATTGCTACGATTCAAAGGCAGGCTTTATTAGAATATTCAAAAGCGGGTTGCACTTATATTCACCCGTAAAATATATATTTTCAAAAACCCAGTTATGAATAAAACAGGTAGGCATAGGTATCTTTTGGTGCAGTTTTTCATGAATACATGATTTGAGTCAGCTCCCTTGACATTGCTCTACCTATGTTTTGTAATTTCAGTCCATGGGGAAAGTACACACTGCTGTTTTCTTCATATAGTAAGCAGAGAGAACTGAAAACCATATTTTTGCTGACGTGGCAGAGATTCAAACACCAATTTTGTAAATCAAATTCAATTTTGTACGTATTACTCTGACATTCGCACTGATTACAATACTTTGTACTAAAGTATAGGTTGCATATTTATGCCATATTAAACTTCTTGAGAAATGTGTTTCTTTCTACATTAATTTTCATTTCGTCGCTTACTTATTGGTTCATATTCTCATTTCAAATAAGATGGAAACACTGGTTCTTCTTCTTCTTCTTCTTTCAGCCCCTTTCACTCCACTGCTGGATAAAGGCCTCTTCCTGAGTTTTCCACTTTTCTCTGTCCTGGGCGCTCTGTTTCCACCCATGTCCCACCAGTTCGACAATGTCATCAGTCCATCTCCTCTGTGGTCTCCCTACACCCCTTCTATTATGATATGGTCTCCAATTCAGAATTTTGGGGGTCCATCTATCATCTCTCCGTCTTGCCACATGACCTACCCATTGCCACTTCAGCTTTCCCACTCTTTCTGCAATGTCGGTGACCTTTGACCGGCGTCTTATTTCCTCGTTTCTGGTCTCTCAAGGATACGCCTAACATTTGTCTCTCCATTGCTCGTTGAGTACACTTAAGTCTGTGGAGGCTTCTGGCAGTAAGTGACATGGTTTCGAGACCGTATGTTGTCACTGGCAAAACACAAGAATTGTACACTTTGGCTTTTAGGTTATTCGGAATTTCCCTGTTGCCGAATATGTACCTGGTTAGTTTAATGAAATTGACATATGAGAATAAACTCGCCACTTCCGCAGCGTGCACGGAACTGTTTATTATTATTATTATTATCTTCTTCTTTTGCTGTTCCTAACGAAGGTTGGCGACCATCGCACCAAACTCATCCTAGGGAGCACACTGGTTAATTTTGTAATATTAAAATATCAGCGTCAAAAAAAGGTCAGCGTCATTTACAATGAAACATAATGTTTGAGTAATCTGATATGGAGTTTCACCATGAATTGATTATGAGTCAACAAAATATGTAAATTACAAAGGAATAATCCCAAACATTCATATACTTCAATCAACCAGATCAACCTAACTATGCACCTACATAAGTAAATTATAAAGTTTCTTTGGTTGTATAATTTAACGTCTACTTTCAAAATAATAATGTAAAGGTACCAACAAATATAAAGTCTGTCTTTTTAATAAACATTAGTAGTTGATAGATATGCAAAAAAACTCTCATTACAGTGTTGCAAGTTGCAAGTAGGTACCTACTATTTATTGCAAGTCGTAATACCTCACATTTATTTTCATTAGCCTTAAACAACTTATTATGTTCATTTACTTACCTGGCGTGTCAGGTTATTTTTCAAAACTAAACAATGGGTTTAAAATTGCTAGCAACCACGTTTTTAATTTAATTTTCCTTAGTTGGTATCAGGGGGATATAACATAGGGGCGGAACGGCGACTGTAAGTTAATAAAAGTTGTGGGTGCAAACTTTAATATAGACATTTCATGGCAATAATAAATTATATAGACTTTTAATTATGACGGTGAATTAATAACACACTCCATTTGTAAAGTATTCAACACACATAACCTGTTGAAACTATAAAATTAATTGAATACATTGCAAAATTTCATATCTAGATACCTGAAATATAGTAATCAGCTATCTTGGCATGTCCCTACCTACGTTCCTTATAATCGGTCATAATTAAACCAACATTTTTGTTCCTTGAGAAAAATATATTGACTATGAATTTAGAATTTCTTTAAAAGATTCAAAAATATATTTTCAAACGGAATTCTAGTTTTATTTTTGTTCAGTGTCAAAGTGTTTTATTTGTAAAATATCATGATTTCGTGAGAACTAGCTGAGAAAAGGTAAAGTAAATAGCTGAGAAAATGTGAGGTAGCGAGGGATGTTACGAGTAACATAATAAGTACCATGTACATACACATCTTATGTATGAGTGGGAGAGCATTACTGCGATCTTTTTGAGACGATTCGCGATTTATTTATGAAGTAATGTTTGAAATGACGCTTTGTATTTGAAGTTGTTTTCATTTTACTTTAAGTAAGAAAATAACCTATTATAAATTATACCAGCTTAATCACATGTAAAATATTTGGTCCGCATTCATTAGTTCGCTAAGAATGTTCACTTGACAGTCTCTATTTGGATTAAATTCTAAGTGGCGGAGGTAGATTATACATATTATTTTTAGACAAAAACGTAACAAAAATCCACGACTCGTTGACAGGAAATAATGCACGATGGCGGGAGATGGGTCGTTCTTGGCGCCAATTTTGTCTGTTCGATTTATCATGAAATTCCAGAGATAAAGCAAATACCCGCTTTTCAAAGTTAAACAAAACATTCGTGGTATGTTCTTAATATGAAAATCAAAGCGACGCGGTTTGTTCTTTTTTTTTTTTTAAATTATACAAATACACAATATTTACAGATTATTATTTAATGATTACTTATTTATGAATGACTCAACTTCAAAAAGAGAATTATCTCGTGTTTCGAAGTGAGTTACATTTCACAAAAACATACAAACTAACTACAGACTAACTAAATCTGCAAAAATCTTAACCTAGGCATCATATAAAGGAACATTTATATTGATATAAACTAAAAAGTAAGCAAAAACTTGACAACCCAAGCGAAATATATATAAATAACATAAAAAAATAAATATATAAATAATAATATAAAGTAGGTAATCACAAATCATAACAATAAAAGTAAAACAAAACAAAAATTTGAATGTTACTTTAGATATTCTTTTAATTTTACCAAGAATTTGTTAAGATTGTTTTCTGCTAATTTTTAAACTGTACTGGTAAATCATTGTACCACTTTACCCCAAATATGAGTAATGATTTTGGCCGAAAGATGTATTTTTTTTTGGGATTTTAATCATTCCACTTGTGCGAGGTCCTGTACTTATATTATCGATAGGATAAATTTTATTTACAAAATATTCTTTACATATTTGCTTAATTGCATTTCTTCTGTATAAAATATGTAATTTTGTGGCTTTAAATTCTGAGAATAATTGCTCAGTAGGAAAGTCATTTGGCTTTTGTAAAATAATCTTAATGATCTTTCTCTGAATAACATATAATGAACTTAAGTGTGCAGGATAAGTTCCTCCCCATCCTATATATAAATAATATATTTTAAAAGGATTTTGATCTACGCATAAGTAAGTACTATGAGTATTATATTAAATATGAATGTTGTATAAAAAACTGATGAGCGATATAAAAAGAGAGAAAAATATATTTTATTTTAACGATAACGAACTTCAAAATCTAATTCAATTTAAAATATTTAGAATACCTTAGTAATGTTTAAACAACCGGGATGTGGCCAACACTAATCTCCCAACTACATAAATACTTAGTATACTTTTTTAGAAAGGTTGACAATAATTAAATTCTTTTTTTATGAGAGCTTTTAACAAAACATTGACGCCTATCTAAGGAAAACTAATCAACTAGAGGAGAGTGAAATTTTTTACTCATCTTTACCCCAAGGTAAGTGGGAAGTTATGAATTCACAATTTTTATTTTTATTTTAAAAAGGCACATCACTTTCATAAAATAGCATTGAAGAATTATCAAGTATTTCATAATAAAATATTTAAATCAGATATAATTTAACGAACTCATTTCATGAAAATGCTAAAATTTTTCCATACATAATTTAAATACTTGGTAGTGAGGAATTGGCCAGAGTAAAGAATTCAATAATACTATCTATAGATATACATAAACATTTCATTCTGATGATATACGCAATTTGAATGGAAAATTTGTATGGTAAATAAAATCTTAAATTTAGTTTTACGCTCGAGAATGTCGTGGGAGCGACATTGAAATCGAAGGCGAACCCCGCGATTTATTTAAATTTTATCGAAAGATTCGGTTCGAATTTCAAACTTACAAATAGCTAAAGACAGAGATGACATGTAAATAAGGGTTGCTTTCCCCTGTGTATTCAGCCAGCCCCTATCCCCTTAGTTCTCTCTTCGGTGTGGGGGGGGGGGGGCAGGAAACCGAGTAAAGGATGAAAACTTTGGACTCGAATCTAGACTAGACATAAAATTTATTCCAGCAATGTGAACGGAACGAATAGAAAAGAACCAATTATTTAGTCAGACTCAAGACACAACGGGATAAATGAAATACCACCTTCAAAAGATTTTGAGATTACTAAAGATAACCCACCCTCTGAAATATTGCGGAATGCGTTGAGAGAATTCCCAAAGGAAGATAATCTAATAATGGACGAGCGTAGCCTAAGGATGCTATTTGAATCATTATTTTTGAGCTATGATTCCCAATTAGAACGAATAAAGGTTATTATAACAACATTATAAAACGAATATACAAAACAGGAGAATTTCATACTTTAAGTTTATGTATAAACGAATCTTTAATTATTTTTAAAAATTAATACAAGAATAAACAGTTCTACAAACCAGCAAATGCAACCATTGCTATAAAAAATTACATATTAATCATTTGAGTTTAAATTGCAGTTGCATACAAATGATTTTTAACGAGATTTCTTGTAAAAACAAAGAGCTGAATTATAAAAGAATACATGTTTTAGTAATTTTGTCGTCACTTATGATTTTATTTTTTGATAATCTTTTTCCATTTTTGTGTTTCCTTTTTTTCAAATGCCACACATTTAAATTAAGAAGGTTTATTTAGGGTCTACAACTTTGTTTAATTTTGGTTCTCTATCCAAAACTTCTACAGTTGAAATTTGAATTTCGTTCTTCTTTGTGTATCTTGCAAAGCCTCCCCGATGTCGTCTGTCTCCTTATCAAACTTCTCGTAGAACCCTTCCAAATAACTCTTCCATTCTTCGGATACCCGACCGTCTATTATAGTCTTTCAGTAAGGACATCTGTTTAACACCAAATTCTCGGCGCTCTTCTATTTTTAAGATAAACTTCAAGAAGAAGAATTATGTCGTATCGAACAGACCCCTTAAATTTTCTATATTTTATCTTTAAAGAAGAAACAGTGTTACTTTGGTACCAAAATTTCGTGTAATATTTTGAAATATATATTCTTAATGCAACAGAGTTTTTTTTTAACTAAATCACGGGTAAAAATATACAATCTTAATGAAGACTTTATAGATTGTAAATAATAGGTGGGACTTTGGACACTTGTATTTAGATGGTTTGGACATAATATATATAAGAATGGAGTTATGAACTTCTAAAGTTTATTCAAAGTAAAAATTCAAAGCAGATAAGGGTGAAGTATGAAATGAGGGTCGGACACAGCAAATTGAAATGAATAGGTACATAAATTATGTGAAAATAGTAAACATTAAATGCTAAGATTTAAAAAAATGTATCGATTCTGCCTCAACCAATTTCATTTCATTTCGATATTCTTCTTCTTCCTCTGGTTTTAGGCCGAGGGCCTGTTTTTTCAGTCGGAGACTGCCTCTTGTGATCTGGATGTCCACCTGTCACTCCATCTTTTTGCTGGTCTCCCCCTTGCTCTGCGACCCTCCGGGACTTCCTTGGAGACAATTTTGGGTAGTCGCGTGTCTCCCATTCTCTCGACGTGGTCTCTCCATTGACGCGGATGATGTCGTCTACATCGCATCTCCTTCTTATATCCTCGTTACGGACTCTATCCACGAGTGTAACGCTCACTATGGAGCGCTGTGTCCTCATTTCAGTAGTCCGGAGGAGATTTTTTGTTCTGATGGTATCGGCTCTGGCTTCGATTCATTAAAAAAATGTAAAATATGACAAATGACAAGGCAATGTGTCAAAATAACGATGAATGGACACGAAAAAAGACATGGGAAATGGAGTAATGATCTCAATTTTTGAATATTTCTTCATAGTGAATTGAAAAAGTGAATAAATGATAAAAAAGATGTTCCAATATCAACCTCGTGCGGAAGCAAAATAACAGACGATTTAAAAGTTCATACTATTCACAAAAAAATGTCTATTGTTATGAGATACTGGTAAAAAATCTCACCCTATATTTTTTCCCTATTGAAATCATATAAAGGAATATAGTCGAGTATATGCTAACATAATAATCAAGTTACCCGAGCAAAGTAAATTGTTACAAATGTGTGAAACACGATGTCACGGAGTAATTGGGGGGGTAATAGTAGTAAATTATCCACTCAGGTAATTATGGAATGCGTTAATTTTTTTTTCTTTTTACACTCTTTTAGTATATAAAAATATCACAAAAGATTACACACAGAGGAATATTCACACAACAGTGGATTTGTTCCGTTTAACGCGAATTAAAATAAAATCAACCATGTATGTTTGTTTTAACAACGAATATTAATGTCACAAAATTTTTATAGTGATGACAATGTAAATAGAGGACATAAAATACATTTTACAGACAGCAAATTTAAAGCTCATATTTTTTATATAGTTTATTGAAATAATATGTCGGTGGCAGAGGAGCGGTTTGAGCGGTTGACTAGTATACTGAGTAGAATCGGGCTCAAATCCTTACTCCACCGATTTCTCTTGCCCTTACTAATTCAGAAAATATATATATTCAAATGCATAGTTGCTTGTAACAAAAATGGATTTATCCTTACAAAAAAAAGATTTTTCACTAAACAATAAATATTTCTCATTTTAAATATTTTTCCGTAGCATAAAATTATTAATTATTTCCATAAAACTTTGTAGCCTAAAAAACCATCGATCGGTTATATTAACCACGTGATTTTTTTTATTCTAAATTCTACATATAATTATGGTATGTAAATGCTACATGTTTAGTGTTTTTTTTATTTATAATTTTTGTCATGTAAATAAACAACTGTATTTCTTCTCAAATGTTGTACCATTTCTGTTTATATTAGTGATTTTTGAAAACATATAAAAAGCCTGATTTATTTTGCATAATTGTTTAGATGTCTTGTTTTGGAACTAACAGCCTTAAAAGACACTACATTCATTACACGGTGATACATTTAAGCTATTGAGTCGAAATGAACCATTCTATTTTGAATGAACAAAAAATAAACTGAACAAAATGAACGCCGCGGTCAGCATTGTATTAATTAAAATCCAAAAACCGTGTATATTTTAAATATACTCAAGCTGCAAAATCCAAAAAACCAAAAAGGCTATTTCAATCATTGTTTGTTTAGAAATTGAAATTGGAGTAGGTATGTTGTTACCTCTTGAAGCGGGTGTATTATATACACACACAATATCGAGTGAGGTGAATTCAGTATCAAAACAGTCTAAAATAGAAACCTTTTCAGATCGCGTGGACCATTCGAAAAAGGGTGGTGATGATACCAACGAGGAATGAATACCTCTGCAAATAGTTCAAGGATGTCACCCCCACAAGCCTTTCAACTGTACTGGATAATAGCGACATTATACAATAGGCAATCATATTAGCTGAATATCACACCTACACTCCCCTGCACGTGCTGTTAGCCTGATACCGGATATTGAAAAATCCGTTGTTTTATACTACAGGGAACATATTATTATACATTCACTTCCGGTTCAATTTTTAACTACGGGTATCCACGTCCGGTTACAATGTTGCATCAGTGTTAATTATGTTAGTTAAAACAATGCCCCCAAGTCAAATTGAAAACGCTGTTCGTTTTCGCCAAGCGCTAATTTTTTTTGTATGGGATTTGACGTTTGTTGTTTGTTATTGTAGAAAAAATTTCTACAACAAACGTCAAATCCCATACAAAAAAAATTAGCGCTTGGCGAAAACGAACAGCGTTTTCAATTTGACTTGGGGGCATTATCATTTAAATCCAAACGGATAATCTTATATGATTTTTTGCATATAAGTAGGTATGTATATCGCGGATTAGTTTGAATCATATGAACAATTCGGTTGAAATCCAACATTCTTTCAAAACAACAAAATAGATGAAACTGATGACAAAATTCAGAAGTTCTTGTGAATATTGAAAGTCATATAATAAAATAATGACTTCTATTGTATAATTCAAATCTAGATTTTACACGCATATGCATAAAAATGTATGAAAAATACTGATTGAAATATACATAGTATACATAGTATATTGAAATATACACAGTATATTGAAATATGACTAGAATATCGCTAATTGGTCAAAAATATTGAATGTAAACAGTTCGGTTAAAAGTTAATCTATTCCTAAGTAACGAATAAGTCTAATAATAAAAAGGCTATCTATAGCTATATCCTTAAGAGGCTATGGTAGGCTATATAGTTTTTAAAAATCTTTTCCCCAATACCCTCAAAAGATACGCCTTTGAAATAAATAACAGTTTGTATTTACATATTTATTCTATTGAATGAGTTTTTTTGAAATTTGAATTTGTTTAATACTTTTCTTGTTAGATTAGTTTTAGTATATAATCTTTTTTTATTGAAAGTAACTAAAAAAAAGTACAAGGCCTATGAAGTAGTTTTTTTACTTCAATCGAAAAAGAATATAAAAATCTACCGGCTGAGTTTAAATTATTATAATATTTTAATTGCTATTCTTGCTATTGAAAAAACTCTCAATTTTAACTTTTCTTCGCGAAAAAATATTGTACACCACATATTAGGTGATACCTACACACTATTTTTTTTTGTTTTATACATTAGAAGATAATTTAGTGTACCTACATTTTTGTGTACATCCGTATATCCAGGGGAAACAAGGTTCTTAAAGCTTGCCGGTGTGTTAATTATTCTCGAAACATCTATTGGAATTTGTTGGCGTTAGAGATATTACATAGTGTTCTAAAATAACGAAGTCAAGTAAAATTCAGTTGTTACCCTCATAAAGCAAAATCCTAAACATATCCCTTTGACACAGTATCAAATATGCATATCATTTTGATTTATACAATAGAAACTTGGCGAAATAGTTCCTACACAAATGTACCTATGTATAACTGCAATAAATACCTGTACTTTAAACAGATAATAAATAATACTTAAAAGTTTACAAGAAAAAATATTGTTGAATATAGAAAGTGCACTAATTCAATTATTTTTTTATGTATAATTTTTTATACTACGAAGAACATAATGAATGGATTCAAACGTTAATTGCCGCAAAAGTCGGTTTTCGCGATTGAGCTAGCTGGATATCTGGTCCTTGAGACTGAGGTGGGTGTTGAATTAATATGACACATAAAATGGAAATACGATGAAAAGTTGTCATAAAAAACATATTTATCATAAATAAATAATCAACTTGGGTGTGACTTGAACAAAACAGCTACAACGACCAGGGTGTCCCTTTGATATGATACGACAGTACAAATAGTAGAGAAAGCGAATTTTTATTGCAGATTCTTCTTAAGGAGATTATTAGTTTAATTACTCAGACAGACGAGAAACCAAAATTGTTAATAATGACACGCATATACAGATCTTCATAGTTATACAACAATTAATTCACTTTGCTTTGTTCAATGTGAACCATACTCGGTGTAGAGAAATGAAATAATAAAGTGAGGAAGCATTTTAATGAGCATGTCATACCGCAGAATAAGGTAGGTGGGTATTTGAGATGTCGTCATCAACCCTCGATCCGCAACCCACATCCCGATCGTCCCAGCCGCGATCCGACCCGGGATTTGACGTCGAAAGAGTCTAACAAAGGATCAGGGAAGAATGGGCTCTATTGATGAAAGGAGATAGCTGCAATTGCACGAGGACGAAGCAGAATAAGACAGGAGACCCGACTTTACCCCAGACATCCGCTTCTACTCCAATGTCCTTTGTAATCTAAGAGAATGAAACGTAATAACCAAAGATGAACGAATGGATTGTCAAAGAAATAGACGCCCTTTTGTATTTAAAAAGTAGAGAAAAATCAATTTCAATAATCATAAAAATTGTCAGACACCAATTTGTATTAGATTTGAATTTCATTGTATTCTACCTTAAAAACCCTTCTAATATTGGTCACCAACCAGAAAATGAATCTACGTGTTACCCGTTTACAATCTACGAAAATGAATCAACGTGAATTTACCCGTTTGATGAGAAAACATTTTATCAAATAAAAATTTAAAATAAATATGTAGATCTTGACACAGAAATCAAATAAAACACCTATTTTTAAAGAATGTATAGAAAGAATGAATATATAATGGACTAAGTAAAGTTGATGAATATTCTGTTTAAAGTTTGAAGAACATTTTTTGATTAAATAATATATATTTAAAGTATTTATAGGTTGTCTAAGAAAAATCAATAAATAAACTTCAGTCTATTTATTAAATTATAAGACTACATGATAAGATAAATGTAATGACATTTAAATTTTTGTAAAAATAATTATTACGGGATAAAACCTATACACATTTTATTTATTTATTTATTTATACATCTTCTTGTACATAATATAAACAAATATAATTGTACACTGGCGGGCTTATTGCCATTAGGCAATTTCTTCCAACCAACCAGATTACGAAGTATTACAACATTGTGTATGTACAACAGCAAATAAATATGAGTAAAAGAAATCAATGAAAATACGTATAACACTTACATAAATACTATTAAAACAAAAAAAAAATAATAATAATTCATAGCAAGAAAAAAGGATATGGTAAGGACAGGAAAGGAAATCGGGATCAGGTGTTCAAGGATAAATATTCCTTCTTTAGTTTTTTCTTGAAAATACTAAGTGAGTAAGACGACGCAATATCCGGACTAAGACTATTCCATAATCTAGCTGATTGTACTTCGAAAGAAGAGCTGAGAAATTCTGTATTATGGATAGGGATGGATAGTGTTGTACGTTCAGCAGATCGGAGTGGAAGTCCATGGTTGGATAAATAAGTGAATTTGCTTTTGAGGTACTGTGGCAGGTTTGGGTTCGAGAGAATATTGTACAATAGTGACAAAATGTGTATATTGCGCCGCTGGCGTATCCTGGGCCAACAAAGAGGATTGCGGTAAGATGATATGCGATCAAATTTTTTCAACCCAAAGATGAATCTGATACATTTATTCTGAAGACGTTCAAGTTTATTGAGATGCACTTCATTTGCATCCAAATAGCACACATCGGCATAATCAAGCAATGGAAGAAGAAGTGATTGAGCTAGAGTTATTTTACAACGGAATGGAAGGAAATTTTTAAGTTTATTCAGTGAATGTAGGGCAAAGAAAATAGATTTACTAACATGCGATACCTGTTCATTTTACACGATTAACATTTAAAAATAATTACATAACAGGGTATATCTATAAAAGTACAAAAATTATAAAATAAGTTACATACCATGAAAAATAAAAAATAATGAAAAAAAAACCGTCCTGGAGTAGAAAAAAGTACTTCTAGAAAGAAATTACTTTGATGTTAAAATATCCACTTCATAAAATGGATTCAAAGAGAAATAAAGTAATATCAAAGAAAATTCGCACCCGTATGTAAGCGTTTAAATATAATATGGAAATTATTATTTCAAAGACGGTATCTCTGTCCTACATATTACGGACTGAGTGAAAAATTGTACTTCCACACTTTAAAAGATGAAATATAATTTGGAGAAATCAGAATATATTAAAAGACCTATTTATTTTAATTAAGATAAATCAAATCGCGTAACAACTAAAATAAGTGTTAAATATTTTGATACTTTTGATATAGGTATAGGTATACCGCAAATATTGGCTACAAACATTTGTGTATTTGTTTATAATTACCTCAATACTTACCGATCAACTCAAAATGTACGGTAAACTAGGACAGCCAAATTACAGAACCCTAGAATAAACCTTAGGACAAAGACCCTAGAAAGAATAATGCCTGGAAGACCCTATAAAAGGTGCAACAGCGGTGAGTCCACAATCATTAGAATAAGAATTTCCTACCACTAGACATAAAAACGCTGAATAATCAAAATATATCAAATTAAATGCAGGAATTCGATTTAAATATGAATACAAACCAATCTTGGATGACAACTTTTAAATGTGTGAATCACGAATAAATCAATTTGTGGAAAGAATTGAAATGACAAGGTGAGTCAGATATAAAAAAGTTTGGAATAGGATAACATAAAGGATCTTATACTAGTAGTAAGGAATGATTGATGATGTAAAATGACAAGAGGGAAAACTGTTACCAAGAAAGGAAATATAGGAAGAATATCACTTCCCGTTGTTATTGGTATATTGCTTCCGTGAATTTTCATGCATACATAACACCGTTTACCTTATTTAGGGCAGGCAGAGAAAATCAAACAACATCCTCTCCTATGTCGAAATATATGCGCAACACATTTTCATCCAGGCATCCCTTAATACACGTACTTGATCATTTATTTAAGAATTTAAATTCGTCCCAACATTTCCGTGATCGATCCTAACTATTCATCCATCTCCTGTCATTCTTGTAAACTTGCTTCGTCAGAAGTTTGTCGTGAATTCTATGTGGATCAAAAAAAAAGTCTCAATAAATATATTTTCTTTATACTTATGTCGGCCTTCGTGGCTCAGTTGGTTGGGTATCTGACTGCTGATCCAAAGGTCCCGGGTTCGATTCCCGGTGGAGACACAGTTTTCAATTGTGTTTTCAGTCTGGATCTGTGAGACGATTAATATCGTAAGTCTCCAGAATGTGCCAACTTGTTATTGGGTGCGTGTTAAATTAATATTTGACATAGTACCTGTTAGTTGCCCGAGAAGCAACTAAATAAATAAATAAATAAATAAATAAAAATTAAATACTTGTGAAAAAATCTCGTTTCTTATCCAGCTAAACATTGTTTTTACCACAAATTAATTTACACAGTATTTCTTTTATTTATTTTAGAAAAGTACATTTTTATAAAATCGTGGATTTTCAAATTAATAAAAGAACAGCTGACCTAGGCGTAGTTCAATATTTTTTTACGTAACTTTTTAGATACATGCCATGCAATTGTAAGATTGTTTACAACAAAATAATCATTCAAAAATAAATAAAAACACAAACACTTCGTCAGAAAATAAAATATTTTCATCGAAAGAATATTTAAAAAAAATATCCATTTTGTAACTCAATATCTGGGATTTTATTGACAAATTCCTAAAATTATGAAAATACCAAGTACAACATGAAAAATTTTTCAAATAAAATTTGAAATGTTAAAATACGCCAAACATCTATGTTTTCAGTTTTGAGTTACAAAGAAGAGCAAAAAAATTGACCCAAAATCAACAGGCTTGCAATTGTCAGTTAAAAAAGAAGATCGATACTGTCGATGAAAATACCAGATCCAAAAAAATACAATGGAAATCTATTGATGAGTTTTTTTTTTGAAAAAACATAACAGTTTATGCTGACACCCAAAAGGATTCACAACTTAGTTTTTCGAATTTCTTTTAAAAATCGAATTTCAGATACAAAGTTTTAAAAATTATAAAATATCCATAGACGCTCTTGTAAAATAATTGTCTCTTCGAAACAAAGAAGTCTTACGTTGCCAACAGAAAATTAGAATACCCTGTGCTCTTCCTATGTCATAGGGCAATTTATTAATAGGTCCATTTGCACCGAGAACGCGATCACAGTAAGCCACTACGTTGACTTGTCTAATCCAGGTAATTATAAAAAAATAATCTTAATGCAAGATATCTTTCTGATGACACCAGCGTAGTCAAGTCATAAATAGCATCGAAGATTATTAAATATACCCCGTTTTGGCCACTTCAACCAGTAAAAAATGATAATTGAAGACCTCTTTTAAAAGTATAGCGTAAATTATCATTATAAAAGCTTGATACGACAATGTAAAAAACTCCTTATAATAAAGGACTCGCTCCATTCAGTTTATAAACATTTAAATCACTTTATTTCCAGGACGCTTTTTTCATAGCTTTGGCAGATTTAAAACCATTTATAGGCAAGATATCGTTTCACAGATTTACATACGGTCGGGCGAGGGTAGCAGAGTAACGAAAAGAGGGTGAATACATAACCTATTCGAGACTTTTATGAGGTCTTTCAAATAATATACTATCATACATAATATTATGGAACTCCAAAACGTGCGTCACATGGCATAACCGAATAAATATATACGCGCTCACATTAAATTTATATAAGTTTATTGGGGTACTGTGAAGTTATGTTTTGAAAACATATTAAGAATACAAAAAGCGTAACAACTTTATATGAAAATGTGATATGCTATCTTGTGTTCAGGAACAGAGAATAAATTTAACAATTTCGCAAGATTCAGTATCAACACCAACTATGTGCTGCCTATTTTGAAGGAAGTAATAGTTTCATTGTTTTTATTCCCATGAAGGACTAAAGGTTTATCATATAAATCCAAAAATCGATGTAGTTCTATTTATCTCTTGTTTAATATTTTGTTTTACTAATATATAGAACCAACAGTTTATAATGATATAAACAAGGCATACAAAATTACAAATTATGTTGTAAACGTTTTTAAGGCTCTTTTTAGTAGGTATAATTAGTTAGATGAAATATTAAGCAATTGCTGAAGGGAAAAAAATGTTAAAAGAGAAAGTTATTAGTTGAAAGGGAACACAAAAGTGCCAACAAATATAATAAAATTGGTATTAATATAATTCACGTTATTTTCAATAACACTAACAGGAAAAATATAATATAACAAAAAATATTGTAAGATTGAGTATTTTGGTATACTGATATGTTCCCCTTCTAAGAGACACTATTTTATTTTGGATATATTTTCGATATTGTATTTACTCTTATACACATCTATGACATCTTGAAGGAAGAATACCCATAGGTAATATTATCTACACGTGGAAAGAGAAAACCCACGACATGGCAAAAAAAAAAAACAAATATGCAATTGAAGGAGTCAGTGGTGTTACCCAAGAAAGCCAAATGGACCCCGGGAGACCATCTCTATATCGCTAACCCAAATTAGAGTCTTAAACATAATATTTTATTTACCTACCATTTTTACGTGGGCGAACAGCGACGATAAAAACTTATCTTCAGTCATAATTATAAAATTTTTAAATATTTTTAGTATTCCTAATTTTGTAATTTATATTAACAGATTTCATTTATTGAATCATAAATAATATAATAATATACTCTCTACAATCTAAATGAAAATTTCAACTTCAAGTACCTACATTGATTTTTAAATCTATGTAAATTGTATCGTTAAACAAAATTATATTAACTTAAATTGTCGTACATAATGCAATTGTAGTGCCCACTTTGATGTATGCCAGTGAAACATGGACGTGGCAAAAGACGCATGAAAGTAGAATAAATGCGATGGAAATGAGATCACTAAGAAGAGTATGTAATAGAACGATATATGATAGAATAAAATAATGAGGACATAAGGAGGGAATGCAAGATGAAGAAGAGTATTATAAATAAAATGAAAGTGAATTCCTTGTGGTGGATTGGATATATTGAAAGAATGAATGATGAACGACTGACCAAAAAAATATACATGGGTGTAAGAGATGGAGAGAATAGCAGGGGCCGCCCCAGAAAGGGATGACATGACCATGTGAATGATATTTTGAAAAAAGGATATATAAAAAGCTTAATAATCGACGAGCATGTATGAGACGATGCAAGGATGTAAAGGAAGCTAGGAATGTGTGCAAAAACAGAAGAGTATGGCGCTCGGTTCTCTCTGCTTACCCCGCAAGGGATATGGCGTGATGGT
Organism: Molanna angustata; assembly: GCA_963576475.1. Taxonomy (NCBI): domain Eukaryota; kingdom Metazoa; phylum Arthropoda; class Insecta; order Trichoptera; family Molannidae; genus Molanna; species Molanna angustata. The sequence continues at coordinate 25,743,124 of OY754967.1, read as the reverse complement.
ATGTATGTATGTATGTATGTATAACTTAAATAAAATTTTCAAAAAAATAACACACATTAAAAATGTATTTGTGAAATTCAGGTATCGTAATAATATTATTTTTATTTAATTTTTGATGAAGAAAATGAGTCTTGGTTTTTTTTTCGATATAATAATCGTAACAAAGGACTGAAAACAGCTTTGTTTCGTACAGCAACATATTAAGACCGAATTATAAGCGCCTTTGAAAAAATCCTGAATCATTAAACGGCGCTATAGAAATTGTTCACACAGGTTGTATTCCATTAAAATTGATTTTTTTTATCGACAATACTTTATGGAAAAAGCGGTGATAGCCCAGCGGTAAGGTCGTCGCTTCACATGCGTGAGGTCGACGGTTCGAATCCGGGCGGGGCACGCACCTCTGGATTTTTAAAAAAAAATCTATGTGCGGATTTATATCACTAGCTATGTGTAGCAATGATCCAATTTGTCTGGTTCCCCTTTCTAAGGGTTACGAAGGTCAGATGGCAGTAGCTTCAATGTAATAACCAGACTCGCCAATTCCAGGATCATGGTTAAAGCGTACCCCGACAGAAACGGGATAAAAGCGCTAAGAGGAAATACTTTATGGAAAAATCATTTAATTTTCCTTTTAATTTTTATATAAAATAAAATTTAAAAAATTAAATCAAACTTTTTAATTATTCCACTGTTATTTTTTAATGACTACCACCTACAACCGGTTTCATGTAACGCTCATTTTCAAGTAGTTGATTATAATCCAGTTTGGAGTCGGGGGGGTGCAATGCTGCACAGACCATACAAATTGTTACAAAAGGAGACTATAGAAAAAAAAGATGTAGGTACAGCAAAAAAACATTTTTGTAAATAAAAAATAAATATATCCTAGTTAAACAAGTTCAAATACATCTTCCTACATTCCCTAAATTAAGCATAAATGCTTGTGCTATAGGTGAACGAAATCCGTCGAGGTAGGATTCGAACTCGCGAAACACTTATATTTTTCTTTGTGTCAATCTCAGACGTTGTTGCTCCTGTTCAGCCTTTATGATCGAAATTAGATTATTCCAGTCTTTCACGGTGAATTCACTTTCATTGATAAATTGAAAAATACATATTTATTTTTATTTAAGGGGCCATATAAACCTAAACACCTCAATTTCAAATCAAATCCCTCAAATACGTTAAACAGTGTGTTTCTAGAAATAATAGTATAAGTCTTTTCAACATTTCTCTAGTGAATGTTCGTCACATAATTTAAAAATTCAGCCTTAATTCCCGTAAAATAATTATTAAAAATATCCTTTTTTACAGCATTTTTTAAAAATTACTCCATAACTATGTGTCGCAGAGAAATAAATCTTTTATATGCTTAATGAGTGCATAAAATCACGATAAAGTTTTTTCATTTCAACTAAGGTTTGTTCTTAAAATGCAAAAAATCAACAAATTTTGCGATTTCCGATAATTTAAATCACGTATGAACCTTTTTTAACGCACGCCATAGTTACCCTTACTAACGCGTAACTTCATAGTGCATTGGGTGGTTTTAATATATCATGTTTTCAGTCACTAAGTTTAGCGTTATATGTCCTCTTATTAGGTATGCTTTTTAAAATAACTTTACGTCCCGCCAATAACAACGGCTATAAACATTAAATTTGTGCAATATTTCAGTGTAAACTAAATCGTGAACATAATTGAATTAATAAAATAAATACGTCTACTGTTTTTTTTTTTATTAAATAGTTGCTATGGGTGTACTGACATAATATTTTGAGGAGATTTAACGCATAAAATATATTAAAGGTAAGGTACATGTAGGTATTCATTTTCCATACGCGTAACCAGAGATTTAAGCGCCTATAAGGGCAAAAGGCACAAAGCATAAAACAATTAAATATTTTTTTTGAAAAGATTCAAGGATTGAAATACATACTTTCAAATAATACAATATACCTATGGATACCACTTGTGAACCTGCGACGGCACTGTGAGTAACCAATAAAAGCATTTACTTGTGTAGAAAACAAACTTTTCCGATAGACAGAAAAGCAATAAATTCTAGTTGAGAAAATCCACTAAGACTGATTCTTACCGCAATATGCCGGGATACATATCTACGGAAGTCTTACCTTCTAGGAAGCATAAACATACACCTACCTAAAAAATAATCATATTTAGTACTTAAGATACTAATATTATCTTTATTAATTTTATTTTAATACTAGTTGCATGTAACACTTCCAACTGTCGATGGCGATAGTATGAATAGTTGAAGATGACATGCTGTATTCTACCCAGAATATGAAAACAGCATAATTAAGTAGGTATCACTATATATAACTATTGAGTGACATATTTATAGTGTAGTGTAGTGTTTACTGCCTTACAAACTGTATGAAACGATGTTGACACTTTTTATAAAAGTTGTTAAGAAAAGTTTGTATTTGTCTATATTTATAGCAATTTTCAGCGTTCTAGCTTTTATGGTTTTTGAGATATATGGAAAAATAAAGTAAAAATTCAAAAGTAGATAACCCTTGACTGAAACAAAAATTCAATATTCTGAGTATAAATGTTTTATAGTCTTATAACTATCTACATATTCTGATTTTAGGCTTTGTAAATTGAGCGGATCAAAAGTTATAAGGGGACACATACACACACACACACACACACACACCCACACACACACACACACACACAAACACACACACACACACACCCACACCCACACCCACACACACACACACACACACACACACACACACACACACACACACACACACACACACACAGGCAGACACACTAAATGTTCTACTCCGAATTCTGAGTAAATCCATATATGGAACATATATACTGCGAAGCCTCTAAGTTGGTGTTTTTTGACTTCAAAGTTGGAAAAACCGTGACAAATATAGACTCTGCATACAAATCTCGCGTAGCTTGGTATCTTGGTATACTTAGTCGATATGTTATGTTTGTTGATATGTTAAGAGAACATAGTTCTCTTGAACAAATCGACAGTTGGATTAATAGCTAAAATTATCGAAGTTATTGAAAATAAAATTTTCAATTATTTAGGTAATGTTGATAGTTGTTCTAATAAAAAGTGGTTAAGTTATTTCTCAAAGAAATTAAAATAACTTTATTAATTGCTAGATTGTTTTTCCTTACATCGTTCGTTGTCTTTCGTTAACGAATATATAGAGTACAGTAAGAAACCTGCTTCCTTTGTCTCTTAATGAAAGTAATTGTATCTAAATATAGAGAAGACAATTAACCCAATTCAATCAATAAGTATTTTATACAACCCAGAAACGGAAGGAAGAAAAGTAAAATGTTTGAAACGGAAATTCAATACCCTTTGTAGTTATTTCATGATATATATTATAGTCTTTTGAAATAATGAGATAGCTAAATTGTACTCAATGCGTCATCCTTTTTGACAGTCGATTTTCAATCTTCAGAACTGATAGGTTTTTATTTTATAACAGATCATAAACATAAAAATATATATATTCTGTTCTGTCTGTCAAATGAATACATAAATAATATAATACTTGATATTTTCTTAAGTTAAATAAGTTAATCTTCTACTCACTCAGGAAAGGAATTGAACCACTCAAATAATAGTCGAATGACTCTTCCGACTTACCTGAAACAAAAAAAAAGATATTGTAAAAAAAAGAAATTAAAGAATTATTAAAAAAAAAACAGTAAAGATAAGTGGTTCGACAGCAGATCGGTAGTGCGCTGACTAATATTTCAGTGTACCCGGGATTGAAGTATGTATGAAAGCAATGCTTATTTTAGAGAAGTATTATACATATACAAGTTTTCCTTAATTTTCACTCAATTGATATCTTAATTCAAACCTATTCCAGTGATATTTTATGTTATTTCCTTTATACACCATGCTTCAATTAAATTGATAAAAAATATGGTTACTCTGATATCGTTTAACATAACATTTTAAGAATAATTTAAAAATTATGTAAATAACAAAACAAAATTTTATAAAATTTAAGTTCATATTACATATGTAATCATGTCCTTAATCAAGACAACATACAAACAATTCAGGAATGCATTGCAAAGTGAGGGGAAAGATCAATACTCGAGTAAAAAAAATTAAATTTTACTCATTTTGGTAAAAAGTTGAAAAATAGCTGGTCACAAAACATAAAATAGAAAAACAAAACTAGTGAACGCTACGCTACACCTTCCAGATACAATACATTAACTATCAATATTTGACCAAAGATTAGGGTCTAAATATTTGATCACTACTATTTCCAAAGACCTTAAAGTGCCTAAATGCTTTTGAGTGTTCGTTTGATTCGGTTTGTTATTCACGTATTGTTTGTTTGGTATTTTCGGAGTTTGTCCCAGTTAATTTACGATGCCTGTACTGATGATCTATAATACACACACAACTCACATACATACAAAGCTCGTCACATTTAGCCCACGAAAAGTTTCGCATTCTGTGAGGGATTTGGAGTTCAACATTTCAAATTGTGTTCAGAAAGAAAGATTTCCTGTAAGACCCTGAATTGTTTTTCGTGCCACCGCTTTTCTGTTTATTACAGAGAACCCAACCCCTTTGTTTCCTATACAACATAATATGTCCTTCGCACCAAATTTGCGAAAATATGAATAGGTAGGTACATTATAACGGGCCACCTTTTCAATTAAGTGATGGAAATTTTGTAGAGCTTTCGATGGTTTGCTTGAAATCTAAAATGTGTTTACGGAGAATGTTTCTATTTTTACCCACATGAATTTTAAGCACTTTGCTATCGACGAATATTCCGATTGATATTTGTTTTTTTTTACATTTTTAAACTCGAACAAATATATTTCGAATATTATCAATTGTTCATCTCGATTAACATTAGAAAAGGAATTTATTTAGAGTTTGTGAAATAAAGTAAAGCATTTGAATACTGAAAATTCAAAAAGCACTAAGTGCCAAAAATTAAAATTTCGAGATAAGTATGCAGATTGGTACTATGTACCATCGCCAATTCATTAAATAACGCACCAATGACCAATTTGCGTTAATTTCCTAGTTATATGGGTATGAATATCGCAAAAGTATTAAGTGCCGCGCCAATCCTTTTTAAAGAAAGCACTAAGCGACAAGAGTAATTTGTAGTTTTAGTATTAAAATGGCTGACTCGCGGGCGACAACGGCGTTTAGTAGTGTCAACAATATTAATGAAATAGGATGTAAAATGTCACATAAAGAACAAAAAAAATTAAAATAAGTGGAAGTGAATATGTGATACCATCTGGTAACATCATTCTTAAAAAAAAAACCACCAATAAGCGTGGTAAGAAGTCCTCAAAATTAATTTTGATTTTTATTATTTTGTTGTTATGACAGTTAGTGATGTGCAGGTTATTTACCTAGTGAGACATTGAGATGTATATTTTAAATAAATAAATAGATATAATTTGTACTGCCTCCGTGAATTTTAAACACCTCCGCACATCACTATAAAATTATTTCAAACTTATTTCGTGTGAACATAGTGCCTTTTTAAATGCTTATCAACTGAGACTTAGTGCCTTTTTAAGGTTACAAAGCCTGTCACTTAGGGCTTTCTTTACTTGGTGTTTTCTAAATCTATTTTTTATATGTTTTAATTATATTTTGAATAAAAAACTAGTTTTAAATATTTCTGAAGTTTTATTACTACAAATATAGAAAATATTTTTTTTTAAATGTTACTATTTAGACTCATATATACATTTTGTCTTGTATCTCAAAATGAACATTAAGGCACTTAGTGCTTTTTGAATTTCCAGTATTCATTTATTAAACAAAATTAATGTCATCTAACTAAATCTGGATTTACTTATCTATATTAATATCTCATCTATAGGCTGAAAACTCGTTTTAATATCTCATCTATAGACCGAAAATTAGTTTTAATATCTCGTCTATAGACCGAAAATTCGTTTTGATATCTCATCTATATACCGTAAATCAATTTATTTACTTAAGAGGGTGACTGTCGCCAGGTTACCTATTTTCCATTTGATATTCCATCAATACTACTAATCGAATCATTTTGAAAAAAATAAATAAGATAGTTTGGATACTCATTAAGAAAAATACGATGTTTCCATTAGTTATGATCCGTATTTATTGCTCTAAAAAATAATTAGCATACCCCGATTTATGACATTTATCTTATATTTCTAATAAACTATAAGGCTTAGAGCAATATAATTTTTTTTAAATTAAAGAACACAAAAATATCAAGAAAAATACGATCTGGCGTTGCATGAATGCTTCATGTTCAGTCAATATTTTCAAAAAACATTTATTTTGGAAATTGCGCTGACTAGAAAATTAAAGTCCCGTATGACGGTCATGCAAATATGACACTTATTCTAGCGGTCGTCACAAGGAATACATTCTGTATTCGCTCGTTTGTAATTCAGACCCGCCCCGAGAGTTGGCCAATTCGGACGTGTAATCTGTGTCGAAAGTTGCGCTCCCATATTTATTTATTTTATCGAGTTATACCTAACAACTACTAATACTACTACAAGCGTAAGGACAAAAAATATGAAAGTTTTAATATTATTAGATCCAGAGGCGTACCGCCGCCGGATTATACAATACCTAAGTCATATAATTTTAATGTTGAATTTTATTTTTCGTATATTTATTTGTTTCAATATAATCACATTTTTATACAGATGTATTATGTATGTAAAAAAAATCAAAAAACAAAGTATAACTAGTTGCATGTGACACATGAGATCCAACTGTCGATGGCAATAGTGTGTATAATAGAAAAATATGTAAAACTTGTTGCATGTAACACATGATATCCGACTGCCGATGGCTATAGTATGTGGAATTGAAATATATGTAAAACTAGTTGCATATAACACATGGGATCCAACTGTCGATGGCAATAGTATGAATCATTGAAAAAAATGTAAAAATAGTTGCATGTAACACATGATATCCAACTGTTGTAGGCAATAGTATGTGTAATTGACAAATATGTAAAACTAGTTGCATGTAACACATGAGATCCAACTGTCGATGGCAATAGTGTGTATAATAGAAAAATATGTAAAACTAGTTGCATGTAACACATGATATCCGACTGCCGATGGCTATAGAATGTGTGATTGAAATATATGTAAAACTAGTAGCATGTAACACATGAGATCCAACTGTCGATGGCAATAGTATGAATCATTGAAAAATATGTAAAAATAGTTGCATGTAACACATGATATCCAACTGTTGTAGGCAATAGTATGTGTAATTGAAAAATATGTAAAACTAGTTGCATGTAACACATGATATCCAACTGTCGATGGCAATAGTATGTATCATTGAAAAATATGTAAAACAAGTTGCATGTAACACATGATATCCAAATGTTGATGGCAATTGTATGTGTAATTGAAAAATATGTATCAATAGTTGCATGTAACACATGATATCCAACTGTCGATGGCAATAGTATATATCATTGAAAAATATGTAAAATTAGTTGCATGTTACACATGATATCCAACTTTTGATGGCAATAGTATGTATCATTGAAAAATATGTAAAACTAGTTGCATGTAACACATGATATCCAAATGTTGATGGCAATTATATGTGTAATTGAAAAATATGTAAAACTAGTTACATGTAACACATGAGATCCAACTGTCGATGGTAATAGTATGAATCATTGAATAATATGTAAAAATAATTGCATGTAACACATGATATCCAACTGTTGTAGGCAATAGTATGTGTAATTGAAAAATATGTAAAACAAGTTGCATGTAACACATGATATCCAACTGTCGATGGCAATAGTATGTATCATTGAAAAATATGTATAAATTAGTTCCATGTAACACATGAGATCCAACTGTCGATGGCAATTGTATGTATCATTGAAAAATATGTGAAACTAGTTGCATGTAGCACATGATATCAAACTGTTGATGGCAATAGTATTTTAAATTGAAAAATATGTAAAACTAGTTGCATGTAACACATGATATCCAACTGTTGTAGGCAATAGTATGTTTAATTGAAAAATATGTAAAACTAGTTGCATGTAACACATGAGATCCAACTGTCGATGGCAATAGTGTGTATAATAGAAAAATATGTAAAACTAGTTGCATGTAACACATGATATCCGACTGCCGATAGCTATAGTATGTGTGATTGAAATAAATGTAAAACTAGTTGCATGCAACACATGAGATCCAACTGTCGATGGCAATAGTATGAATCATTGAAAAATATGTAAAAATAGTTGCATGTAACACATGATATCCAACTGTTGTAGGCAATAGTATGTGTAATTGAAAAATATGTAAAACTAGTTGCATGTAACACATGATATCCAAATGTTGATGGCAATTGTATGTGTAATTGAAAAATATGTATAAATAGTTGCATGTAACACATGATATCCAACTTTCGATGGCAATAGTATATATCATTGAAAAATATGTAAAATTAGTTGCATGTTACACATGATATCCAACTTTTGATGGCGATAGTATGTATCATTGAAAAATATGTAAAACTAGTTGCATGTAACACATGATATCCAAATGTTGATGGCAATTATATGTGTAATTGAAAAATATGTAAAACTAGTTACATGTAACACATGAGATCCAACTGTCGATGGTAATAGTATGAATCATTGAAAAATATGTAAAAATAATTGCATGTAACACATGATATCCAACTGTTGTAGGCAATAGTATGTGTAATTGAAAAATATTTAAAACAAGTTGCATGTAACACATGATATCCAACTGTCGATGGCAATAGTATGTATCATTGAAAAATATGTATAAATTAGTTCCATGTAACACATGAGATCCAACTGTCGATGGCAATTGTATGTATCATTGAAAAATATGTGAAACTAGTTTCATGTAGCACATGATATCAAACTGTTGATGGCAATAGTATTTTAAATTGAAAAATATGTAAAAATAGTTGCATGTAACACATGATATCCAACTGTCGATGGCAATAGTATGTGTAATTGAAAAATATGTAAAACTAGTTGCATGTTACTCATGATATCCAACTGTCGATGGCAATTATATGTATCATTGAACAATATGTCAAACTAGTTGCATGTAATACATGATATCCAACTGTCGATGGCAATAGTATGTATCATTGAAAAATATGTGAAACTAGTTGCATGTAACACATGATATCGAACTGTCGATGGCAATAGTATGTATAATTGAAAAATATGTAGGTATAACTAGATCCAAATTTCAATGGCAATAAAATGTTTAATTGAAAAATATGTATATCTAGTTGCATGTAGCACATGAGACCCAATTGTTGATGGCGATAGTATGTATAGTTGAAAAATATTTATAACTAGTTGCATCTAACACATGACACAACTGTCGATGGCAACAAATGTTATGTGCCTTCATATTATATCACACATTTGTTTTTAATTATGAAGACACAGTATTTCATTTAAATGTCAATTAAATTATTATAAACTATGATAGTGAAAATTTGATTAAAAGTTTAATTTTTTAAGTTAACTTTGAAAAGGGTGACCTCAATTTTATTTTATTTATATGTTCATGTTTCCTAAGGAAGACAGCAAGAAGATGATCTCCTTATCATATCCTTATCCTCTCTTCTCCCCTCCGTCTTTTTATTGTTTTTTTTATATTTTATATGATTGTACAAATATACATTGAATAATAAATAAGTATTTTATTCACATAAATTGGTACGTTTCATAGACACAATTTACTTCATAAAATGGATATGGTTGGTTGGAAGAATTGCCATATGACAATTGGCTCGCTTTTGTGTACTTATTACATAATGTGTAAAAAATGTTTAAAATAAATAGGAAAATAAATAATATTATGTGGGGATATATCGATATTTTCATATATAATTGAAGAATAGGTACCAAACTATACACACTTAAACATAAATTAATATTTATTACAAGATATTTTTTGACATTTTTCAATTATGCATACTATTGCCATCGACGGTTGAAACTCATGTGTTACATGCAACTAGTTATAAATATTTTTCAATTATGCATACTATTGTCATAGGTAGTTGGATCTCATGCAATTAGTTTTACATATTTTACAATGATACATACTATTGTTATCGACAGTTGGTTATCATGTGTTACATGCAACTATTTATACATATTTTTCAATTACACATACAATTGCCATCAACATTTGGATCTCATGTGTTACATGAAACTAGTTATAAATATTTTTCAATTATGCATACTATTGCCATCAACAATTGGATCTCATGTGTTACATGTAACTAGTTATACATATTTTTCAATTATGCATACTATTGCCATCAACAATTGGATCTCATGTGTTACATGTAAATAGTTATACATATTTTTCATTGATACATACTATTGCCATCGACAGTTGGATATCATGTGTTACATGCAATTAGTTTTACATCTTTTCAATGAAACATACTATTGCCATCGACAGTTGGATGCCATGTGTTACATGCAACTAGTTTTACATATTGTTCAATGATACATACTATTGCCATCGACATTTTTCAAATATGCATACTATTGCCATCGACAGGTGGATCTCATGTGTTATATGCAACTAGTTTTACATATTTTTCAATTACACATACTATTGCCATCGACAGTTGGATATCATGTGTGACATGCAACAATTTTTACATATTTTTCATTGATACATACTATTGCCATCGACAGTTGGATATCATGAGTTACATGCAATTAGTTTTACATCTTTTCAATGATACATACTATTGCCATCGACAGTTGATGGCATGTGTAACATGCAACTAGTTTTACATATTGTTCAATGATACATACTATTGCCATCGACATTTTTCAAATATGCATACTATTGCCATCAAAAATTGGATCTCATGTGTTACATGCAACTAGTTATACATATTTTTCAATTACACATACTATTGCCATCGACAGATGGATCTCATGTGTTATATGCAACTAGTTTTACATATTTTTCAATTACACATACTATTGCCATCGACAGTTGGATGTCATGTGTGACATGCAACAATTTTTACATATTTTTCATTGATACATACTATTGCCATCGACAGTTGGATATCATGTGTTACATGCATCTAGTTTTACATCTTTTCAATGATACATACTATTGCATCGACAGTTGGATGTCATGTGTTACATGCAACTAGTTTTACATATTGTTCAATGATACATACTATTGCCATCGACATTTTTCAATTATGCATACTATTGCCATCAAAAATTGGATCTCATGTGTAACATGCAACTAGTTATACATATTTTTCAATTATACATACTATTGCCATCAACAGGTGGATCTCATGTGTTATATGCAACTAGTTTTACATATTTTTCAATTACACATAATATTGCCATCGACAGTTGGATATCATGTGTGACATGCAACAATTTTTACATCTTTTTCAATGATTGATACTATTGCCATCGACAGTTGGATGTCATGTGTTACATGCAACTAATTTTACATATTTTTCAATGATACATACTATTGACATCGACATTTTAAATTATGCATACTATTGCCATAAAAAATTGGATCTCATGTGTTACATGCAACTAGTTATAATTTTTTTTCATTTATACATACTATTGCCATCGACAGTTGGATCTCATGTGTTACATGCAAGTAGTTATAAATATTTTTCAATTATGCATACTATTGCCATAGGCAGTTGGATCTCATGTGTAACATGCAACTATTTATACATATTTTTCAATTATGCATACTATTGCCATCAACAATTGGATCTCATGTGTTACATGCAACTAGTTATACATATTTTTCAATTATACATACTATTGCCATCGACAGGTGGATCTCATGTGTTGTATGCAACTAGTTTTACATATTTTTCAATTACACATACTATTGCCATCGACAGTTGGATATCATGTGTGACATGCAACAATTTTTACATATTTTACAATGATACATACTATTGCTATCGACAGTTGGATATCATGTGTTACATGCAACTAGTTTCATATATTTTTCAATGATACATACTATTGCCATCGACAGTTGGATGTCATGTGTTACATGCAACTAGTTTTACATATTGTTCAATGATACATACTATTGCCATCGACATTTGTATATCATGTGTTACATGCAACTAGTTTTTCATATTTTTAATGATAGGTACATACTATGGCCATCGACAGTTAGATCTCATGTGTTAGTTATACATATTTTTCAATTATACATACTATTGCAATCGACATTTGTATATCATGTGTTACATACAACTAGTTATTCATATTTTTCAATTATACATGCCTTTGTTTAGGTAATAGAAAAATATAAAAACTATACAAATACATTATTGAAAATATTGTATAATTGCAATCGACAGTTTAATCTCATGTGTAACATGCAACTATTTTTACATATTTATCAATTATACAAACATATCGACAAATCGACAGTTGGAATACCTGCTGTACCTACCTCCACAGTCTAGTTACAATATTTTAGCGGACGGCACTGGCAGTTTCTGTATATTTCGTGCACTTATAGGTACGTAGTATATGTGGGACGCTACTCACACACTGTTGACATAGGCCACGCCCTTACTTCTTTATAGACACGCCCCCTATACTAAAATCTTAGGAACAGTACTCCTCTTAAATATATCATATACTACAATACATTGCGTAATCTATTTCATTATTTTCTCTCTTTTATGTCCCTCGGCATGCATTCATATAATTTAAGCCCACTATACATTAGAGAATTCTGTGTTGAGACTTTATTTCGTTTGTCTAATTAATCTAATGTATCTTTACTGTTATGATATGTCGTATTTTTTATTATGTATATTCTTATTTTGGATTTGAGATTTTTGTATCATGCCATGAAGCATTTTATGTATAAAAATTAAAACATGAGAGTTTATTTTTTGACAAATTTTTAACATCTCAATAGAGACGAAGTTGGAATATTATAGGAGAACCAGGAAAACAAGGCACCTACATGGCTTGCGACCTGTCATCGGCTGGTTTACGTGATCACAATATGCATTCACCAATTATGCCTTCTTATTGAGTTCTATTATCAATGTAATTATGAAAGTTCTATATATTTTAATAGTAAGAAACTGCTCTTAATGATTTTAATAATGAAAAAATTAGCCGTTTTTACCATCGCCATATATAGAGTAACGATGAAACCTTTTTTTAACTCCGTCTATTGAGAATTTTTTTTTGTTAAAGATCTATTGAGAATTTTTAATTAAATATTTTAATTTTATTTAAAAAAATATTAATATTGTATATTTATTTACATAGCTCGGTTTTGTATTATTTGGATTTTTTTATTTCAGTTTCATTACTTAAAAAAATCATAAGACAGTAGGAAATGTGTGATTCAATTATCGTTTTATAATTGAGTGGACATGTTTCTTTATTTATGTATTTTCTTATTCTTCCAAGCAATGACACATTGAACAAACCATATAATTAATTATATGTTATTTGAAATTAAATATTTATATCAGTGACTTGATGAAGTGATGAAGGTTTTTAAACTTTTCTAGTGCTTAAATGTTTTCTTAACAGGGCATTTATTTAAAGTTTTTTTTTCAAAATTGTTTTAGTAATATTTTGACAAACCGATAATTGTCAGTGTTTGACGAGTACCTAAACGAAATGTAAGCCTCAGAGTCTCATTTTAGAAATCAGTAAAGGATTATGCGATGTCATATCACAACGTCTGCAGGAATTTGAGTAGATTATATGAGTAGGTACCAACAGAACAGTTTCACGTTAAAGTTAATGCCGACGTTTTGTCGGGAGTCCCTAAACGACGGGCGTCGAGCCCAAGACGTGACGAGAATTCCACCAAGGCCTATATAATGGAAATCTCGAAAAGAAAATTTTATCTTATCCCTTCAACTAATTTACAGACGTTTCCTACAGCTTTTGTAACAACTCAGCTAACTATTTTTGTTTAATTTGCTGGCACAATTAAATTCTGGGCGTTTATCTTTGCCTCGCAGTGTTCAACCTTGTGCTGGATACTTTCTCATTTCAATATTCCAAACTCATTTCACGTTTACGATGAATTTTATACAAAATAGACAAACACGAAATTGGTATCGAAAGTTAATTTTATTCATCATGCTTACTTTAGATGTATACTCATACTTTTATTCCAACGTTTAATGGAGAAAATTAATTTGCAGCAGTAATCTACTTGCTATTGTGTCATTGTAAATATAATGTGGTGAAAAATAAAATAAAAATATTTTTTTTTTAATATTTCGTCTCTGAAGACGGGTTTAACACTGAAAAAATGCACGATAGGCTTAGCCTGTACCGAGGTGGAATATTTTACAATCACACTAATACATCTTTGTACAATATATTCATCGTATTTCATACAGTTTTCGTGACAGTACGTATTCTATATAACAACATGATTTATATATAACTAAACCAAAATATATCAAACAATGTGTACAGACTGTACACTGTACAGTACTGTAATAACAATGACTACGTAATTCAGCAGAAATTAAAATAATTTTTTTGTAATATTCTTAACAATAAAATTATTTTATTTTCAATACAATTTATAAACAAAGCGTTTTCTCACCATAGTTCGAAATCTGTTTTTTTATTCGTTTCATTGTGTACAGGTGTTGGTCCGTGATGATAAGGGTGATATAGAAAATGCATTAATATATAAAGAATTTATCTCCCTCTATTTGAAAAGTTTAGCGCTATTCCACCAACCAGGGACGTCAGGACGTTTGCCATTATTTATTTTCCCTTTTCTGCAAATGAAAAGGGGTTTTCCGCAACACTGCAGTGTAAATAAGATTCTAGGGCTTGACAGAAATAACAGAGCAGAAAAAAATGAAAGCGAAATCTGATCTAATTGATACCAACAAAATTTATACCTATCTAGTTTGAAGAGGTTGGCTAGGGAAAGCACAGGACCGAGAGAGATGGAGTTCATTGGAGGAGGCCTACATCCAGCAGTGGAGAGATGGCTGACGAAGAAGAAGAAGAAGAAGTTTGAACACAGAAGATATAATTTTTTTTATTTACTACATATATCTTCTTCTTCGTTTAGTAGACCTGTTGGTTTGTAATTCAAAAACTATACCTCCTGAGATGACGAAGTCCAACTAACCTTCCATTCCGGGTAGACGGCGACCAGATGGGATTTCATTTGCTGCAATATATTTTTTTTTTACACATTTATAACAAATACTATTATGAATATTACTGCTGCCCAACTAGGTAAACCTGTTCTAGGGCTAGCAGTTTACAATTTTACCAAGCCAAATATTTGACATTTCGGTTTTACATAGCTTTTTTGTCTTTTCTAAAAAATATTAGAACGGACACCAGACATCACAACACAACAAATATGCAAATCTAATTGTATATATACTTACATATACAATTTCATAAAATATCAGCCATCGTAGCTCAGTTATTCAACATTCAGTTCCAAAACCGTAGGTTCCCGGTTTGTTCTGCTGAGAGGATTAACATTTTCCACTAG
Organism: Molanna angustata; assembly: GCA_963576475.1. Classification (NCBI taxonomy): domain Eukaryota; kingdom Metazoa; phylum Arthropoda; class Insecta; order Trichoptera; family Molannidae; genus Molanna; species Molanna angustata. The sequence goes on along the minus strand of OY754967.1, from coordinate 25,727,488 downwards.
AACTTAAGATTGAATTCGTAAAAAAATAATGTAGTTTCAAACAGTGCCTATATGTCAATTGCTGAAATTCAATTAAAAGTATTTATTTATTTCCATTTTTTTGGGAGACTAACAACTATACATTACAGTTTTACATTTAAGATAATAATTAAACAGCCAATTATAAGTCTCCGCTGATAGAAATCAATGGAAATGTTTAAATTCGCACCTGAAGAATTTAGTCAATGGGACATGTTATATTTCACTTTCGAATAAAATACGTACATACATGGAAAATTTTTCAATAATATTTTTGTATAGAATTTTAGATCCTTAACATACTTAAGTAAGTAGGTATATGAACAAACTGGATGTTTATTTTTTCGCGATGTCTAAGAAAATGAACTGCTATAATTATATTATTACACCGATACTATTTGTGAAAAGTTGTATTCGTAAGTTTGCCAATTATTGTGAAATTGTACCAAATATCAATTTCAGAATTGTAATTTATGGGGTGAAAGTGTCAGAGGTAAGGTTTTGATATGAGACAAGACAATTAGGTAAAAGCAACATTGTCAGCAAAACAGTACAAACCTTTCACGGGGGTTGCGATTTGGGGATAGTTTCCTACATTTGTGTACATTATATATACTGTGTGGAATTACGTGGCAGGAGAAACTTTAAGGAATTTCTAAATGTATCTATTTGATCTTCAGATAAGATACGATGTTTAATGATAGTAACAAACCTTATCACACGAGCATGCGTAATAAAGCAGTACATTCGTACGACGGAAAACGTTTGTTGAAAACAAAGGCTCGGAAAGAAAAATATTGTAGCGATTCAGAAAACGTCATAAAAATAACACAAATATTTTTTGACTTTATTGTTTGATACCGAAAATCTCACCCTCCGAGAAATGTAAAACCAAAATATGACGTTGTGTGTGGGTGGAAAGAAACTATTCTTGTTAAGAAACATGTATATCAAGTGGTTAAGGATACATTGATAGATTCGGTGAAATGATGGATCATGTTTGCACTTCTAGGGATATAATGGAAAGATAAAATAAACTCTATTCCAGAAAAGTAAAATAGTGGTTGTTATAGGCAGTCAGTGGCGGTTCTTCCTAAAAGGCTCTCGGGCTCAGCCCTCCCAAACACTTTGTTCAAAAGATTCCAAAAAATGTATGTCATTAAATCTTGAGAACACATTATTTTTCTAATTAATTTTTGCCGTCTTATGCCTGTAGTATATTTAGCGAAAGTATTTAAACCTGTCTGCTTTGTAAAGCAAGCAAGATTCTATGAAATATTTCATTCCTCGGGCACAGTCGACTTGTGCCCGGAGAACCCATACAATTCACGCGACCGCCCGCAATCGCCGCAGCTCGCCGTACACGCTGAATGTAAAACGAATTCGAGCAAAACGGGGCAGTGCCCGCGAAGGATTACAGTATATTTTGCCTCTGCTTGCCGAAATTATCCAATAGAAGAATTATGTCGGACTTGATTGTCCTGTACAAAATCATATATTCTGAATTTGACTGTCCATCATTAATTTCATTGATTAAGTTTCATATACCTAACAGATTTACGAGGCACTCATCATTATTTAATTGCGATATATTGAGGACCGAAGCCCATAGACATTCTCCGTTTCCCAGAATTCATCGTTTGGGGAATGAGTATGCCTTTGTTGCTGACATTTTCAATGTAAGCTTACACAAATTGAAGATTGAACTGAGATCAGTATTGTTTTCGTAACATTTTCAATTGTGTTTTTTTTTCTATTTTTTCATTTTTAATTTCTATTTTATATGTTTCCTATATTTTTTATATTTTTTATCTTTCTCTTGATTTTTATACTTATGTACTTATTTGTATTCTTGTTACTTTCCTTGTTTTTTTATCTTTTTATAATTTGTATTTGAATAAGAATTCTAATTCTAAATAAGGAACAACTATTTTTATTTTCAATTATATTCATATACATATATGTATAATTTTTGATTTTTATATTTTTAACTTAAGATGATGTGATGTATCTTTATTCTGTACTCTTTTTTATGTAAATAGTTTTATTTTACCGTAAATAAATAAATATTTTCATTCATTCATATATTGTTGTACATTGCGATGGTCGAACTTTAGGTTAACATTAATTGATATTACATTGTACATACATACATACCATCGCGCCGTATCCCTACTTGGGGTAGGCAGAGAGGACCGAACGCCAGACACCTCTATCTTGACATACGTGTTTTGCCTCATTTACATCCATGCATCGCGTCATACATGCTCTCCTATTATTCTGACTTCGTATGTCTTTCAAAATCTCATTTATATGATCATGCCAACTCTTTCTCGGGCGGCCACGACCTCTCATTCCACTCTTTTCAGCCTTGTATACTTTCTTTGTCAGGCGCTCATTGAAATAAATCATACGAAATATATTAATATTATTATTTAATTAATTGATACCATTATATTGCAAACAAAAATGATATAAGACATAAATTGTGTAAAATTAGGCTGTTGAGAGAAGATTTTTTTTCAATTTTGTATGATCAAAATTCATTAGCTGTCACAAATTATTTTATAATTTATCGATGCATTTAATTACAAACGTTATTTATAACGCAACCAAATACAGCATAAACGATCAGGTTCACGTTTTAATTTCCGATGAACAAAAGAACTATGGAAAACACTGATAATTATAATATACGAAAATAATATTGTGTCACATATCTGCTTTCTGATTCCTGTAGTGATTTATTTTCTCTTCTAGGTATAATTATAATTTTGAGCTCTTCTAACATTTAAGGTCACCAGCCGCCACTGTAGGCAGTTATTTAAGAAAATGTTAAGAATAAAAACATGAGTCTCTTATACAATTATAAGCACCCAATATATAATCATTTGTGAGAATATATGTATTTCATTTGATATTTGAACGATTTTACTATAGTAAAATTAGCAATAAGTCTGATCCGTTTACAAGCATTCAATGAATTTGATTATTTTCGGACAAACGCGGTTCGTCTTAAATACACCAACGCTGTAATTTTAAATTGTTTTTTTTTTAATTAATTACAAACTTAAACGTGATAGCGAAATTTTTATTCAATAGTGAACCTAGAGTGTTTATTAAACAGTAGGTACGTAGAAACCAATGGCTTTATGTACATGGAAAAACACCTCAGTAACAAATTACCGTGCGTTTGGTAAATTATTGAATTTGCAAAAAAAAAACGGTCCGAACCAACTACCTCTTTAATATTTCTAAACCAACGCAACAAAACTTTAATCTAAACTTGGTAAAGGGCAAGGGAGTTGGTAGACATATTACATAGGTACGTAACAAAAGATGCAATATATTACCATTAAATTCCAGAGTGTTGCTGAATAACTCATGACTAGTCTTCACCAAGGTGTAAATCCGTAACATATGTAAGAGAGTTTAATGCGTTCGACCGCAATCAATCCTGTTTTAGCCTCCCCCAACTATTCCATTGCACCAGGGACCTCTCCTGATCGGAGGTTTCATCACAAACAAAGAAAAATATTCCTGGTTCGATTCTCGCCGCTCATGAATAACTGATTGACGTAATACGCGCCCTTCTCTCTAACAATAAAATAAGCTTTGGAACTATACTTACACATCCACACAAGGAAATACAATTTCCTCGTGTGATAAAACTTATTTAACGTATATATACCTTTTCGTATGCAAGTGAAACCTGGACATGGCAGAAGTCGCACGAAAGCAGAATAAATGCAGTTGAAATGAGATCGCTAATAAGAATCTTTAATAGAACGATGTATGACAGGGTCAGAAATGAGGACAAAACGAAAGAATGTAAGATGAAGAAAGATGTCATTAATTAAATGAAAGTGAATTAAGATGGTTTGGCCACAAGGAGAGAATGAATGAGGAACGCCTGACGAAAAAAATATACATTGCGGACAAGAATGGAATGAAAGTTCGGGGCCGCCCAAGGAAGGGATGGCACGTCCATGTGAACGTTATATTGAAATACGGAAATGTTTGAAGCATGAACAAAAGACGAACATGTATAAATGTCTACGAGGCGATGAATGTGTGAGAAGATAGAAATAAGTGGTGTGCGGCTCTCTCTGCCTACCCCGCGAGGGACATGGCGTGATGGTATGTATGTATATGTATGTATATAAAACTTTTATTCAATATACACTTAGCAGATTGATTAACATTATTAAAAATTATGTAAATAATTTAATTTTATAATAATTAATAATAAAATGGATGAGAAAATACTCTATTTTTTATTAATTGTCATACAACATTGAATATATGTATTGAGACAAAAACAGTACTTTTATAGAATCAAAACATACTTTTAAGTACGTGAAATCATAAAAACAAAATTTAAAAGTAAATACCTATAGAATAAAAAACAATATTTTTTTGTTTTACTGTGTTTTATTTTAAATAAAAATAATCAGTAATAACGAAAACTTTAGTGTTTTATTGTGTGTAGTCAAGGAGCTACTCCAAGATTTGTCCGTCGGCTAACAAAATAAACCAAAAATAACAATAAATGGAAGATAAATAAATAATGATAAAAATTGAGATGCAGATAGAAAATGTGGACAAGAAAACAAAGGATGGCTTGATTATTCACACACCACTTACCTAAACCTATAGTTTAATTGGGTTATATATTTTTTTTGCTATGCAAAAGTTATAGGTACCGAAAGTAATATGTATGTATTGTACGAAATTGTAGAAAACCTTCTTTAAATGAAATATCTTTAGCAAAAGTTCAAAAATTGATAAGAAGCTCATTTGAATGAATTTTGTGTAGTGTAATCTGGTCATAAAATGATTTTTGTTACAAAATGATACAATATAATAATGTCGTACCATCAACATTATTTTAAATATTTTCATTTAAAAAGCCATTTAGTAAAATATATTTTATATTGACAAATAGGTATTAAATATTTTATGTATGTAAAATTAACCTATATACTCGTAGTACAAAAAATCACAGTAATTTTTATTAAATGTAGATATATACCTACAAAACTAAAACAACATTAATTACACTTTTTGAAATTTTATTGGCATTCTGAAAGACGATATAAAAATCACAAAAAGATTAGTTTAAATCCAAATTCCGAAGAACCTGATCTCAAATAAATTCAATTAAATTTACATTTCAAATGTAAATTCATTCAAAATGTTCATTAAAATACTCGAAACGAAAAAAAATTGATGAGATTGTAATGTGAAATAAACGAACACCTCTTTCTCAAAAGCAATGAAATAGCTTTTTAATGATAATAATAGATCTATTAGAAAATACGAGATTTCTAGATTAATATTATCCAAGTAACCTGAATTTGAGAACCCTCTACGAAATAAAATCATTGTTAATTAGTGCTATTAAAATAAAATTTCATTATCCTGCCACGTGATACCAACCAACACGACCAAGGAGGGAAAACCATTGTGAGGAAGTTATCTTCTATGGTTTCGGTTTGAATTGTAAAATATCTATGGTTTTGAATACAAACATTCGTTTACATATGTGGGGTATTATGTTGAGTAAAGTAGGAATACAGCAGATAGCGAAAACGCTGCGTGTTTACGTAACGTATATACATATTATGTTTACGAGAGTCTTAAACCCTTACAACAAATCTTGAATCATATAGGTACATACATTCAAACATACCATCACGCCGCGGGATAGACAGAGAGCTTAGAACAGAATCTGACTTAATCGTTCATGCAACTAATGTAATAGGTTTTATCTATGATTTGTTTAATTTTTCATCGATGTACATATTTTTATTCTTCTTACTTTCTTGTGTTTAAATGTAATATGTTTATGGTTTTATATATATTTTCTTTTTTGTACATGTACCATTTTGTCTCATAACTGTCACAGATGGTTGTCTGGAAGAAATTGCCATTAGGCAATAAGTCCGCCATTTGTACTAGCTATTAAGTAATGTACAATAAAGTGTTTAAATAAATAAATAAATAAATAAAACTAATTGAAAAAAATGGCGCATACCAAGTAGTGAAATCACCATACCTCAGAGATTTTTTTTACGTTTTTATGTTCAAGTACATACTTTTTTATATATATTTTGCATTTAAACATAACGATTAAAAACGAATAAAAAACGAATTGTAGGTACCAACGAACAGAATCCTTGCGCGTCATAGCGTGTATCCGTTATGTTTATTCGAACTAAGAAAATCCTGGAATTTGGTGTTGACACGTTCCTATATATTATATATTATATGAGGGTGTTTGGCCATTCTTCAATGTTTGCAATTCATCAGTCAATGCCAAGCAATATTCTAATCTCGCCTCAAGGGAGAAACAAGGAAGTATGTATGTGAAGTAGGTAGGTAGGTATGAATGGTGTTGTGGGAAATGGAACAGGGGTTGATTTAGATAAGATTGATTAATACACATTTACCGATACGTCAAATTATGATATCGCATTGTAATACTTTCGTGCGAATAAAAATATCATGTCTATACTGAGACTGAGACCTATGATTGATGATACCTGTTGAGATAAATTATTACATTACTAACGAAACACTTTATTAACTCACACAACATTTTCATTATAAGAAAAATTTGATTACTAATGATTTATTTCATGTTTTTCTTCTTGATTTTAATTATAATTATGAAATCGTAGTAGTTACCTAGATTTCAACATTTTCGGTTCCTCCTAAATAGCTTTTACCCTGTTGAATTGTAGAATTGCTGTGAGGTACCGCCTTCGAAAAGTGCTTCCAGTCTTTTCGAATATCATTTCGGGTACCGGACATCCTAACTGGCGGGTTATCGAAAATACAACAGGTAAAATAACACCTCAAATAATTTAACAATGAAGTTCACCAACCATTGCGGATTTTGTTTTCTTAGGTGATGTATGGATATACACGCATGTGTATTTCCCTTTTTCTTTCAATAAAGTTTTGCATACCCGCACATCTGTCGCTGGTTACCTCAAACTATGGGATATGCCGTAGTGGTATGAATGAATGATTTTTTTAAATATTTAATGTAGCAGTAGTAAGTAATGTATCGTGGTGTATAAATAAATAAATAAATAATAATTAGCACGTCCTTGCATCCAGCTCAGGTTGCTATTTTATTGCCTTACGGCAATTTCATACGGTATGTATGTATATACCTATATTGTACAGTGGAATGCCAGAGAAGACGAAATCAGTAAAAAACCCTGCAAAATTTAAGCAACACTGCCTGTACTTTTTATGTGGTCACCCTACATAGCAATAGGTCTGTTGCTGCTGTGTTGGGTTAATGGGTTGTTTGCCACCAGCCTGTGTGTGATGATTTGTGTTATATATGTATGTTTTGTTGTATGTTTTTGTTTTGTGATTTTATGTTTGTATAATTTAAATATGTAAGTTTTCTTCTCCCGTCACAGGACATTCCTAGTGGGAGAGGCCAACGTTAATATGAAATGTTTTTTTGTTTTTTTTTTATAATGATGTTATTATTGCTTTCTTTCTGTTATGTTCAAATAAATAAATAAATAAAATAAATATGGATACGGTATGTATGTATATAAATTGTTGAATGTTAATTATTTAAATTATTGAAGCAATAAAACAATTATTATTGATTCAATTATCACACTCAAAAAACGAAAATTATAGATCAATAAAACTTTGAATTGAATAAATTTGTTTTAAAAAAATAGTAATTTGTTTTAAAAAAATATATAAATAATATAGCAAAAAACATATTATATCTACAAAAACTGAATAAATTCTCTTGTTTATGTTTAATGTGGTATTTGAAAGAAGCCTCTAGATAAATTATAAAATAATATACCTACTATTTAATTCCCATCATAAAGATTTACACCATGCTGTCTGCATTGCTCGGTACTCGGTTGCACATAAATTTTCAGAGTAAATTTCCGCTTGTGACTTCCGGTAAAGGGAGGCTTTCCCGAATGTTCTATCAGGCTCAAGGCCTCCGACCGCCGCCGCCAGATGGCTCCACTGTAGCTGCTTTAGACACTCAACGCCGCTAATGAGAACCGACCATATTGCGAAAGGTATTACCTATTTTAGTTTGAATTAAGTGATACGGTCAAACCTGATGTACAAAACTAGGTATGGTCTTGGTCAGATCGAATTTTGTGTAAAATAAATAGAGAATTGCATGTACACATATAAAAGGCGTTTATGATTTTCCTTTTTACTTTCATAAAACAAGAGTATCCATCCATACATCATAGGCACAGCACTCCGCTGCGGACTCTGGTTTCCTCCAGAAATCCATTCTTACCTATCGACAATGACTACTATAAAAAATACTGATTATATTGTGACTACAATTCATGAATTACACACGCTGTGTCGAAGGAATTTTCAGGTTTTTCTTTCAGTGTTTCTTCTTCTTCTTCTTTGTCCTGGCCTTTTCTTCCCATTATGTGGGGTCGGCCCTCCTCGTCCTCATTCGCCAAGTCCTTCTCTCCTGTGCGTCTTCTTCGCGCAAGTTTGCCTCCCGCAACTCTCTTGTGATGGTGGAGTGCCACGTTGTCAGCGGTCTGCCTGGTCTTCTGGCCTGCACTTGGATGTCCATCGCTCTACGTATCATATTGTCCTCTGGTCGCCTGGTGTTTGATGTAGGAAACTTCATTTATTCATGTACTTTCTTTTTCCTTGTGATAATAAATACATTTTAAAATTTTAATCAATTTTCACTACTATGGAATAGTGGAGAATCATAATTTCACAATTTTTAAGTGAATTTTTTTGCATGAATTTCTCAACGGTAAACAGTGCACACTACCAGTTTTTTGATAATGTGTCTGTATGTATGCCGTATGCCATATATTATCCTTTTTTTATCCTCTTTACAGCTCGTTTGACTACATATTTACATCATAATATGTGAAAAGTGCATAGACCTGGGGCTAATAAGTTTTCCAAAGAAAGCAGTTAATTTCTTCTCTATGGTTTCATCATTTAGGTTCTTTTTGAATCCTTTCTACCTCTACTCTCTCTAGATATCCGTTAATTTCTTGTCTATGATTTCATATCCCAAAATTTTGAAAGTACTCTCATGGTCTGGATAATCGAGATTTTTTATTTTGTTTGAATATTTGATACAATAGAAATACACTCTTCAAAAATGCATTCAGAGTTTGTCAACATTTAAAGAAAACAATCTATGGTCTGTTGTGTTAACTGTGAAATATAACAATAGTAAAGTATCTAATGCCTGGGAAATTCGAATATGTAATATCATGCCATCTTCCTCACGGGGTACGCAGAGAGAACCGAAAACCGCATTCTTCTTTTTAAATACATATTCATCACCTCATCGACATTCACGTAATGTCTCGTGTTCAACCAATTTTTACATCGGTTTCTCAACTGGTATTGTGTAGAGAGTGAAAACTATGAATTTTGTGCCAATTTCTTGTGTGTATTATGAAAATTTGTCTTCTGGGAAACTAATTTTTGTTTAGGAATTTAATAGAAATGTATTTCATGAAAATGCATTAAGGGATTATCATGCATCCTACCTGTTCTCACGTATGGCACAGGAACGCTAGTCCTAACAAAGAGAATTGTGCAAAAGTTGTTAGTTACGCAGAGAGGCACGGAGAGAAAGATGCTGGGAATTTCATTGAGAGATCAGAAGACAAACAAATGGATAAGAGAGAAAACCAAAGTTGAGGACGTAGCTGAAAGGACGACTACCCTGAAGTGGAGCTGGGCTGTTCATATTGCCAGATGTACTGACAAACGATGGACAAGAAAACTCCTAGAATGGCAACCTAGAACGGGAAGAAGTAGTGTGGGTAGACCATGGGCTAGATGGTCTGATGACATCAGAAAGACTGTGGGAGTAAATTGGATGCAGTGTGCCCGGAATAGAGACATGCGGAGGAGCAAGGGGGAGCCTACGTGCAAAGATGGATTGAAAACGGCTGAGGAAGAAGAAGAACCTTTCAAGAAGAAAAAATGTACACTTACTATGTATTGGCCACAGCCAACTCGTGTTTTTCAGCAAACTAGGATTTACAACTGATATTTAAGAATTTCTCATATTGATGCTTGGTAAATTTTAGTATATTTTTCTGGTATTTCAAGTCTTCTGGTATTTCAATCTTCATTTTATAGTTCCTCTTACATTTATAATAAATTGTGAAATAAAAGTTATATAAATATGTATACTAAATTAACATAAAATTAGAAATTTATCTTAAAATATATTTAAATAAATACGTATAGATGGCAACACACATTTGGAGCAATATACAAATCCGTTTCAAATATTCAACAATCGTTATTTTCTCCACGATTTAATGAAGGCGAAATTCGCGTTGGTGCATAATTTAAAACAAATAGTGATATGGGTCCCCTAACGTAACCCTTGAGGTACACACCTGACTGTGCCCTTTCTGCATACCCCGGCTTCACAAGTGGGTAGAGTAACGGAGGGAAATATGGAGGCTGAGGAAGGAGGGGGGCATTAAAGATGTTGGCAGAACGATGCCAATTAAGTTTAGAGCTTTCAAGTAGGTAGTTGGTAATTGAATGCAGTGGCGAAATGGTTCGTATGACTCCGAGAGCAAACTGAGGCAGGTGAATTGGAGCGTCTCTCATTAATTTGTTTTCATATAAAATTTGTGATGTAGGTCAAGAGGATCAACTTGGTTGGCAAAGAAAATGTCACAGTCAAAATAGGCACGTGATTAGTGCTCTTGAAAGTTCCAAGGTAATAATTTTATTTATAAAACTTCAATTAGGTACCAAAAATATATTTCCGCTGCGGAGTTTAACGATTATTGACTTAACTTTTTATACAAATTACTAAATAATATGGTAGACTCTCCTGATATTTTGAATGGGATAGGTTTTCCTCTCCGAAGTTCTAGGACATCTGTCACTTTTAGAATGCCCAGGTGCACCACGAATTATGCTCAAAGTTCCTTTCTCCAAAGAGCATGTGGAAACTTTAACACCTTTTTTAACAACATCGATATGAATCTTACCTCATTTAACAAGTTGAGGAGAGTGTTGAGGGTTTCACTCGCTGGGAGGGTGGACTGACGTACCAATTGTGTGCATTTTTTCCTCTCCCATTATCTCCTCCTTTTCCTATTTTCCTCAAAGTCCCACCAAGCAATGACATCTTTGTGTTCTTTTACTCTTTTTTTTTATTTAGATTTAAGAATGTATACAAATATATTTGTTTATAATTGTTAAAGTGCACTTCACTGTTTAATAATAAGCTGTAAACAGTTTTTGGTCCTTGAATTGTTTTGTATATGTAATCAATTGTACTCTGTTATGACTGTTTTGTTTACATTGAAATAAAATAAAATATCCATAAAAAAATATATTTTAGTAAAGGTACATGTCGATGAAAATCGAATGTGGTAAATTTGATTTAGCAATTAAGACGAATCAAACAAAGTCATTATATGAAGAAAATACTAAGCTTAGTTTGAAATATGAAATTTCAATGATGAGCCAAGCAATAGCAGATATTTTATTGAAAAAATACAGCCGCCGAACAAACTAAACCGAGTTGGAAATACGTAAAAATATAACCCTATTATATATACATAAAAATATAACCATATAATTTTGACTAAAACGCAAGTAAGTACATTTTAGAAAATACGGTTATCTAAATAAACACAATTGCAATTATAGTACTCGTAAGATAATAAGTAGGCTAAATAGTATATTTTGAATTTTTTCCCCAGTTCCCTCAAAATATATACATACGTCGCTGAAAAAAATAACTGTTTATTTTTATTTATTTTTCTATTTTAAGTTACTATAAATTTACAAGGCCAATGATGTAGATTTTTACTTAAATCGAAAGAGAATTTGAATAAAGTTGAGTTTTTTATCATTTTAAATACTATTCTTGCAATTAAAAAAAAAACTCTAAATTTTAGCTTTTCTTCGCGTAAAATATTGTTTATCACAGATATGGTGATTTTTTATGTTTCATACATTAGAAGGTAATTTAGTATGCATATTTGTGTACATCGGGATGCCCAAGTTATACAAGGGCCTTTACTACAAAAGTTAATTGGTGGATAGAACTAATTGTATCGTTTTCTATATTATATTGTATATAATTCTCCGTAAAAAAATAATAAAAATTTAATACCATCCTTCATGAAATAAAACTAACAATAAAATATTGTATGTTGGAGAGTATAAAAACAAAAATATATCTTCCCTTGAAGATAACTTCGATCAATAACTCATTTCAAACCGAATCCCTCTCAGGTAGAATAAATGATCATTTTCTCTGTGCAGTATGTATAGCGAAATAATCTTCGTAAAAACTTATATCACGTACATGAGCAGTACACCAATAATTTATTTATTTATTCATAGAAAAATACGCGTGATTCATGACATCTCACTCGCTGTGTTGGATATCACCTTTCTGAAGGTTCTTGATCGATATGAATATTGAAGGAGCCGATAGGGATTCCATTACTGTAGAGACCTTTGCCATTGCACGTTTCGTAAAGATGGGTAAATATATTGCTTCCTATCATTCAAGGGAAAACTGGAACAGATCACTTGACCTTTGTAGAATGAGCAATTGGATTACATTGTCTCATGTCCATAATGACGAAGACCTTTATTACAGATTTTTGTACTCAGAAATCCAGTAAAAATGGAACGTGTTTAAGAACACAAAGATTTTTTTAAACAAATTAAATTGAAAACAAGATTCAGCAAAAGAAAGAATTACATAGTTTTATAAAAAGAAGACCATTTTTTCCAACTATTTAATTATTTTGTTTTTTTATGGTACAATTTTCAGAACTGTTTGAATACATTTATTATGTAATATATTATTAATAGAAGAGCTGCACTAGTAAATAAGTGGGTAAGTAGTGTCATATTTCTATTGTGTCATTACTTTTTTTTTATCCTGGTTGTCGATGTACTAAGTGAATGGAGTATGTTAAAAAAAAGAAAAGAAAACAAATCATATGATCGCAGAGTAGCCATAGAAATTCAAAACTAGTACTGCCTCAGAACAGACTATGTCTAGCGAAGCAGTAAAATTTCCAATGTGTGAAAAAAAAATACATAATAATAATTGTAAAATTGTATTTAGGTAGAAACTAAAAAATAAAATTGTATTTTTGTTCCTTTGTAATAATTTATTTATAATATTGTTGGAAATGTACTATTCATTCATTCATTCATTCATTAATTCATTAATTCATTAATTCATTAATTCATTAATTCATTAATTCATTAATTCATTAATTCATTAATTCATTAATTCATTAATTCATTCATTCATTCATTCATTCATTCATTCATTCATTCATTCATTCATTCATTCATTCATTCATTCATTCATTCATTCATTCATTCATTCATTCATTCATTCATAATTTCAGTCATACATAATAATGTCGTGTCGTGGGGTAAGCAGGAAAACTAAACGCTACATAACTATATAACCGTACTTACCGTCTTATAAATACATGGGAATTATTTGAGCTCCTTATATACCCTCTTTCAAAATATTTATTTATTTATTGCAAAATAATATAACGGTACATATATTTCTTATAATCAATACATTTTTATATTATACGTATTACTCCACTTAAAGAGTAAATCTCGTGTTCAGTTGAGGAAGAGCGTAACATTTACAATTACACAATTATTTTACGAAGTAGGTGACAATATGACATAATTTTTAGCAGTTATTTGAAAATATATTATCATAGAATTTTTTTACCATCTTCTGAAAGGCTTATATATTTTTAAAGAAGTATATTTTCAGACAAAACAGATTATTTATATGTTCCTTGTGCATGTCTAAATAACTTTTTATCAATATTAAATTTACATACATTTTATAAATACTTCCAATCGTGCATTTCAATAATTTCATATACAAAAAATCAAGGCTACGTTTGCATAAAGTTGACATAGAATGTTGGTATTGCTTGAGTTAGAATCCATTAGCGTAGTATGTATATACAACACAACTTGAGACCTTGTGGCGCTCCTTGGAGTGGCACTCGATTTAATTGCCTATTAGGCGCAACCGCACCCACTGCACCCCTGACCCGCCACTATTCATAAAGATTCAAGGCGGATCGTTTATACACCTTAGACATAAAAACATTGTTGATATATTTACTATCAATAAAACCATGGTTCAGCTTTGTCAAAAATATCAGGAAAAGGTATGCAGGAAAAACTAAAAAATGTTAGACATTTTACCACTTAGTGCATATATTTTAATGAATGTAACCTGTTCACCTGTGTATACCCCCAATAAAATAAAAATAAAATATATAAAGAATTCAAATATTATTTTTAAAAATTAAATATCATTTAAAATGATATATAAAGTATCAAAAAAAATTTAAGTTATTAGTTGCAATACAAAAAATCACTTACAATACAATAACACATTGTATCCAGGGCGGCAAGTCTGATCCAACAGGCGAAATCAAACCCCTCACGAATACCCATATTATGGATATAATTATTATATGGAGTTCTATAATATCTTTGGATGTCATAGAACTCCATATGACAATTATATCCATGATATGGGCAATCACGAGGGTTTTGATTTCGCCGGTTGGACCAGACTTGCCCCCCAGATGTCTTATTCATATTCGAGTAATTTATAAACGTTTTTCATTCTACAAAAAGCTCAAAATAGATTTCGTATAAATTAAACAGATTACCAATTTCTTATTTTATACAACATGAAGTGTAAAAAAATATTTATAGGTTTTTGTGTTTCATGTTATTACTTCCTAACCCTTGGGATTTTTGTGAGAGATATTGTGTATGGATTGAATCGATGCTGTAAAACCAATTTTACGAGGAGATGCACAATTATATTCTAGAATAGCGGCTCAATATGTTCACCGAGAGAAAACTGTTCAATAATGGAGTTTAAAACTCATCTCTTCCAACAATATGAACTCTACAATATTTTAAGTTATGTCAAAGATTAAATGAAAAATATTTATAGAGACAAATATTATTTATGTCAGAAATTTTAAATAAATGTAAGCTTAATTTTAAATAACACTAGTTGCATGTAACACATGAGATCCAACTGTCGATAGCGATAGTATGTATAGTTGAAGAATAAGTACCAAACTATAATCCCATAAATTCAAATTATTTAATATTTTAAGATATTTGATTTTCTATACAACACATGTACCTACATACATATGTATGTCAAGATAAGATAGTATGGAGGTCAGTCCTTTGATCCTACCCAGAATATGAAAACAGAATTATGGTATGTATGTATGTTTGGAGATTAGTATCAAACAATTAAGTCTTCTTAGATATTGTGTGTAGGCGATTGCCATACAAATTGTATGAAGCAATGTCATCACTAAATTCAATTTTTATAAAAATTATAAAAAAAAATTTGAGATGTGCTAATACAATGTTAATATTTTTTATATAAAATTAAATTGTCTAGTTGGGGTATTTCGGCTTTTTTTGCTATTTTTAAAAAATTTGGAAATATAGGCAGTTAAACTCATAAATTTATCATAAAAAAATATTTTTCTTAATAAAAAATGTTTGAGAAAACCTGGATTTTTAAAAAAAAAAAACAATTTGAGATTTTGTATTTGTCTATGTTTATAACAAATTTCAGCGTTCTAGCTTTTATGGTTTCTGAGATATATGGAAAAATAAACCAAAATTTCAAAAGTTGATAACCCCTGACTGAAACAAAAATTCACACTTCTGAGTATAAAAGTTTTGTAGGCCTATAACTTTTTATATATTCTAAAAATTTGGGCTCTGTTAATTGAGCGGATCAAAAGTTATAAGGGACACACACACACAAAACTCACATAAAATGTTCTACTCCGAATTCTGAGTAAATCCATGTATGGGAACATATGCTGCGAGGCCTCTAGTTGGTGTTATTAGCATGCAAAAAGTCCACTACACCATACAAAATTTTCTTTCGTACACGCATCTTGGCTTAATAATGTCGATTCATTAAGAGAATTGAATTCTCATTAACGAATCGACAGTTGGACAAAAATATTCAAACCTATGATTCAAACCAAAATGCAAATTAAAAAAATAATTTTATTATACTTGAAAAGGTATTAAAATTGAACTTCAAGTTTGTCAGCAGCAGTGACCTTACTCTACATTCAAATCAAATCCCAATTTCGAATTTTCGCTAAGAACCTACATTTACAATGGAGAATCAAGCTGTTGGTAAGGTATGTTTCAATCGTATTTGTAATTTAAATGCTCGCAGGCGACAGGTAGGAAGGTTCTAAGCATGCATAATTTGAAATAGGATTACGAATTTAAGTTTTGAGAATAAGAAAGTAAGTAATGCATTTCACAATTTTGGTCCATTTATATACAAATTGCAATTATAATACTCCGCTTTATTAATTTTATCCAATACATAATGTATCCTCTGTGATATGCCTATGTACCTGAAAAAAATTCGGTTGACACTTTTTACGTAATGACTATTTAACAGCATTATTTTTACATCATACTTACAATACCATGAAAACTTCTAATGTGTCTAAACACTTGTAGTAGTATTATAATGCCTATAATAATATAAATAACTGGCGTTCGGTTCTCTCTACCTACCCCGTGAGGGGCATGGTGTGATGGTATGTATTTATTTATTGATTTATTTGTTTATTTATTGATTTATTTGCTTATTTATTTATTTATTTATTTATTTATTTATTTATTTATTTATTTATTTATTTATTTATTTATTTATTTATTTATTTATTTATTTATTTATTTACTTATTTATTTATTTATTTATTTATTTATTTATTTATTAATTAATTAATTAATTAATTAATTAATTTATTAATTTATTAATTAATTAATTAATTTATTTATTTATTTATTTATTTATTTATTTATTTATTTATTTATTTATTTATTTATTTATTTATTTATTTACTTATTTATTTATTTATTTATTTATTTATTTATTTATTTATTAATTAATTAATTAATTAATTAATTAATTTATTTATTTATTTATTTATTTATTTATTTATTTATTTATTTATTTATTTATTAATTTATTTGTTTATTTATTTATGGTTACAAACAGTCACAATTACAAAAAAACATTAAATAAGACAATTACCTACGTAAGGACGAGAATATGTAACACTAATAATACAAAGTTGATAAAAACACGTGAATGATGGTGTATCTGAATCAAAAGGATCTAGGAGAGGATTAAAAGGGAATAAAATCAGTATTGAAAACTAGAAGATCATTTAAAATATATTCTGAATAAATAAATGTCTATGAATAAATTTGATTTCCTATTGAATAAACAAAAAAATATGTTCATTATGATAAGACGTTGTATTTCGAAACGGTTATAAAATAATTCTTGAATGATTTAATAATACGAAAAAATATTTATAGACTTGATTATTTATTTGATATTTGATTGACATAACATCAAACGAACTTCTTAAACGGTTGAACTTATTTAAAATTCAAATTTTGTGAAAGGCTGGATCGATTTACCCTTTTCAATTAAAAACCTTTAAAACCTAATGAGAATTAAGAAGGGTTGTACCGCGGGGAGTATAATATTAAATTATAATTTACAATTTTCCATGTAAATTAGCAAAACGAAAATTATTATTGCACAACAGAGGGCAAGATTGATCACATGATACATGACACCAGAAATAATTAATTTTGAGTACCTACCTTTATTTCAAGTTTAAAACATCAACAAACAGAAACCCCGCTAGCCAAATGATAAATTATTTATTTCATAGACACAAACAAAATAAGTATATCTAGCTAAAATAATCGACATACATATCCTTAACAGGATAGACAGAGAGAAACGAATGCTATACATTCATGTAGAAATCTGTACACATTCATAGAAAAATCTAAAAAAGTGTATATTGATTTAAGAGTGTTCTTCTTCTTCTTCTGGGTCACAATAGGATCCTAGGATTGGTCTGCACCAAACACTCGATCTTTCCACTTATCTCTATCATCAGCCAGTCTCTTCATCTCTTTGTAACTGCTACAGCGAACGTCACCGATTATCTGTTGTTGAAGAGTGCTGGATAATGAATAAAAAAGAAAGCATGTTTGAAGTATACAATATTTGATGTGTAGATAAAATTATTCTCTGTCTGATTATGAAATTTCAAGATTTTATACTCTGTTAACAAAAAAGGATTTTGTTCATAATATAAACTTTTGTACATAATATAAACAAATAATAGAATTTAATATTTTGAAAATAATAAAAACAAATCATATTATTTAACTTTTTGTACATAATATAAACGAATGATATTATAGCACACAAACGGGTTCTCTCAACCAACCTTAACATGTATGAGATCCTTAAACTACCATTGAAAATTTAGCGACAAGAAAAAAAATGCATAGCACGAAAAGTAGCTCATGGAGCCCTCTAGATTAGCAATCTCGGCACCATAGTGCAAAAGAACAATCGACAAATGTGAATGGAGGATTCACACTCGTGGACTTAAGATCATATATTTATTCATTCATTCATTCATACCATCACGGCATATCCCACAATGTGGGGTAACCAGCGAAAGGTGTCCGGGTGTGTATTGCCTTATAAAAGGGAGAACAACACATCTATAGCCACACACCAGTCTCGTTTCACCAAAAAAGGCACTACATTCAGAATGGGTGGGGGACCTCATTGCTGAACTATGTGCGATGTTATTGTTGCCTGTTGTATTTTCGACTACCCGGCTCTTACGGGACACTCGAAAACAATGATTTAAAAGAATGGAAGCACTATTCTAAGCCGGTGCCTCACAGCTAAAGACACAGATCTTATAAATGAGAAATATCAGGGGTATAGTAACTTACTGGGAATCTAACAATAGTAAGGCACCATAACTATGACAAAACTTTTTAAAGGCTTTTAAATTGTTCTTCGAGATCACAAAATCCGCGTGACCAATGGGACCTTGAAGAGGCCCACGGACAGCAGCGAGGAGCTCCGATCTAAAAGAGGACACCATTGGGTGGCAACAATCCCACAGGATATGTTCCGAAGTTTGGTCTGGGCACTGACAGAACTGACATGAGGCACATTACATTTGGTTTTGTGCAACCAAATGTTTTGTGTACACAGCCAAACAGTATTGTCATAAATAGATAAACCCTTATTAATGATAACAAAGGTAGTCAAAGGTCGTCACGATATTTTTTTCAGTGCAATTTTATGAAATCTATATGACAACGTTACATTTAATCGATCAGTGAATTACAATAAAAAATCGTACTTATCTCGTAATCGTATTCCTTCTTATAGGTAATTAAATATTTGGTTTTTATCTTTATCCAAATTAACATTTATTAAAAATTAATTGAGTAATTTAATCCCATACCTTAAACAGTAAATAAGTTAAATTAATATACCTGTCAATAAACGGTCGTGTTGTAGGTAAAGATTCTAGCTATAATAATATGTTTTATATTTGAATGGTAAATCTCATTAATAAAGTCAGCTCGTTTCACATGTGAGGAATTTGGATGGTTCAGCAAATTTATGTGAATATATTAGTAATTACCTAATAAAATTATTTCACCAATTTCCTTCTTTACCGTAAATCCTTCATATATAAGATTATCCAACCCCGCGGATACAGGTTTAAGAGAAATATTTTACCTATATACGATCGATTGCTGAGAATCATGTTAAATATATTCAAATATGAAACATTTCAAGAAAACTTATTCCAATTTAGAAAAAAATATGTGTATTGTATTGAACTTATTTTTATCACTTCTTATTGAGTTCCCTATCAATCCAAATTTTGAAATATTTATATATTTTTATCATGAAAATCTGTTCGTTTGAATAAAATATGAAAATACTATCGCCTTCCATAGATAAAAAGTTGTTTTAATGTATTATTATTATATAAGTGACGGAAAAATTTCATTTTAACGCCATCTAATGAGAAATTGGTTTGTAAACAATGAAAGCAACAGTCTTTATTCATGAGGTATGAGGACTGTAGAAGACTGATGAGGCATAATTAGTTAACGTTGCGCAAGCGCATAAAGTGATCACGTAATCCAGTAAACAATAAAAATATTCGATACCAATATGGTATTTCCCAAACTAGGAAAAGTTTGGAAAACGCCAAAAAGGTCACCTTATAAACCTCTATTGGCCTGTGGGTGTTCAATTTCCCATTTTTATCTATCCATTGTTGTCTTGTTTATTCATGACCCATTTTTTTCTGAATTAAAAAAAAATGAGGAGGTTTTATCTTTTTTCTCCACTACTATGAAATTATGTAGAGTTATGACTAAAGAGTCAATATTTTCACATCAATTTCTCTACAAGTTTCATGTAGAAACTGATTAGGGTACTATGAGTTTTGTAGTGGTAATTTTGTGTGCAAAGCATATGACGTATGGGGGTGCTTTTATATTGTAATAATTTGTGTCCTCTTTAGCTATATGTAAGCCAAAACTATAATTTCAATAGACATCATGTACCTACACAATATAAGAAACTTATTTGATACTCGTATTTAATATTGCTATAAGGCATCGGCTTAGAATAGTGCTTCTATTTTTTTTTCTTATAATCGTTTTCGTATATCCCTTAAAAGCCGAGTAGTCGAAAATACAACAGGCAAAATAACATCTCACTTGAACAACAATGAGGTCCACCACCTATTCTGAAGTTCCTGGTGTTTGGGAATAAACGCATTTTGTTTTATTTTCTTATATAGAGTACAAACAGTCATATCTATAATATATACCTATACACAAATGAGCTACCAGCATATGGACCAGTGAAGACTCTCAATATCTTAAAGGACCTTAAAGGGTTAACTCAATTCAAAGCCCGTGGTACCAAGTGGCTACTCGATGTGGGTAGAACCCAAAATGAAAGTAACGTTGCAACAATAATTTCTTAACTAATTATTTTTTGTTGTCTGTTTATATTGTGTCTTTATTTTTATTTATTTCACTTTTAAAACTGTATTTTTTAATTTAAAATTATGTAAGTATTCCTAATGTTTATTTTTATAGCTTTCTTATTCTTTTGTTTTTTACTGTAATGTAATAATTTCACAAATGTACAGGTGGCTGCTTCAGAACAGATTTATTCTAGTGAGGCGGCTATCTTATATTAAAATAATGTATATGTTTATATGATCATAAATAAACAAATAAAAAAAATAAAAAAATATAACCATTTTTTTTTATTTCATATTTAAATAATATAAAAAAGAAATCAATTATAAAATTAATAAACAAATAATTGAATCAAATAATAAAGAAATTAACAAATAAACTATCATAAAATAAATATATACATATAAAACAAAAATAAAAAATATGAGTTTAAATGGACTTATGTTTAGTGATTAAGGATTATATTTTTTTTAACAAAAAATGAATATGTTCTTGTAAAACCAGTACATATACATCTTCCTACGTTCCCTAAAATAAGCGTAAATGCTTGTGCTATAGGTGAACGAAATCGGTCGAGGCTGGATTCGAACTCGCGACTACTGAATTACTAATCCAATGCGCTAACCGCTCTGCCATCGACCCATCTAAATAATTCATGTACACCTCTCCTAAACTGTCATTTGCCTGCCATGCGCCTTGGTTCCTTTTAGTAGTTAATGCATACCCGTGCACCTGTGGCTGGTAACTTCACAATGTGGTATATGCCGTGATGGTATGAATGAATGAATGCATTGAATATTTAAAGTAGACCTTTTAGTAGGTGCGCCTAGATTAAGAATCTACTCGTTCCAGGTTTGTGTAGGTTTTTATTTTTCCCTTCATAAAAAAATCCGAAAATATAAAATAATCGTTGAATCATGTCAAAATAGAAAAAAATATCACGGGGCTTTTTGGTTTTGATAAAAACCAGTTTCGTTAAACACTCGAGGAGTGGACGTAAAGTTTCATCTTTTATGTTCCAAAACGTGTAGTAAAGTTGGTTAAATTTCCCGAGCTATTAAGATAAGTGTGGTTCCTGTGGGAATTTACAGAGCAAAGGGCCGAGCGGTCTGGATCATATCATATAGCTGGAAGCTGGAACGTTCTCTCTACGTTTCTGATAAATTCAACAATTAAATGTTCGATCCCTACGATGTTGCGACTGAAAAAGTTCCCAAACCTTGCAGGAAATGAGATCGAGGCGTTTCAGCTCTTGGTCCATTTTCAATTACGGAGCTTGGAGGGGGGACTAGGGGGATATTAGAGGAACCAACCCCTTCCAAACCTCTCCTCTGATTCACCCAGCTTTGTCGTCTACATTCCTTTACCGGAATAAGTCAAGTCTTAATGATTTTCTTTTCGATTCAATATCTGTAAGAATAAACGTTTTCATAAGAGTTTCATATATGGGCTGTACGGATCGGTCATAGCGCATCAGATGAATTTTTGTATTCTTTGTAAAGATTTTATGCCCGTGCATCGGATCGTCGGCAAATCCGACCCGTATGCTGCGCCTATGTGGAAGGTAAGCTTTAAGACCCACAACGATTTATTTAAATGAAAAAATAAAATTCGTTGCATATTATAAAAAAATAATTTCAATAGAGACACAGTTGGAATAATATAGGAAAACCGGGAAATCAAGGCAAGGCATCTACAGGGCTTACTACCTGTCATCGGCTGGTTTACGTGATCACTTTATCCGCTCGCAACGTTCACTAATTATACCTTTTTATTGAGTTCTTTATCAAAAGATTCTTTCAGATAATCAATAAATTTGAGAATAATTTGAAAAATACCTTCGCCATCTATGAAGTGACGAAGATTTTTATTTGTAAAGCAATGTATTGAGAAATTTGTTTTGTATACTATAATATTCCAACTGCGTCTTTCTTGAGGTTATAAAAATTTACATAATAATATCATTGACTCCCGACAGGGGAAAAAATACAATTTTTGCGTATACGCAACTATATAAATATTCGATTTAATCTCTTATAAATTTTAACCGCAATTTATTTCATTAAAACTATGGAAAAATTTTATATTTATCGCGTCTTTCCGCGCGTCTTTCTTTATTATTTTCAACTGTTTTTAATCATAAAATAATAATCATACTTATCTGTAAAATATTCAGAAATTTTCAAAGCACATAACTTCTCATATTGGTATATCATTTAAAGAACGAATGTACAAATAGTTAAAAAAATTAACAACAAAAGTTTGAAGAAATGAGTAGTTTGAAGAATATTTTTTTTAATTATTGCCATGGAACGAGGGGCCACGTAATTGCTCACCTAGCGAACAGACCTTGAGACTTTTTTTATGTAAAATAAGAGTTACCACCATAGGAATTCGGATGCAAGCTTTCCTTTCCCTACTGTAATATTAATCTGGAAAGGTGCGCAAGGTAAACGACATCCTCCCATTTTTCTCCCCAAAAATTCGTCATCGTTAAATTTGTCCACGTTTAATATGCCCTAATTAATCACCAAAGTCTAGTAACAAACCACAAAAAATTCAAGCAAACCTTCCCTCCAAACTTAGAGTCAAAACGATCAACGCAACCTTTTGATTCGCAACGACATTTTATTTAACTCGATACTTATTCGATTCATCCTCTTTACTAAGGAACCCTGACAAATTCTATCCATAAATTTGTATTTCAATTTTCCGTCCTAATAATGATACAAAGTCAAAAAGTTTCAACGAAAGCTTAAAGAATGATTCCACCCGGTGTATCGCGATATACCTTTTAACAAAATCAAAGATTTTGCGAGACTAAATTTGTTCATCGTGAATGCAATATTATTCAAATGATTTTTCAACTCAGGGATGAAAACTTTCCATATTCAGAGCGAGTACATCATCATACATACAAAAATGTTTTGCTGTTTATATGGTAGGTAAAATTTGAAGCACGAGCTGGTTGATTACTTTTACATCCAGGCCTTGATTTTAACAGATCCTTTTGAAGGCTCACGTCGTTGTGGATGTGCTGACAGCGCCTACAATTTAGAAAAATAATGCTAACGTTTAATCAAGTCTAGTCCACCCCCACCCTCCTCCACATCTATTCCAACCCTGAAGCAACTCTGCTGATGGCGGAGGTTATTTTTCAAGTTTATGCATTCCATGCATCACAGTTGGAAATTACAAAAATGCCATACATAATCCTGTTCTATTTGACATAGACAATTTTAAAACGATTATTTGTCAACCAAAATGTTTGGAAAAACAACTAAGGTATAATAATACCTTGTGTACACTAATACCATCTGGCCATCATCAAGTGTGTAGGTACCTACACTTTTATGTAAATTATATCAATATGAAGTCAATTTTGATTATAGTTTGAGCCGTATAGATAAAACAAATCGTATATCTGCAATAGTTGACAATCCCCAAATGTAATTTGATGGGGCCCCGTTTTGAGCGTATTCATTATTTAAACAAAAATGACAAAAAATAAGTATTTTCTGATCAGTTAGAAAATTTTAACAGAAGAAACCACTGAGAAGGAGTCTACTTACTTTTAATCTTTTATTACCAACATGTTTACATGTCACGAACCTCAGTTATCCCCAACTTCCTTATCCCAATAGTTAATATAACCCTATCACAGTACCAATTTGGTTTTCTTGTCGAAACGTTAAAAAACTTACCTATAGATTTAAAGAACAGTAATAAATATAAACTGTTAAAGAAAATTGATAAGGTGGACGCTTAGTCAAAAAATTGATATCGACAGCTCTCGGATTCATGTCAATATAATAATACATAGGTATATGTATACTGTAGATCATTATTTATTATTTTTAACCTTATTACTTTTATTTTTAATGCATTTTTCTTTATTTATGGCTTTTATTTTCTATATTTATTTGTTTGTTCCTTTATCCAACTGTCGATTTGTTCAGGAGAACTTTGTTCTCTTAACATATCGACAATGTTTCAAGCCAGGATACGCGTGAATTGTATGCAGAGGTCTACTATTTTCACGGCTTTTTCACTTTGAAGTCAAAAAACACCAACTTAGAGGCTTCGCAGCATATATGTTCCATACACGGATTTACTCAGAATTCGGAGTAGAACATTTCGTGTGTCTGTGTGTGTGTGTGTCTGTGTGTGTGTCTATGTGTGTGTTTGTGTGTGTGTGTGTCCCCTTATAACTTCTGAGCCGCTCAATTTACAGAGCCCAAAATTTCAGAATATATAAATAGTTATATATATAGGCTTACAATTCTTTTATACTCACAATTTTGAATTTTTGTTTCAGTCAGGGGTTATCAACTTTTGAATTTATACTTTATTTTCTCAAACATTTTTTATTTAGAAAAATATTTTTTTATGATAAATTTGTGAGTTTAACTGCCTATATTTCATTTTTTTTTAAATATCGAAAAAAGCCGAAACATCCCAACTAGATAATTTAATTTTCTATAAAAAATATTAACATTGTAGTAGTACATCTCAAATTTTTTTTATTAATTTTTATAAAATTTGAATTTAGTGACGACATCGCTTCATACAATTTGTATGGCAGTCACCTATACACAATATCAAAGAAGGCTTAATATTTTGATACTTCATCTCCAAAAATACATCATGCTGTTTTCATATTCCGGGTAGGAAAAAAAGACAGACCTCCATATTATCCTATCTTGACTACCTAGGTACATGTGTTGTATAGAAAACCAAATATCATAAAATAATAAATAATTCGTATTTATGGGTTTATAGTTTGGTACTTATTTTTCAACTATACATACTATCGCTATTGACAGTTGGATCTCATGTGTTACATGCAACTAGTCAGTTTTAATTTGTGAAACGATTAACTATAATACCATAACGGTATTACTTATTAGATTTCGGTAAAAGCTTACTAAATGCGCAACTAGATACTCATGACTAAAATAATTAAGATCGGTATTAAAAAATCTTACTTATAAACGTATACTAAAATGTGACTAACTAGTTTACCAAATTGTTTAGGAACACCTTCATGTATTTTTTTCATAAGGCCGCATTGGCTTCACAGATGTCAAAAACAAGATAAATGCTTGTAATTTTTGGATAACTCACATCGAATAATGAATACAAACCTGTGTCCTGCGCGGTGCGGAACAAGTAGGTACTCCACACGCCTCACTACGATCCACTCCCGAATGTAACGTAGCCAGGATAGCTGCTTCCTGCCGACCCCTCTACGGCCCTCAATCTTTCCTTTTATGATCAACTGTACGATCGAGTATGTCTTCGCCTCTCTTAAGTCTTACGGATCTTGACTGTCGTGAACAACTGTCTGCTGTCAGTATTAGTTCTACGCAAGACTTCAACGTTGCTCACCATGTCGATCCAGGATATTCTTAGCATTCTACGATGAATCCACATTTCGAACGCTTCCAGGCGGTTTATGGTACCAAGCTTGAGGGTCTATGCCTCAACACCGAAGAGCAGGACCGACCATACATAGCATTTGATCATCCTTTGACGTAGTTTCAGATTGATGTCGTCGTTACAGAGGAGATTTCTCATTTTATTAAAAGAATTACGGGCCGCTTCTATTCTGCATTTTATTTCAATATCAGGGTCTAGGTTTTCGGTAAAAATACTGCCCAGGTATTTGAATTGTTTCACCCTTTCAATGTCAACACCGCCCAAATTTAGGCGTACATTTGATTGGCTCTCCGACTAAAAATCATCATTTTGGTCTTGCTGACATTCATATTCAAACCGAGGCGTTCACCAGCGGAGTTGATTTTATTTAGGAGTTGTTGTAGGTCCTCAGCACTGTCTGCAAGTAAAACAGTGTCATCTGCATATCTTATGTTGCTGATGGCTACACCGTTAACCTTAACTCCTATATCCACATCGGCAAGCGCCTGTTTGAAGACCAGATCAGAGTAGGTACATATGCAACAGTGTAGGTGACAATACACTTGCCTGCCGGACTCCCCGTGCCGTGTTTAGTCAATTTAAACACGAAATAAATAAATAAATTAATCTAGACCTGTCCTAACTTGACGTCTATGAAATAAAGGTGTTATAAAGATAGTCACGGTTTATAAGTAAACCTTTTCGTTAATCACGCTCTATTACCAGGTACTATAGATAGTTTAAGTATACAAGTAAGATGGTTAGTCTCCAGAATGAGGAAACCTTTTTATTGGGTGCAATTTAAATTAACATTTGACAATTTTAGTTGCCCGAGAGTCAATAAAATATACAAATAAATAAATCCAAAACAGGCAATTAAAAAATCATAATTATCCACTACTACACGAGAGTGGAGAGTAAAAACTTTATACATGTGCATGAATGGAAAGCTTTGTTTTGTAAAGTTCTCCGATACAGGATTAAAGCTGTATTTTAACAGAGAAATATACAAAACTGGTGATTTATCGATATACGTCTCTTCCCCCTGTATTCAGACGATCACTAAACGATAAATCACTAAAAATGTAGCACAACCTTGGTAAGCCTGTCTGCCTGCCTTGTCTGGTGGAAAACCGATGCACGAAATATTATGTGCACAAAGCACTACCTACCCACAATATACCAAGAAACTTTAAAATCCGATCATACACTCCAATAGACGGTCGAAAGTACTTCTGTGCATATGACTGGTTCCATCAGAACTAATGTAGATTATATTAAAATACCTACATCATGCACCATGATATAACACATCGCATCAGATTGAAAAAAAAATAACAGATTGCAAAAAATCAAGGTACACATTTTCGAACTGCTGTATATTGATAATTTTTTGTCTCATGCAGTACCTAACGTATATCGGAACACAAAAAAATAATTTCTGCAGGTAATTGCATAAAAATGAAGTAAATTTAATATTTATTAACAATTATTATAATTTCATGAACTTCACAACGATTATGGGTTATTTTATCCTAATCTGGAAGCAACAATTTTTTGAAGTCAAATATTCCAGGTAACTAAATATTATTATTATTTTTGGAAAACATGATGGATCGTGAAGAAACCACCAAAAGAATTACGCAATAAAGAAGCATGCTTTTTATTACACCAAAATACTTGAATTGTAATAAAATCATAAACAAAATTTATTAGATTTTTTCATCATAAGGAAACGAAAATCCGTCATCAGAAGAAAGATGGCTCGGGTGACTCATATCACCGAGTTGTACCAAAAAAGGATATTATGTTATAAGCGTTGTGCAAATACACAGCGAAACAAATTTAAATTTCCCTCAGGCCTTTAATAAATCACCGCGATATTAAATAACTGTCGAAATATTTAGTACGACAATATGTCAAATTAAACAATGACAAATTGGAAAACTCGCTAACGACCAACGGCGATGATATTTCGACACAGCAAAATCCTACAGGAGAGAAAAACCTCTTAATTTTCCCGCCTTATTCGCCTGTGTATTCAATTTATTGAAAAAGGTTATAAATGGTATATCTTGAAGTTCAACATTCCGATAGCCAATTTTGTTTAAGGTTTTATATATTTTGAAGTTGGTTTCACTCTACGAGTTACAATAACTTAAATAAACATTATTATTATATTGTTATACCTACATACAATATTTGCTATACTTACTTACTTTCTGTTTCCAGACCCTATATGCGCCCTCTCCAATATCTTGCAGCCGTCACAGCACTGTCGTTTGCAAGGCTGTGACGGCTGTGGCTATGATCTTCTACGATCCACATTGTTTTTTTCTAAATGATAAAAATAATAAAATTTGTACTTTTTTATTTTAATATTTCATCATAAGCTCGACATCCCTGGGTAAGCCTTGGCTGAATCCAGCAATGTCTTCCATTATTGCCTTTCTGAAGCCTTGGTTATCCAGTTTCTGATTTGCAGAATGGATAGATACAACAGCGCTGACAGAATCCATCCATCGCATTTTAGGCTTTCCTGGTCTTCTTCGTCCTAGCGGTGTGGAGTGTGAGGCCTTTAACTGGGTCTTCGTCATCCCTTTTGATTATGTGACCAGCCCATCTCAGGCGTCCCACCTTGATGAAATTGGGGCTTTCCATATAATGTCATATAGCCCTGTGCTATATCGACAACGCCAATCATCAGTAACTATCTCTCACGGGACCGAAGACTGTTCTCAGGATCCTTTTCTCGAATGCTGCACTGATGTCTCTATAGAGCATTCTTTAATACACAAGTTTCAAAAGCATACATCAAGACTACAGAGTTTTATAAAATAAAATTTTGGTATTCCATCTGGCTAACTTTGATCTTAACTGCTTCTGAAGACCATTGTGACAAAGTTTTGCAGCCATTATCTTCCTCCCGATTTCTTATATTTTTTCGTTGTCACTTGTGACTGTAAGTGAGGAAATCTCTTTGATCACCTCAAAATTGTATTCCAGGTAAACGAGGTACGCGGCGTGTATTAGATTAAATCATCAATTGTGTTTTTTATGACAAATTTTTAACAGCTCATTAGTGAAGAACTTGGAATATTAAAGGAGAAACAGGAACTCAAGGCACCTACAGGGCTTACGACAAGTCATCGGGAGGTTTAGGTGATCACTTTGTGCGGTTGCGCAACGTTCACCAATTATGCCTTCTTATTGAGTTCCCTATCAATCCCATTTTTAAAAGCTCTATTTATCTTAATAATGAAAATCAGTGGTTGATATAAAAAAACAAATAAAATAGTTGGAAAAACACCATTACGATCAGTTTTGTTTTCATTAATGATTATAATGATAATAGCCCCATCATATTTGCTTTTTTGTTTTAATGCAATGAATGCGTTACGGGTAGATTTGATATCAATATCATCTGACTTGAAGACGTTGATGTCTCTATAGTATTTATGATTGAGTCTCTGATAGATTTTTCGAGATTTTAATATTAAGAAGGCAAATATTTAATCTATCACTGTTTTATATTTTCATATATTAAATTTACTTATCTACGCAACATTTATAATATGTGAGAACGTTATATGTTTTTTTCTATCAAGGCGTGTTTTTTTTTTATTGAAGGCGTGTATTATGAATTAATAAATACATAAATTTTATTTTTTGTATTCTGTTTCATGGTACACTTTATGTGTTTAAAAATTAATAACAAAACCGGATAATAATAAACGTTTTGGTTTTCACGTCTGTAAAACATATTATATTTATGTTCTAAAAAACCTTTCTAGGCATAAAATAATTTATTTAATATCAATATTTCAATAATATATTTGATGTAAACATAAAAGTTTAAGTCTTATAATCTCCAGCAATACTGGCTAGTGTATATGGATAGTGGGTGTGGACCTCGAGTGTATAATAAGTTTTAACAGCTATGAGAATATTCTACGACTTTAACACACTTATTTAAATTGTAAATTTGTTCCAACACACAGGGTTCGTTTATTATCCTTAAAGTTTTTAAACGAATTAACAAACTAGCACATAAATCAGAGATATAATTATCTGAATAAAACTACATATTATAGCCAACTTTTCGTAATGGAAGTGTTAACATTGTCACGAAGACAAACAGCGATTAAAACTTTGATACATGTCACGACTTATTAACATACCCTATCAAACATCTAGAAATATTAATAATCAGTGAGAATAGTTTGTAGATTAACGATGTTTTATATATTTCCTGATGAATTAGTATATATTTCCTTGAAATATATATTTTTGTTTTCATTATGTATTTCACCGCAGATTTTTAAATCAAAAAGATTTTTTTTTTATTATCAAAATACCCACACATTACAATTTAATATATTTTTTGTTAAGTTACAAATAATCATTAAGTTAGGAAGATCTCGAACTGCAAGCCTGGTCCATTGAACTGGTGAAATAAATAGCAAAATTACTCTTATTCTTCTTCTTCATTCTTCTTCAGCCCTCCTTCGTCCAGTAATGAACATAGACCTCCCCCTGAGACCTCCACATCTTCCTATCTTGGACATACCGCATCTAGCCAATTGTCTTATATCATCAGACCACCTTGTTTGAGGCCTTCCAACACTTCTTTTGCCCGTTCTAGGTCGCCATTCTAGCACTTTCTTAGTCCATCTGGAGTATGTGGTTCGGGCGACATGCCCTCCCCAGCTCCACTTCTGCTTGGCAACCTTTTGGACAACGTCGATTGTTTTGGTTTTCTCTCTTTTCCACAATTTTGTCTAGTTTAATTAATTCTATCTCTTAACGAAATGCCCATCATTCTCCTCTCCGTGGCTCTTTGTGTTACTGCTAAATTTTGTAGCATTTAACTTTAACTTTTGATGTCATAAACAAACTTCTTTGGTTCATTAGTTCTAATAAACAAACTCAATGTCTAAAATATTAGACTTCTAAAGGTTAACCTGATTACCTTTAAAGCTTTGGTAACATAACTCTGCACCATACAGGATAATGGTATTCAAGCAATATGTTCAGAAAAGTTCAGAATGGGATCGATTAAATCACAAAGTATATTTTTATCGGAAATAGATAAAGCCAATACATTTAGCAGTTGATTTTTATTAAATAATTAAACACATCGTTCTCTATAGTTTTGAATGATGTTTTTATAATTTAATGTCATACTGTTACCAAACTTATTTGTTTTAAAAATATGTTTTTTTGTTTAATATAGATGTATTATTTTTTATATATATGTTTTCACATCTAAATAAAGTTTCTATTACTATTGCTATAAGTGGATCATCAACATAAAAATAATTCGTAAAATATTTGAAATTAAATACCGCACGAGCGTGTTTTATTGTTCCTTAATCATAAAAACGCTAAATATTTTATATATTATTTTTACAATGCCAACATCGTTTCATTCAATATTCTTTAAAAAGATCGGTGTTTTTTCGTAAAATATTGAATTATTTGTAGAGAAAAGAAGGGACAGAATAGCGTCATATTGATAGCTCAAAAAACATCCCGGAATGCATCATTATTGGTAAAAGTTTCCGGAACTGCCCGACTTCCGGCAGCGAAATAGCTTAGGGCATTTAAAGTGCTCAGTATTTGGCACGGAGGGGTGATCCTGAAATGCTTTACTATCCATCACATAGCATGCCCAAATACCTACCTTCACTATCATATTCAAACCTGCTTTAAGCAGGTAGAAATACTCAAAGTAAACAGAAAATTAAAATAACAAATTTAAAGTTTCCTGAGCTTGGGTTCACTTTGAAATATTTTACAGTTAAAAATTGAGAAGCATTATTCAAATATCCTTCAAAATCAAATGGGGTCTAAGCGACTATTAGATATATAAATTTGAAAAGAATCGAATGAGTACTTTAGTCTATAATCGATAAGGTAGAATAAATACTCCACGCCGTATATAGCACATATTACACAGCAGACACAGATACATTGTAATGAAACTTTCAGAATACAATCTCAGCATCATAATAGTAGATAATCTGCAATAAAAAATAGCCTTAAAATTGCGAATTCACTACTCCCCACTGTATCCCCTTGGGTTAGTGAAGAGTAAAATATTTTTTTTGTTTATAGAAAGCATCGATACATGTTCTTCTTGAATTTCCGTGTCAGATCCCCCCAACGCGAGGTTGTGCAATCAATTGGGTAAATGCCTCTTTATTTTGTGCAATATGGAGCAGCTCTCCGACGGACAGACTTAATTGATACATCTCTATATTTATTAATGATGCTATAATATTGAATGAACGATGACAGCGAAAAATCTTACGAAGAAATTTCGTTATTAAAAAAACATACTAACTCGTCGTAAAAAATTGATAAGTACCGTACTAAAGATTACAAAATTCCGTTTATGCTCTCATCCAGTCTCGACATAATAGCTTCGAGTTAAAACTTTCCGTATAACAGTGCAGTAAGTTGTAAAAATAAAAATTTAAAAAGATGACTTGAATAATTTTCAAAACTGGAAGGGAATCTAGAAACGCTCCCCAGTGTAGGCTATCCAGTTTTTACTCTACCAACATTCATTGTGAGTTTCTTCTACGAGAGTTGAAGGGATTAAAATACAAAGGCAAGAAAATCTCTGAAATTTTGTTTATGTCAAAAAGTTTCGTATAATAAAAGAAATATAATTTTAGAGCACGCTTTTCTCGTAAGCAGCCTTGGTTGGTTCCTAGAGAACAACACCGTACAATAATCCAATGAATGGAAACCATTATGAAAACATAATATAGGTAGAAAATGTAATTCAGCCTCAACAAACGGATTAACACCAGAGATTTGGGAATTATTTTTGTTTTAATTTAGTTGAAGACAATAAAACGCATTACAAACGTTTACCGGAACGAAAATCTTATGCCTTAATCATATTTGACCAAAAATCTCATGTTTATTTTCAGAAAAAAAAATCGAGAGTGAAAATCTTCCTGAGTTAATCAAAATGAGTTTACCTTATCCTATTGAAAAATTAAAATTGCAACTTCTATTTTTGATTTTATACAGGTAAAACTGGAATAATAACAGGTACCTATTATTAAGTACGTTATTTAAGTTCACTTTAAAATTACACCTTTTTTTATATTCTTTTTTTTTAATCAAATAAAAAACTTTTTTGGTAAAATAAAACAAGCAGTTAAGCAACATATTTGACACCAGAAATCATTCGTGTACCAAAAACATCGAAATACATATTTACACACATACATTTCCATACACAGTAAAAGTACATACAAAGGGGAGAAACCGCACTTGAAGTTCCAATGATAAAAAAAATATTCAAAGAATTATGTAGATAGGAACATAATATATATTTCCCCGTTGCCCACCATGACACATCAAAAACCCTCCCCCAAGAGATGTTCTCGTCAGCAAAATAATATTTTCCAGCATCTTCTATGTAAACTTTTAAGTAGTCCGCAAATATTATATGAAATGTCTCTCTGTCATTCTATCGGATTATCGTGTGTTTTACCTTTCTTTCTCGATCTTATATCCTCTTTCTATAATATATTGTAAATCCCGTGGGGACTTACGAAAAGGATAAGAATGTATTTGATGAAATACATTCAACGTGAAAATATGTCTTTAATTTAGCTCGCACATGTACATATATGAAAATTGATTTAGGTACACAGTATAGAAATACTCGCACATGTGAACAAAAAACTGGAATAAACACATGTACCTTTTTTATTTTAAGTAATAATAAACACTTAATTTTATATAGTAACGAACCACCCTGACCATCATCATCATCACCAATGGCGCTACAGCCCATCATGAGCTTAGGCCTCTTCAAGAACTTTCCACCATTCCACCCGGTCCATCGCCCGCACCTTCTAATTAGTTACACCAATCGCTTTTAAGTCCCTTTCTACACCATCCATCAACCTTCATTTGGGTCTTCCCATGTTTCGCCTCCAATCTGGTCATGTGTTGAGAATCTTCTTCGGGACTCAGTTCTCCTCCAGAAGCGCATTTTCGTATCGTTTACTCAGGACCCAGCACTCACCTCCGTACACAAGTACTGGTCTACCCTTATGTGTTATCAAATATTTATTTATTTTGCATTTTATATAACAAATAATAAAAATGGCGAAGAGGATAGAAGGAAAAGACGAGGTCGCTTTAGAAACACATGACAAAACCACGTAAATAACAACTCGAATGGAGTCAATATAAGAACAATTGGTGATCATGTAAGTTGCATGAATGTGAACAATAATTTTCATTAAATAAATCAATACACAAAGTACATGTCACTTGTCAGTGATTATTGTCGTAGATATTTTTGATAAAACTTCAATAGATGCACAATATTATTTTTGTTCACCATTTATTATGCTAACATGTCAAATATTATAACAAGTAACTTCTGACACCTATAAAACTTGTATAAGTTTTACGGAAAAAATAACTTGACTATATTTATAACACAACATCAATGCATATTATGACTCACCATGCAAATCCCCATGTAACCAAGGAAATTGAAAATAAAAAAAATTCACGGGGCAACCGGAGAGGGATTATAAAAAAGCTGAGGAGTTTTGTTTGATTTTCTTTTCCTTACAATTTCCTATTCATTGAGGGAGATTTATTGAAATTTACTTTCAATATACTTACACTTCTATTTATATTGATTCAACATCATAAAAGAAAGTAAAATTTCTTATTATTTACCTTATGTACGTGGTGCTGACAAAACTGTCAATGTATAATTTTATATTTATAAAACTAAGCAGTTAAAAAATAAATCATTTTAAATTTGAACTTTTGATTTGAACGATTGAGACAGCGTTTTATTGTAGAATTGTAATGAATATAAAATACTAATATGTAGGTAAAAAAAAATTAAACAGTTGGTACGAATTTGATTTTCTATAAAAGAAAAAGTAATAAAACACACTTACCTCCGTTTCACTAATAATTTCATGTTTAGGCACCAACCGGTATCGGTATGTAAAAGACCATCTTCGCACTTTGACGATGGTCTTTTACATACTGATACCATTAAATTACTAGTGAAACTCAATCAAGTGTGTTTTATTTATATTTTATAATGAAATTTCACCAAAAAATATCCGTCGACAAAATTGATAAATTTGATTCATGTTATTGGGACGACTACGACAGTTTCA
The DNA here is from genome assembly GCA_963576475.1 of Molanna angustata. NCBI lineage: Eukaryota > Metazoa > Arthropoda > Insecta > Trichoptera > Molannidae > Molanna > Molanna angustata. The sequence goes on along the minus strand of OY754967.1, from coordinate 25,691,843 downwards.
CCTTATAGGGGCCTTTTCAGCCAATATCAATTAAAAATAAATAAAAAAACAGTGGTTTGTGGCCAACACTTAAATCTTCATTACATACTACGTAAACAGTTTTTCTTCTCGAATGTAAAATTTTAAATCCCTAAATGCATTTTATGAAGTACAATTCTATCTAATAAATATGTGACATGATAGTAGAATGTGGTTTTCGGTTCTCTCTGCCTACCCCGTGAGGAAGATGGCGTGATATATAGTAGTGAAGAGTAAAAAATATACTTTTCTATAGAAACACATACAATATCAATATGAAGTTAGAACTCAAATTTCCCATACAGAAGCTATTTTACTTCTTACTGTTACATACACATTTCATACAAACATGCAATTTCACATCACTTAATATAACAGACCATGTTTTTTTTCCATTCGTTACAGGTTGACAATCCCTGATTCCTTTTTTTAAGTGTATTTAAATTGTATCAAAAATTTAATCAAAATGAAAAATCTAAATTATCCAGACCGTGAGTGCATTTTGAAAATTTCGAAAGATAAAATCATAAAGAAAAAACCAACGGAAATCTATGGAAAACTAATAAGCTCTAAGTTTATTAGATATTTGATATGGATATGTAGTCAATCGGACATATAGTTTGGGCTGTAAAGAGGACATACAAAAAAACAACGTAAATATGAAACCATATAGAAGAAACTAACGGTTGTCTATGGCAAACTAATCATCTCTAGGTCTATAATGCACTTTACACATACATAATATGATGATAATATGAAGTCGATCGGACTTGTAGTTTGGGCTGTAGAGAGCACACAAAAAGGATATGGCGTACGGTGTTCGTCATATGTACATACAGACACATCACAACCCCATGATACCCGTTGAGAAATTGATGTAAAAAAATACGCTAAAAATGAACTCTCAACATAGAACCCGTTGAGAAATTGATCTTTTTAACCTTTTTTATTTATAAAATCATAATTTCAGTGATCACGCCTTTTATGTTAGGATATTTAACGGTATATGAGCAGATTGTATCTTGCCATTAATTTACAGCCAGTCTTCTACCAGTATTTTGATGTGTGTAATTATGAATCTTCGGAATTCTTAATAATCAAATGAATAGTAGAAGCAAAAAGAGGAACTTTGAAATAATAATATTAGTTTATAAAATAAAAACGATAAATTTAAAATGATAAATTTGAAAAAATATTATGCAGAAGTATGTATTAATGTATGTATATACCTACATGAAAGTTCACATGTTTAATAATTCTGTATTGTCTAACTTATAAATTATCCATTAGTAAGCAGGTAAGTTACTTTCAAAATGAGAAGAACATAAGACAGAATGATGAGTAGGTATAGATAAGAACTTGAAGAAAGTTTTTCGAAGCGGAAAATTAAGACTACGTACGGTTGACAATATGGTCGGCTTATCAAAGTGCCTTGTTTACAATACTAGGGTTTTCTACAGCAAAATTCTCTAAATAAATCCGGTAAATAGGGAAAATTTATGATAACCTACTAAAATATTCATATTATAAAAGCAAAACCTATTTTAACTTCGCAATATTTTGAAACATCTGCAGTACGGCTATCCCAATCGATTGTTACCACAGCCCTGGTATTATAATTTTTTTTAAAAGTAAATGGAATGTGTGATGTAAATATTAAATCAAACTTGCACTGCATAATTTATAAAAAAATATCTCGGATTTATGTATATACAAAGCCATCTTGTAAAGTTTGACCAAATTTATTTTATATAAATGTGCTGCATATTTTTACTTTTATTCTTAAATTTCGTTTAACTAGGTATCACGATAAGTTGTCATGAAAGTTTTCCGGATAATGTAAACTTATCATTCATTTCGATCAAATTTAGATGTATACGCGTAGTAACACACCACTTTCGTATTTTAGGGAACATTAGTAAACGTGTATCGAACTTCCGTGATGTCGGTATCACCGGATCTCGGTTTCCTGGATGGCAACCCTGCTAGACCCCGTGATGGAGGAAAGGTTTGACACCTGCAACTTGACGATGGCAACTTCCGCCTTCTGACAGTCAAATTTATAATTTTCGCGGGGAAAATGCTTTCATTCAACGGCAAATTATCATTATTATTTGCCTCTCTACATAGAAAGGGAATTAATGAGTTTCGTTGACGGCTTTTCGAGAACAATGAGTTATCGCAAAACCGGTATTTCGGAATCAAACAGAATAATTTTTGTATAGCGAAGCGTTTCTCGGAGTAACGAAATCAATCTCATGCTAATCTATCATTAACAAATATTAACTTAAGGTTTCGTCGACGCAACAATATGTTTTAGGTCTTGAATTATTGATAGTGCTCATAGTTGTTTCAGAAACGTAGTGTAAAAGAATGAAACTTAACATAACTAAAGACATCCATTTATTATTTCATATTAAAATATCACGTGAAAAATTACAATGAATGAAATACACCAAATACGGAATATTATTTAATAATTAACTACTTACGAAAAATAATTCCTTAATAGGATATTGAAAAACTTTCGATCACTCAAGTGCTATCTATTTTCAAATTTTAAAGTTAATAAAATATTTGTTGGTGACAATATTTTCCACCCAACTACTGTTTTCAGATCAGAGAATCAAGAAATTAAAAATATTAAATAATTCTTCTGTACGTAGGTATGTATGTCACTGAACTCCTCCTAAACGGCTAAACCGATTTTTGTGAAACTTTTCATGTGTGTTTATGTGAATCCCTGTATGGTTTAGATTCACAAAAATGAATTTTATACATGAATATAATAAAATAATAATAAAAATATCAATCGTTATTAATATTTTCGGAATATGCATTTTAAATACTGGCATCATTGCTTTCGATATGTCATAATATTATGCAATGTTGGTTACGTCATTAAAACTTGTTTTTCTCAACGCTCGCGCTGTCTGAATGTTGCCTTTTTAAGGTGAAACAAGACTGAAATATGGGTATACACCCATGTGTCGTGCTTCCTTTTATACGGTAATCCACACCCGCACACCTGTAGCTGTGGGATATGTTGTGATAGCGTGTGGTATTTTTATGTATGTTAAACCAGCTAATAACAGGCACGCCATCGTTCGTGCAGGACAACGTCTGTCGGGTACGCTAATTTATAATAAAATTCTCAATATTTTGCTTTTAAAAAACACACATCAATATTAACTGCAAACTTTATTAAATCGATTCTATAGCTAATTTTAGAAAATGACGCAATTGAAATCTATTATATGATAAAGGTAGAGAACGAATGGCTAGAACAAGTAGAAGAATATTTATACGGGATGGTAGACCTGAACTGAGACGATTCATGGATGTAAAAGAACGCAAGAATGTTTACAAGGATAGAGGCGTATGGCGCTCGGTTCTCTTTGCTTACCCCGTAAGGGACATAGCGTGATGGTATGTATGTATGAAATCCAATGATATTATTGAATGTTTTGGTAAACCAAATTAAGTATTTCTGAAACAGCGAAGATCACTCCACTGCACGGAATTTGGAAACTCAAATATTAAACCAATTTAATTTCAATATACTTGTAAGGAACCATAACTATCAGACTTTGAAGATTTTCCCGTTAATTGCAACAGTTCTCTTTAAGTTTTCTCTCCGGCCACTTTTGAAAGTTTTATGTATTATTTATTGTTCAAATAACATGCGTTTAGAAATTTAAAACTAGTTAAGTTAACATAAACTTACCACAATCATAAATTTCAAAGCAAAAGTATATATATTTTTTAATAAAAAATAATTTAATTGATAAATAAACACAACTAAATTAAACATTTTAAAAATAAACACTTTTTCTCCACAAAATTGATTAGCATAAAGATGATATAATTCGTATATTGTGCAAGACAAAATGCAAGGAAAATCAGACTTAAAATATAATATATAAATATCAGAGTGTTTCCAAATATGAGACAATATGAGTTTTTAGAATTTCATATTTGAAAATCAATATCAAAGTAAATAATTATAATTCACAATCAAGAATTATATTATTTGTGTGTCTTGAATTATAAATTTAAAGTTATACAAATGTACCAATAAATTACATAATTAAAATCCAATGTTCATTATAAGAAAATTAGCAGAAGTGTTAAAAGAAAACTCAGAGGAAAACTTTAAATTTCCGGTAACTAGCCGCATTTTCTAATTTAACCTTTTGCAAACTAATGTAACTCTTGTAAGAACGGAAGGAAAGGAAACTTGTAAATTCTTATAATGGCCAATAATTTATATATGTTGGAGGAAAATTATTCTTTAAAACCCTCTTAAATTATTCTTTATCTCACTGAGCTGCTAAAAAATAGTAAATAATTGTTAAACAGATTTAGGGCGGTGTAAAATATTAACGAAAGGGTACTGACGGTTAAAGGTTTCCAATAGAATTTAAAATACAAAAAACAGCTTAAGTAGGTATTTAAAATTCTTATTATTATTTTTATGCCATGTAAGGTCCCTCTACTTTGATATAGGTTTCTCTGTCATCTTTTCAATTTTAAATATTAATATACATAGGTACATAATTATATTAATAGTGACAGGCAACTCCTTCACATTCGCTGTGACATTATATAATTTTTTTTATTTTTTCATATTATCACTCCTATGTAGGTACATATTAATAATAAGTTGAAATGTGTTTTCTGTAACCATTTATTATTTTTATTCTTGTATAAACCAAAACCATTTAAAATAACTTGTTGGTCATGAAAATAACTTACCGAGTGCTTGAGCAATGACGTCGACGATATTAGGTATATCTGTAAAAAACGAAATATTTTTTTTAGTAAACAAGTTTCAAAATTAAAATAGAAAAATAAAAATAATAAAACTGTAAACTTATACTTGTTATTTGTTCAAGGATACTTTTTAGAGAAGTTTAATTATTGTTTAATTTGAAATCTTAATGAAATCATTTAACCAAGTGAAAGTAGACTTTGAAAAAATAACTTTTTACTGCCATTATACAGATTATCTTCTTCTTTTTCTTATTCTTGCTCATCTATCCCGGTCGATCAAGGGCGGGGCCTCCTTGTACGTATGAGCCAGAATCTTCTGTCCTGGGTTGTCACAACGGGAACACTGAGCCGCCAACTTCTTCTCAATAATGGATTATGTTACTGTGGGTCTGCCTTTACCCTTAGATCTAGCTGGGGTTACTATATAGACCCATTAACAAATAAAATATACCTACATTATATTTTACAAGTATTTTATTTTATTTAATAAACGATAGTAAATATGTAATGTTTTTTTTTTTGTTGAGTATCAGAATCTTCAATATTTGAGGTTACCTTTATTTGCTTGTTGCTACAAGAGAACTGTTTTTACATAATATTATTTTTAATAAATTATTACAAATTTATGAACTAAGATAATGAAATGAAAAGTAAATTCTGGCAAAACGTTGAATTCAATAAAATGAAGGTTACATAAACAAGATATAAATATAAAAATATACGTACAATAACCATCTATAATAACCATTATGGTTTCACGTTGGTTGGAATATTTCTTAGTGTTTTTATATTTCTTTTTGAAATACAACATAACATTATGTCTTATCTTAATGTGAATCATTTTGTCATTCTGTCCAAATAAATACTATTATTATACTCGTTATATGTTTAAGTTATTATTTTCCGCTAACATCCGGTATTGCCTAGGGAACACCATTTGGCCCATTTCCATAACTCTTTAAAACATACAAATGGGAAACATGTCGAGAGAGAAAGAAAATTCTCAAACTTTGTATAATTAAAACAGAAAGTTTGATCATAGGTCGTGCAATAGAAATGAGAAAACTATATCAAGTTAGTGTCGAAATTTGTACCAATCCTTTTGATTTCAGTTTGAACGTATTGACCAAAGTTAATTAATTACATTGCCCATCGTGAAAAGTTGAGAAAAAACTGAAACCAATTAAAAGTTCGGGGAAATTCATGTTTCATTACCGATATCCTCGTGACCTGGTACAGAAAGCAAGGACAGAAGAGGAAACTTGAGAGTGGCTATTTAATTACCGTGCGAATATACCTGCCGTGGGTGCCTGGCCTTGTTATATTAAGTACTAAATAATTCCATTATTATTTTTGCAAACTTTGCGCTAATTTTATTACGTCTTTGTAGAACTTTAAAAATTTTCGTCATTACCAAAGTTGCTTCGCGGAAAATTAATGAAATATCGAAAATATGCCGGACGAGCTGAAAACCTTATAAAACTTTTTATTCTACAAAAAGTTTGTTCGGTTACTTGGAGATTTTTTAATAGATTTACTTTTTACCTCACCAAAAATAAGGCGACGATAAAAAATATGTCACTAGTTCACTCAGCCTTCATTTGAAAATGTGATAATAATTTATTTATTGGAAATTGGATGAGGAGTTTTGATAATGAATTTTTTATTACATAATAGTTTTTTTTTAAAAATATGAATGAATGAAAGACAAATCATCACTAATGATGAACAAAGTAGCAAAGACATTGTATATTAGACCTATTTTTTTCACTTTCATTCCTTTTTTTGATGTGCATATACAATTTTGTCATACATTGTAATCTGGTTGCTTGGAAAAATTTGCCTTATGGCAATAAGCCCGCCAGTGTATTATATTTTTTTTTGTATTATGTAGAAGAAGATAAATAAATATTTTTTGGAGCAGTCAAACAATCTTATTCATTAACAATTATAATGTCAAAGTAATGAAAACTATAAATTTAATATTTTAAATGTAATTTTGGAATTCGCACACACGGATACAATAACAATTCATATGAAACGAGGAAAAATCGTAAAATATTTTTCTCCGATTCACTGATAAAAAGTACCTACACAAAAATGACACCAGGTAAAGGGTAAATGATACAAAAGGGCACCAGGGAGGAAATAATAGAGGCTAACGCTGGACCTTCATCCATCACTGAACATAAAAATATTCGACATCATAAAAAAGATACGTGACAAATGTCAAAAAAAAAAAATATATAAAAATGACTTTTTATGGATACTTGATTAAGGTAATAAGGATATGAAGTATATTTTGCCAAAAAACACTCGAAATCAGAATGGAATTTTTGAACCCTTTAATTTATTTTACCACTTCACAATTTCAAAATTGAACTTTTAAATACTATAGGTACCTACTTACTAAGTTTAGCTAATTTTTAATATAATATATCACAATAAACCACGATCCGAATACAACAGAAAGGGTGTAAGTAATATAATAATATAATAGAAAAATAAAAAAAAACAATGCAACCTTAAGAAAATTTTAAGTAACTTTATATCGTTCTGACAATTTTTTTGACAAAAAATAAATTCAATGTATATGCGCATATATGTATTTGCAATAGTACAATATTCGATTTATAATCTTTGAGAATCTATTTTTTGTCAAATCTATCTATAAAATACAATTTTTTTTAAATTTTTCATTTTAAAAGTACTTTTATAAAATATTCCCCAATATTTTATTTATACTACTAATATATTTATCATTTTTTCCCAAATGGCCTGCACTGGTATTTCAGTTATCAAAAATACCAGCAGGTACAAAAAATATAAGTTTAGATGGGTGGTGACAGAGCGGTTAGCGCGCTGGTTTTATAATCCAGTGGTCGCGAGTTCAAATCCTGCCACGACCGCTATCGTTCACCTATAGCACATGCATCTATGCTTAATTTAGGGAATATATGAAAATGTATATTTACTTGATTCAATGAAAAATTCATTTAAAAAAAGGACTTGCATACATACTACGCCTTCACTCAAAAATAAACATTTATTTGTTTGGTTTATTATTTCACTTACATATTTCAGTCGAATATTTAAAAGTAGCATATACGCAAACAATGGATTTTTCACTGTCGTGAGTCAATACTTTTTATGACAATTTCTTCAACATCTCAATAGAGACGAAGTTGGAATATTATAGAAGAACCAGGAAATCAGGGCACCTACAGGGCTTACGACCTGTCATCGGCTGGTTTACGTGTCCACTTTATGCGCTTGCGCAACGTCATCTCATATATAAGAATTGTTGCTTTAAATCATTGTTTACAAAAAAACAACATCGCATTAGATGGCTTACAAAAAAGGTTTCTTCGTTGTTTCATAGATGGCGATAGTAAAAATGTGTTATTTCCATACAAATTGTATCCCATTATTGAAATATATAGAACTTTCAAAAATTGTGTTCAAAAGGGAACTCAATAAAAAGGCATAATTGGTGAACGTTGCACAAGCGCATAAAGTTATCACGTAAACCAGCTGATGACAGGTCGTAAGCCATGTAGGTGCCTTGATTCCCGTCTCTTTTGAGATGTTAAAGACATCTTCATATATATTTCAGTTTGGTATTTGCAACTTTTCATATTCTGAAATAAATTATCTAATATATTGAATTAATTTTTTTTTACCAAAACGATTTAAATGAACGCGTTTAAATATTTATATATTTTTTCATACTTCCAACAAAATATAAAATATAAAATTCAAAAAAAAAAAAAAATAAATAAAATTATAAAATAAAGTTCCCTCTCTCAAAATATAAAATGTTATCAGAGAAGCTCCAGCGCATCAAACATTTTCACAGAAAAAAACACACTAAATTTTCATACAACCAACGTGACTGTATTAATTGTGTTAATTTTTCATTTCAAATTCATGTAAAAGAGGCGGCATAGCTCCATCATATTAATTTGATATAAATTCCGGGAAAAATGCTCCCGTTAAAAAGAGGTTTGGTCTTTTTCTGCCGAGTCTTTTTAATTGAGTTCCTTGTTACGGTTACGTTATTGAGGGGCAATTTATATCATACCGTGAAGGTAAAAATAAACCACTTTCCAATAATAATAATTTATTATGAAATATGGGTTATTTTTTCATGGCTTGTATAAGGACTAGGTATGGCATATAGCGTACGGTACTAGTATTACTACGTGACTTGACTATAAAAATACAACTGATTTTGTGCAGTGAAAAAAAAGACTCTTGGGAAATTACGTTAAAAATAACGCATTTTGAAAGAAAATCGATTAAAAAAACACCAATTAGGAGCCCAGCCCCCTAGACAATGTGTCATTTTGCTAAGAAAAGAAACAAGAAAAGATAACTCAATGTATGGAAGTGTCAGTCACGTGACAACTGTCTTGATTTGCTCCCGAACAAAACTTCAAAGTAAAAAATTCACAAACTTTTTAACCAGCAACTCAAGGCACCTACAGGGCACCTACGAATAATGTCCCAACTTCGTCTCTATTGAGATGTTACAAAGTTTGTCAGTAAAAATATCATTTTTCTCCCGACAGGGAAAAAATCCAATGTTTGCGTATATGCAATTAAAAAAATATTCGATAAAAAATTCACCTTGGTTTGTTTAATGTTTATGTATTTTTTTAACTGAATATTGAAAAGCAAATTATTTCATAATATATATGTAAATATAATTATTTAAATTTATTATATGTAAATAAAATTTATCGTCAAAATCTCTCATAATTATTCTTACATTTGTAGTTATACAGATTTCAGTACACCAGGCGTTTACTTATAAAAAAATCATATTGGAAAATACTGTCTTACTATTTTTTATCCAACGTTTATTATAGACAATATCCCTTAATAATTCATTTTTTATCTTTGCATTGGTAACATTTCTTAGTGCTGTCGGATGGATGAAACTTAAGTTTGCCAGATGTGACAACATAATATGAGATCACGCTAAGTTGGATCAATTAATAGGTAGTGTTCGTCAGAAAGAAGAATAATAAAAGTTGTTTTTTGATACACCCTCAAAACAATAAATGAGTTTTTAATTTATTTATAAAAGCAAAGTATCCATAAATTTACAGAGCAGCGGAATATTTTAAGTGTTAGCAACTTCGTAGAAATAAATTCACCAAAATGATTATGCAAACTTACCCACACGAATGTGTGTAACATAATAATGTGGAATGCACTATAATTTATTTTCATTTTCGTGAATTTAATTTTTTGTCGTAGCATTATTTATATTTATATTTTTTTTTTTCATAAAAAAAACACTGACGCAGAATTTGATTTAACATACCACGGAAAATTCTATGAAAATTCCATATCGGTTAATATACAAAATATTTTAAATGAGGGGAGCAAGTAACTGTTTATTAGATAATATTTTTTTATAAAAAAATTTACGCATGATGAAAATATTTTTTTTAATTTAATATGATCATATCTCATGGTAATTCAAGAAATAAAATGTCGGAAAATATTTATTACAAAATATATATTCGAAAATACGTTAATAATAAAAACGTATTGACAAAATATTTAAAAAAAAAAAATAAATCGACATTTGACCCCGACGTGATTTGAACACGCAACCTTCTGATCTGGAGTCAGACGCGCTACCGTTGCGCCACGGAGTCGTATGACGATAGCGACGTACAAATGTATTATACCGCACTCGCTTAAGGAGAACACCGCAGTATATGATGTACGCGGGCATACATGATGTACGTAAACACCTACCTATTGGACATACCTTATGTAATTCAATTATGTTAAACTTCAGTACAAGCAAGTTGCACACTAAAAAATCGGACTTAATGCACGGCACGCAATGGTTTTTATTATAAAATATTACATTACGTATAATAATGTTATTTTGACAGGTGTGGAAAATATTACGATTATTTTTTTTTAACCGTACAATTATAATACTATAGAATACTCTATAGTCTGCAGTAAGTGAGACTGCTTTATATGTTGACTAATTTGGTCAACATTTTGCTACGAGCATTCAGTAATCATTTGGCCGTCTGCGTGATACGTTCTCCAAATAGGGAATTTTTTAACTGCTTGCAAAATTATTTATGGAATAGCAAAATAGCAAAATTATAGCAGAGTCATACATATATTATATTGACACGAGCCGGCCAATAAAACGGCTTCACTTTTTTAGCGAGGTATTGTATGGGAATGAGTATTCTATAGTTTTATTATTATTATATGATTTTAACATGTACATCATAAATAAATGTATTTGAATACATGCAAATAAAACCTACATATATGATTGTTTCGTTAAAGCACGTTTAGGTATTTTCATTTATGGCAAAATTGTAATATTAATTTTATAGTTATGAATATTAATAATAATAACAAACACATTACAAAGATTATAATCACTTCATTATAGTTATTGTAAAGAAATGTATTTTTTTCGAAAATTAAATAACATTTAAAAATTATGACTTTTTTTCACGTAAATATATGCGTTGTGTTGTCCTCCACTTGTCCATAGTAAAATTATAAGTACGATTAAAACAAACTATCAGCAGATAACTCTAATTGGATGATAAATTATTATATTAAATGTAGCACTGTAATATATAGCTATTAGTCTTCCAAAAATTTATAAATAAAATAATTCAAAAATACCTACATTCTCCATTGTAAAAGTAAGTTCTCAGCGAAAAATCGAAATTCGGATCGCATTTAAGTGTCAAGTATAAGGTCGCAGGCCGCTAACCTTAGCAAGCATAAAATTGCAAATATAATGTTTACTGCTCTAAGGCTGTGTTATCGAACAAAGATTAAAGAAAAAGTATAGTTAAAATACTTTGGTTTCATAAAATTGTTCAACACTTTTGATGTTTCATTGAAATCTAATGCCGTCAAATGACGCATTTTTGAACAATTTCATGAAATCAAAGCATTTTAAATATATTATTACCGTTACTTTTGTTGAAAAAACCCAGCCTTAGAATGTATTTCTCGAACAGAGATTAAAGTAAAAGTATAGTTGAAATACTTTGAATTCGTGAAATTGTTCAAAACTTTTGGCGTTTCATTGAAATCTAATGACGTCAAATGACGCATTTTTTAACAATTTAATGAAATCAAAGTATTTTAACAATACTATTACCGTTACTTGTGTTGAAAAAACCCTGCCTTAGGCTGTATTTCTCGAAGAAAGATTAAAGTAAAAGTATAGTTGAAATACTTTGATTTCGTGAAATTGTTCCAATTTTTTGTTGTTTCATTGAAATCAAATGCCGTCAAACGACTCAATTTTGAACAATTTTATGAAATCAAAGTATTTTAACTATGTATATTATTACCGATACTTTTGTTGAAACAACCCAGCCTTAGTGTGTATCGTAGATCAGCGATACATTTTATGTACAATATTGTGCTACCGCGCAGCACAATGTTGGAACAACGATTCGGCTCGTAATATTAACCAATTAATGGTATAAAGACTGGTTGACACGAACTGGCCTCTCCCCGTAGAATGCACCTATACAATACTTCACCAACCTGCGTCGCTTCACACGTCCCATTAATTACTATGGTAAACATTTGGTACAGTCTACAAAGGTAAACAAAAACCGTCAGTGCATGCAATTATTCGTAGAGTAAGGTGTAAAGCGTGCTTGATATTCTTCTTACTTTCTTGTGATTAAATGTAATATGTTTATACTTTTATGTAGGTTTTCTTTTTTTTATACATGTACCATTTTCATTATGCCGAATACATAGACATCTTCAATGACTCAATTGATATTTATAAAAGATACCTTTACATTGTACTTGTGAGCGAGGCCAAGCATTGAATAGTTTTTTTCGCTTTTTTAAATACCTACTTACATGTTTTCACATTTTTTTCTTTTTACTTACATTATCTTTTTCATGTATATTTTTTCATTATCTTTTTCGTGTATATTGGTAGGTATTGTTTGTTTATTATTTCGTTTCTTATATTCATTTGTTATAACTTCTTTTATATACCTAAGTGTGTTTTTTTAATGTAGTCTGTTTGTGTATATATATAATTGTGTTTGAATTCTGTTTATGTGTATGTGTAAAAGGCTATTAAGCCGTAAAATTAAAATAAAATAAAATAAATAAATAAAAAAATAACTGTTACCGCTGGTTGTCTGGAAGAAATTGCCACTAGGCAATATGTCCGCCATTTGTGCTAGCAAATAAGCAATGTACAATAAAGTATAAAAATAAATAAGTAAATAGCGCGAAATTTTTTTTCGTCGTTTATTTTACAAACATCCATTCATTTTCTTCAATAAATGAATGTAGAAGAAGCGTTTGCTTCGAAACTAATCGTATAGTGGTTTAGACAAATTGAATTACAGATAATACATAAATAAACTCTATATTTTCATAGAATATATTATGTGAATTTAGTTGTTTAAATCCGTATGAAATAAATTATAATTATAGTCCTTTCCTTTTCAGCCTGGTCATAGACAATCTTAGAAGAAATGCATAGCAATCGCTACCGTGGTGTATCCTGTATGGTCATTATGTGCTCCTAATCTTTCTGTATGGGATAATTGAGTGATCAACTTCATATTGATACTGTATGTATGTGTCTCTATAGACAAGTGTATTTTTTTACCTCTTCACTACTATCTTCCTCGACGGGTAGGCAGTGAGAACCGAACACCGCATTCTTCTATCTTGACACATATACATCGCCTCATCAACATTGATACATTGACTCAAACATGCTCGTCTTGCTAGTAATGCAAAATTTTTACATCAATTTCTCAATAGCTATCTATCATGGAGAAAGTGCACTACATGAATTTCATGACAATGTTTTTGAGTGTACCTATGTTGTATTGTGAAAACTTTTGTGCTCTGGGAATCTTCTATTCATAATTTTTTTAAAGAATATATAGAAATGTACTTCATAAAAATGCATTTAGGGATTGGCAACCTTTCAAGAAAATTTTTATTTGGAGTCCATAAAATAATGGTTTTTAGATTTAAATCAATACTCTCCAAACATTTTTTATTTTTTATTCTCTAATGGATTATTCTTTAATTTAATAAAAAATAATACATTTTAGTTTGCGAAATGAAAACGTTTGAGTATGTGCCTAGTAAGAATATTTGAATAATCGAATTTGATTTAGCGGTATTTTTGGCATTCTTTAAAATGTTCAGACGTAATTTAAATATAGACTGACAAAATGGCACATCTCACTCCCCTGGAGGTCGAATTCCCGACACGGCTTTCGCCCAGCCAATAAATTGTCGTTTAGCGATCGTTCACCTTATATCTGATTTACATCTCTTTTTAATATACCTACCTATAATTTACTGTCAAGAATCAAGTAACAGGTCCGCCTCAACTGGCTGGCTAACAATGAAACTGTTTGGCACTCGATAACGGAAGGAATTTTTAAAATAATAATGTTTTCATATTTTTTTTCAAATACCACCTTAGATAAAATATCATCGTTTTCGGTTAATAGACAGGTAATTGAAAATAAAAGATTTTAGTTTGTCTATATTTATACCAATTTTTAGCGTTCTAGCTTTTATGGTTTTTGATAATATGGAAAAATAAAGTAAAAACTCAAAAGTTGATAACCCCTGTCTGAAACAAAAATTAAAAATTCTGAGTAATAAAGTTTGGTAGGCTAATAACTATCTATATATTCTGAAATTTTAGGCACTGTCAATTGAGCGGATCAAAAGTTACAAGGGTTAAAAAGTTCAGCAACGAGGTTCACCAACTATTCTGAATGTTGCTTTTTTGTGAGACGAGACAAGTGTATGGGTATACACGCATATGTCATACTTCCTTTCATGAGGTAATGCACACTCGCACACCTGTCGTTGGTTAAAATAAAGTAAAGTAATCTTTATTTAAATGAATATATCATTGTAAAACAAGTACATATACATCTTCCTACATTCCCTAAATTAAGCATAAATGCTTGTGCTATAAGTGAACGAAATCAGTCGAGGCAGGATTCGAGCTCGCGACTACTGGATTACTAGCCCAGCGCGCTAACCGCTCTGCCATCAACCCATCTACCTCACATTTTGAGATATATAACGTGATGGTATGAAGAATATTTTTCAAAACCCTATATTAATTACCTACATCAACACTTTTATACTCTCCGCAACTTTGTTAAAGAAATAATTATTTGGCATTTTTTAGCGTATTTTTTTTTATTTCTAAAATTTCTCAACGGGTATCATGTAGAGAGTGCACAATATCACGTTATCATCCTAGATAAATAATAGCAATTAAAGAAGGATATTTTTTTCTCAGCTTAGGATTTTGAACAACTAACCACGACAATCGCATATTATGTCGGCCTTCGTGGCTCAGTTGGTTAGGTATCTAACTGCTGATCCAAAGGCCTCGGGCTCGATTTCCGGTGGTGAAACAGTTTTTGATTGGGTTTTCAGTCTTGATATGTGAGACGATTAATATCGTAAGTCTCCAGCAGGGTGATTTTGTATGAAACACCAAGAGTTGTCTTAACTCTTGTCTTAACTCCCGAGAAATCTCGGAATTTGGTATTTTGTATGGAGTTTTCCGGTGTTAACTCCGTGAGAAAACTGAAGGGGGCGTGACCCAAACATTAGTACAAATTTGCCATATGTAAATAAAATTTCTATGTCCAGTTTAATTTACATATGGCAATCTCGTACATTTACCCGCTTTTATCAGATTTTGACAGCTAATCGTGTGTTTTTTGTTTATTTTATTAATATTTAGCAAGGTATATACTCTATTTTCATTCATTGTTTTGTATTTCATAGCTTATTTACTCGATGCTTTTTATAAATAACATGTTTTAAATAAAATTTTAATTGAAATGGTGTTACGTCAAACGACTCAACTTTGAACAATTTTCTATTACCGATTCGATTTGTTTGTTATACAAGGGATTATTCTAATAAAATTGACACGCAAACATGTTTGTTTGGGTAGTATCATAGGTTAACGTTTTTTTATAAATAATTTCTTGTTTAGAATGGACAAAAAAAGAGCATAATAATTTTTTCATGAAATTTTGAGTCTTCCTTTTATTATTTTTATAATTAAATATTATACATAGTAGTAAAATTGATTTTTCTTTATTGCAGATATTATATATATAGTATATGATCTTCAGTATCAGCTCAACTCTGTCTGGCTCAAGAATTCCTGCAGCAGTTTACTTAATTACATAATATGGCTTCCAAACATGTGCGACACACTGATGATTGCAAGATTTCAATTACATATCTGTAAAAATAATAAACAAGGTTAATAAAATAATTTACTTTGACCACTATAATGATCATGGTTCAAAAATTTTCATGCTTGTGTTTTCTTTATATCCTATTTTTTTCAACAAATTTCAGAATTATCTGCTCTTAACATGTGAGTGAATTAAAGCAGTATAAAAAGGTAAAACTAGTACTTTTATGTATATATGTTGTTTAGTTATCTTCATATTATAGTACAATGTGCTTTTAAATACTATTTATTGATTTAAATCTACTTTCAAAACCAACTCCAATATTTTTTTCATTTATTTAAATTTAAACATTTCATTATATACATTATAACAAAGTAATGTGTTATTGAGTCATGAATTAACTGAAGTTAAAACAAACTACCACTATGCCACATGGATCAGCATTAGTCGCTATGCAAAAACAATTGATTGGAGCAGAATATTAATAAAATCTAAAAAAATGTAAATAGATGTTCTCTCTGCCCTATGATAAATATAATATGATATATAATAAATAGAATTTACAAAGCGCCGTTTAATGATACAAGATCACTCCAAGGGCGCTGTAGTTTATTTGTTGGCTCTACGAAACAAGGCAGTCTTAAGAAGTCTTTCGGCATGTCCAACGGACCATCGTCTTTTTATCGCTTTTCATCGTCTTTTAACGCTCGCAAAAATAAGTATGACATGCTGCAAATAAACAAAACGTGATTAGTATCCTCATTTTATATTATTATACTCAAAGAAAAACGTCATGTTTCATTGTTTGAAACGTCAAATTCATGAAATATTAAGCCTCCAAAGACCTAAGTCGAAATGTTAACAACGAATGTATAAACAAGTCAAATACTAAAATAAATAATAAATTTGGTCAATAATATGTATGAATATTGTACAAGATAAATAATACACACCTTGTAAATGATTATGGATGAATTAATTACTGTAATTAGTCAATTTTACAATATCAAACTCGCGTGCATAGAAAATATAGAAGTAAATTCGTCGCGTGATTTGACAGGAGATAACTCTTATTCTACAAATAAATAAATAATTTTAACTCCGAGTATTTTATTGGGATTAAGACAACGAAAGAAAATTCGCTTACAAAATACCAAAAATATACATACATTGGTGTTAACGAGCTAAATCCACAGATAAAATAGTACTTAACTCCTTTCTTCTCCTCTGGTGTTTATACAAAATCAGCCTGCAGATGTGGCAACTTGTTATTGGGTGCGTGTTAAATTAATATTTGACATTGTACCTGTTAGTTGCTCGAGAAGCAATGTAAAATAATAATAATATCAAAAGATCAATAAATTTTACATATACTAGTTGCATGTAGCACATGGGATCTAACTGTCGATGGCAATAGTATTATATAGTTGAAGAATACGTACCATATACTGGGAAAGCCTCTTGTATTCAACGTAAGAAAAACCATAACGTAGACCTAGCCATACAAAATCATAAACGCGGATCTTGGCTTGAAACCATGTAATCAGTATTCCTAAGTCATGTAAAATACTATGTAATTACATAAGAAAATATAACATAAAATAAATATTAATAAACATATCACAAGGCCTGATAGAAGAACCCAATATATTTTATATTCAAGATATATCCACATTATGTTTTGAAATTTGCATTAAGTACTTAACTTTATATTCCACAGTGAAACTTCGTTGATGGCTGCCCACTTTAAGATTCCTCAGAGACTTCTGACCCTTCATCATATGATGATGTTAATATGACACATTACAAGACCCTTAGACCGCAATTTCTAGTTCGGTCACAACATTATGGACAAGCAACATGAACAATATCAGGAAGCTTCAAGTAAGGATCTCTACACCCTCAATAACCTCAAATTAATATTCAAGAATTACGAAACTTTGTATGATGGAAGGAAACATATTTAAACCAAGGATGGTGCAATCTATGGATTATAAAAAAGAGCCACTATTTTTTATCAATTCATATAACTTACTTTAGTGACATGGTACAAGGGAAATCAAATAGTAACATACATACATCTATAGTCATACATATACATACATACCATTACGGAATATCCCACAACGCGGAGTAACCAGAAACAGATATGCGAGTGTGCTATTAAATTCATATAACATACTTTAGTGACATGGTACAATGGAAATCAAATAGTTACATACATACATCTAAAGCCATACATATATACATACCATTAAGGAATATCCCATAACGAGGAGTAACCAGCGACAGGTATGCGGGTATGCTATTACAGTAAGCACTACATATAAGTGTATCCCTACACACCAGTCTCGTCTCACTAAAAAAGGCACCACATTCAGAATGGATGGTGAACCTCATTACTGAATATTATTTTGCCTGTTGTGTTTTCAATTACTCAGCTATTACAGGTTACAGGACACCCGAAAAAGACAATAATAGAAAAAAGTGGAGGCGCTATTCTAAGCTGGTGGGTGCTTTACAGCAAGCGGTGCTACATTTATAGTCAATACAAGAAATTTACATCATCGACAAACGATTGTTTTTTACTTTGTGGTATCATTTTGAAATAATTAAATGAAATAAAACACAACTTTGTGTACACCACTACAATTATAATTTTTACTCAAATGAATAAAAAATCCCTCTACATGTTACGAGAACAAAGTTCCCTTCCTCAGGAGGATACAAAGTATACTAAAATAAATTACAATATACAGACTTAAGGTAAACATAATGGGTGTCGTGTGGGCTGGGTTAAACTATTAATTAACCAATAACTTCATTGTTCCCCCCACCAATAAATAGTTTAACCCAGCCCACACGACACCCATTATGTTTACCTTAAGTCTGTATATTGTAATTTATTTTAGTATACTTTGTATCCTCCTGAGGAAGGGAACTTTGTTCTCGTAACATGTAGAGGGATTTTTTATTCATTTGAGTAAAAATTATAATTGTAGTGGTGTACACAAAGTTGTGTTTTATTTCATTACAAGAAATTTATTTTATATGAAATAATTTTATTTAAATGCTTAAGTTTCTGTGGGAACAGAGCGGAAATCCATTTTAAAATTAACGAATAAATATAACACGGTACCTTTCCACAAATTTGATATATTATAGTCGTTTAGTCTTATTACCACATCCAAAATTGTGAGGTGCCGAGGTGAGTAGAGCCGGGGAAACAAGGCAACTCCTCAAAAGATTCGCCCCACGACGAACCAACTGGATTGGCCATAACATGAGGCACCCGGGTCTGCTCATAACCATCGCGGAGGGAATGGTAGAGGGCAGCAACTATAGAGGCCGACCAAGAAAGATCGACCAAGGTGATCGACGACATGTGCTTTACGTGGAGATGAAGAGGCTGACAGAGGACAGGGCAGAGTGGAGAAGAAGAGAGGCAGCCATAGCTGTTGCAAACCAATCCCAGGATTGAAACTGATAAGAAGTATTATTAATTTATTTATGGTTACAAACAGTCACAATTACAAAAATACGTTAAATAAGACAATTACCCACGTAAGGACCAGAATATGTAACACTATTAATACAAAATTAATAAAAACAAGTGAATGATAATGTGAATTATTTTTATTACTATAATAATAATGAACACCCTGCGCAAGTGGCGAGTTTATTGCCGTATGGCAATTTCTTCCAACTAATCAATGTTTCCAGCCCAGAGATGCAATATTTGCTTGAGAAATAAATTTAAATAAATTTCTCCTCTGCTGGGAATCCAACCCAGGACGCCCGCACAGAATCCGAACGGCTTACCAACTGTGCCACGGCGGTCGGCACAGTTATCACCTCCACCACCTGTTTTTCATAAAAAGACTAGAATTTATGGTCGAAAGGAAAACATTGCCATGAAAAGAAACTATTTAGGAAAGTATATTTCTATATAAAGTATAAGTAATATTGCTTCTCTGGGCTAGAAACACTGGTCAGTTGAAAGAAATTGCCAAATGGCAATAAACTCGCCACTTGCGCAGGGTACAAGGAAGTGTCTATTATTATATTTTATTGTATGGTAAACACTATGTTTCAGTAATAACACTACGATAATTTTGTGTTTTCACATCAAGCGAGCTTCAGATGTGTAATTTAGAGTTGAAAAACGTTAATTTAATTTACTAAACGAATTGATAAACATATTTTATGAGCAAATATACAAAATAACAAATAACTTTATTTGAATATATTTCTGACACGATAGAATAAGACTAGGTATATTTTAACTTATTAGTGTAAATGCACCAGAAAGTAATGCTGCAATGTATCAAGATACAATATTTTATGTTTATAACAATCTCATAAATTCCATCAGAAAATCAATGATATATGATTAAATATAAAATACTATTTTCCATAAGGGAAATGGTGTTGCAGAAAATATATAAAAAAAAACATCACGAACTTTTAGGGTTCAATTATTAAACTTAGTATAATCAAAAGTCATGTTCACTATGACATATTAAAATGTCATATATTATGACATCCATATAAAAAAGTGAAAGAAAGATTAATCAAGAGAACATGATGTTTGTATCAGCTGGTAGCTGATCATTACCATAACTGATGAAAGGAAAGATCCGTAAGTCTTACTAATTGTGATAATTTATTGCTTAACAATGAACACGAATGACCCTGATTGTATAGAACACTGATGAAAACAAACTGTATTTTGAAATTTAAAATTTTAAGTTTGACTACAAACGAGAAACACTACAACCATTTTTTCCAACATGTAAGGAATTATAAAAGCTTACTTAAATGTTTAATCCAAAATATTTATAAGAAGCGAGTAGGCAAGTATAAAAAATGTGTGATTTTGGACAGGATCTTCTAGCCACATTATAAATAATGATGAAAGGTAACCATTGCTTGTTTAAATATTGATGATTCATGACTCGAAATCTCATTATCATAATCCCAATTTATTAAGTGCTCAACACCTAAATTGCGTTGAAATATTCAGTATCGTTTGGCCGAAAAGGTGGAATCAATGGTATTAAAAATAAACTTGTGATTTGTAAGATTGGTAGTGGCAGAGCGGTTAACGCGCTGGATAAGTAATTCAATAATCGCGAGATCGAATCCTGCCAAGACCGATTTAGTTCACATAATAGGCCCTATTCAGATTCGACTAAAAATTTTATACGTAATTTTAGTATATGAGAAATGTTAAAAAGTTGACTGCATTTATACGGGACTCTATTTCGTCATACCGAGCGGATTAAATCCTTCTACACAAGTCGCCCGTTGGTTATAGACGTTTTCGTACTGTGAAACGAATCAGAATTGGACATTATATAGCACAAAAAGTATGCTTAGTTTGGGAACCTCTTGTCAAAATACGAAAATCTTTAATAAAGGCAATCATTGAAAAAATCTTTAAATTTCCTTCAGATCATATTTTTTTGAATTATAAGTAGGTACTGGACAATATACACAATTTTAAAACGTATTTCAACTTCATATTGGAAAGACATACTCTAGGATAACGGGTACATCAAACTAGAAACAGCACTAGTAAAAAAGTGCAGGTAATTTATCCTAGCACCCAAAATATATAACGTCTTCATCATGGAAACACAAGATTCACAAAAAATTTCTGCAACAAAACTTAAAAATACACTGATAATACACTGGCTGCTTGGTAAGAAACGCAAAGACTGCGAAAATGATGTGTCCCTCGAATAACGATAGTGTGAATGACACTTTAATGTAATAAAATACAAGACTCATTATATTTTAAAATAAACACATAATCCTAAAAAATATAATCAGTAGTTTAAAATGAGTAGTTTAAAAATATTTATAATTAAAAAAAAAAAAAACAACGTTCACTCCAACACATGCCCATGGGCAAGTAGAGCGGATACATCCATATGACACCAATGAATCTTATCAGCATTTTATATATTGCATATTTTTTAAATTATTGTACCTTACCAATATATTAATCTTTAACATATAATTAATTTATTAATTACTTATATGATGATTATATTTTGTCTTTTGTTTATTTATTAAACAGAAGACGAAATTTGTATGGCAAAAAAATATTTATAATAACAATATTTAAATTTCAACCACAATTTCGTCACGGTAGTGAATCGTTACGATGTTAAATTCAGGTTCAACATTCCCCTATGGAGGTATTTTTCTGTCTTACAACTTTGTTATGTGCTATCATATACAGCTATACCAGACTAGACATATCTTCCCATAAACGTCATACGATTTTATGAATATTTAACTTTTTATTAAAATATTTATTTTGAGCCGTCATTTATTTAATTATACATCATAATAAACATTATAATTATTTTTCAGTAGTGAAATTATAATGTGTTTTTAACATATTTTACAATTGACAATGTGTTTTTTTTTTATATATTTTTTTAAATGTCTTTCAACACATATCTAATTTTAAAAAATATTCTTGTCATAAAAAGGTATATATTCTGTAAAATGAAAAATCTCCTCAATGTAAAATGACTCCTTTGATGTATTTTTAAATATCAATATGGCTTCTGTCATAAAGGTCAAAATGCCATAAAATTTATAAAATTATTTTATGACAGAGTATTGTGTTAAAAAATCGTCTTTTTCATGACGTAGCCTTAATTTAATGTCATTGTTGTGACAATGGGAGACGAGAGTGACATTTCTTCTGAAAAATGAGTTCCCATTAAAAATAACAAGTAAGAGATTATTAATTTATTTAACGCTACTTTTAAATAAACAAAATTGACTGACATGTTTTAAGAAAAAGTCAGCATTAAAAAAATAACGAATCTACTTTGAACAGAAGTGAACCGTCATTTTTTCATTTGAACGCAAGGAAATAAAATAAAATTTGACCTTAGAAGTTAGCTGCATGTCTAACAATATATTCCTTTAACTAAACAATAAATTTATGTTCATATTGGATCTGGGTTTATCATTTTACATACATGATAAAAAAATATGAGTACCTGAAGTTCGTTTCAAACATGTACTACCACAGTGTAGATTCTTGTACTGTGTGTTCACTAATTTTAAACAAAACAGAAAATAATCGTTAATGAAAAATATGTGAAGCTCAACTTAAAATGTTTTTACATTACAATCCTGTAATAATAACAATTCCATGATATGTTTCCAATAAATTTGAGACTGAATTATCCAATCAAAGAAACTATAAGAAATATATAAAGTGTTAATTTAGGATGTGAAATCACAAGAAAACAACGTAAAACACACAATCCAAAGTAGAACAAGCAGAAAAAAAAATCATTGCAATGAAGTTTATTGTTTGTATTTTTTCAAAATGGTAAATATTTAAATTTTTCTCATTTCCATTGGTATTCCATCCGTTTCCAGGAAACCCTCATTAATTACATTGTTCGGCTAAACCTCAAATATATTCAAACGCATTATCTCAACCCAAAGAGCAAAACTTTACATTTTCATTCCATCTTCGTTGCCCCGCCATTAGATTATCTAAGTTATTTTCTATGGCTTTTCCGAGATATTTTTCGGCAATCGTTATCGTTAAAAATTCACGTAATAAATTTTTGTTACTGTTATTGTTGAATCGTTCCAAAATAAAATCCGTGAAGATTTGAAAAAAATGAATTCCGCTTTTAAAAATACAAAGGTTAGCTTCTTGGATCGCCCTCGGCCATTTATTATTTATTTGTTTTTTTTTTAAACGTACATTATACACGTCTTTTTCTCTACCAAAGCAGGGGAGAGTTACAGGTCAAGTTCACACCTTTTTTGTTAAAATTGCGGTAAGAATACCTTCTATGTACTTCAAAGTTTCAGTATAAACGATATAAAATAATGAGAACAAAGTTGAAAAGTTTAAACGTATAGATTTTTTTTAAATGAATATGTTCTTGTTAAACAAGTACACATACATCTTCCTACTTCCTACATTGTGCTATAGGTGAACGAAATCGGTCGAGGCAGGATTCGAACTCGCGACCACTGGATTACTAGCCCATGGCGCTAACCGCTCTGCCATCGACATATCTGCTTACAAAGATTGGTTGCTTTGATTTTAAATACAAATTGTTAGTTATATTATTAAGTGTTTATTTTTTAATTGATTTATATTAAATTATCACACAACATGTAATTATCTAAAATGAAAAATGTTAATTTTTGATCAACAATGTCACTGGAGAAATGCACATTCTTTTATGGCACCCCAACCAAAGCTTATTAAGTATTGTTACTTCATAATATTACAACAGTTTAATCTGAAAGTGAAAATATATTGTGAGTTAAAGATCACTTAAAATTGTGATTTTTTCTTACCGAAAATTGTTGAATGAAAAAAATGTTGATTCATTAAAATAAGAACATTTACCGAAACGAAATATTTTATTATTTTCGATGGCAGAGCGGTTAGCGCATTGGGTTAGTAATCCAGTGGTAGCGAGTTCGAATCCTGCCACGACCGATTATCCAACTGTCGATTTGTTCAGGAGAACTTTGTTCTCTTAACATATCGACAATGTATCAAGCCAGAATACGCGAGAATTGTATGGAGAGGTCTACTTTTTTCACGGCTTTTCCAACTTTGAAGTCAAAAAACACCAACTTAGAGGCTTCGCAGCATATATGTTCCATACACGGATTTACTCAGAATTCGGAGTAGAACATTTCGTGTGTCTGTGTGTGTGTGTGTCTGTGTGTCTGTGTGTGTGTCTGTGTGTCTGTGTGTGTGTGTGTCTGTGTGTCCGTCCCCCCCTTATAACTTTTGATCCGCTCAACTTACAGAGCCTAAAATTTCAGAATATATAAACAGTTACAGGCCTACAAAACTTTTATACTCGGAATTTTGAATTTTTGTTTCAGTCAGGGGTTATCAACTTTTGAATTTTTATTTTATTTTTCCATATATCTCAGAAACCATAAACGCTAGAACGCTGAAAATTGGTACAAACATAGAAAAATACAAAATCTCAAATTAGTTTTTTCAAAAAAATTCCAGGGTTTCTCAAACATTTTTTATTAAGAAAAATATTTTTTTTATGATAAATTTATGAGTTTAACTGCCTATATTTCCAAAACTTTTACAATTATCGAAAAAAGCCGAAACACCCCAACTAGATAATTTAATTTTCTATAAAAAATATTAACATTGTAGTAGAAGATCTCAATTTTTTTTTAACAATTTTTTTAAAAATTGAATTTAGTGACGACATCGCTTCATACATTTTGTATGGCAGTCGCCTATACACAATATGTAAGAAGACTTAATAGTTTGATACGTCATCTCCAAACATACATACATACCATCATGCTATTTGCATATTCTGGGTAGGAAAAAGGATCTTCCTCCATACTATCCTATCTTGACATACATACCTACATATGTTGTATAGAAAACAAAATATCTGAAAATATTCAATAATAATATGTATCTATGGGTTTATAGTTTGGTACATATTCTTCAACTATACATACTATCGCTATCGACAGTTGGATCTCATGTGTTACATGCAACTAGTGTTTAATTTAGGGAATGTAACAAGGACATATTTATTCCAACTGTCGATTTGTTCAGGAGAACTTTGTTCTCTTAACATATCGACAATGTATCAAGCCAGAATACGCGAGAATTGTATGGAGAGGTCTACTTTTTTCATGGATTTTCCAACTTTGAAGTCAAAAAACACCAACTTAGAGGCTTCGCAGCATATATGTTCCATACACGGATTTACTCAGAATTCGGAGTAGAACATTTCGTGTGTCTGTGTGTGTGTGTGTCTGTGTGTGTGTGTGTCTGTGTGTGTGTGTGTCTGTGTGTCCGTCCCCCCCTTATAACTTTTGATCCGCTCAATTTACAGAGCCTAAAATTTCAGAATATATAAACAGTTACAGGCCTACAAAACTTTTATACTCGGAATTTTGAATTTTTGTTTCAGTCAGGGGTTATCAACTTTTGAATTTTTATTTTATTTTTCCATATATCTCAGAAACCATAAACGGTAGAACGCTGAAAATTGGTACAAACATAGACAAATACAAAATCTCAAATTAGTTTTTTCAAAAAAATTCCAGGGTTTCTCAAACATTTTTTATTAAGAAAAATATTATTTTTATGATAAATTTATGAGTTTAACT
The DNA here is from genome assembly GCA_963576475.1 of Molanna angustata. Lineage (NCBI taxonomy): Eukaryota > Metazoa > Arthropoda > Insecta > Trichoptera > Molannidae > Molanna > Molanna angustata. The sequence continues at coordinate 25,665,600 of OY754967.1, read as the reverse complement.
GCCTATATTTCCAAAACTTTTACAATTATCGAAAAAAGCCGAAACACCCCAACTAGATAATTTAATTTTCTATAAAAAATATCAGCAATGTAGTAGAAGATCTCAATTTTTTTTTAACAATTTTTTTAAAAATTGAATTTAGTGACGACATCGCTTCATACATTTTGTTTGGCAGTCGCCTATACACAATATGTAAGAAGACTTAATAGTTTGATACTTCGACTCCAAACATACATACATACCATCATGCTATTTGCATATTCTGGGTAGGAAAAAGGATCTTCCTCCATACTATCCTATCTTGACATACATACCTACATATGTTGTATAGATAACAAAATATCTGAACATATTCAATAATTTGTATCTATGGGTTTATAGTTTGGTACATATTCTTCAACTATACATACTATCGCTATCGACAGTTGGATCTCATGTGTTACATGCAACTAGTTAGAAAAAACAATAGGTACATCATAGACAAACTTTATTTGCGGGTGTCATTATTTTTTTATAGCTCCACAGTACAATACAATTAGGTACTATTAAAATTAAGTAATTATTAGCACGACCAATCAGCAAATAATATTTTATTTGATGTTTGAAACATATTTCATGATAATATAATAAAATATTATTTTTCTTTTAAAATCACATAAAACTAATATAGGCTACTTTTCCCCCCTCTCTTGATTCGCGATTTTAAAAGCATAGCGTTGACCAGACCTCTTGTAGAAATTTTTTTCTGAATTTCGTGAATTCAAAAAAAAATTTTTTTGCCTTGATTTATGGAGCTTGTGCCATGTATATTGAAAGTATTCAAGACGTGTATGCAGTGTATGTATTTCGTACTGATATTTCGTTTCCTACCCACTGCATTGTATTTATTTTGTGAGCGAGCAAAGATCAGTTAATAGGTCTATGCTTCTATAGATACCTAGAATACAATGAAGCTTTTTTTAATTTTTGTAATTTTTTAGATATTCCCAGTTATGTAATTATTTTTAATGTTAATTTTGTAAAATATGAACTTTTTTACACTTACTTACTTTCCATGTCCGGAACACCATCAAATAAGAAAACTCCAGTGCTCGGCCACCCGTATGCCGCTTTCCTTCGGTGTCTTCTGAAGACTGTCAAGGTGTCTTCATGTGTACATGTAACTCCAATCAAGGGGTATGAGAGAAGGTGCGAGTTGTCCAGCACAGTGCCACACTCACAGGTATCTTCCTCTCTGTAGCCCCATTTTTTGAGGTTACTGTAGCAGCGGGTGACGCCTGTTCTTAGTCTGTTGAGTGCCCTCCATGTTGCATATGGTAAGTTGTGTCCCACTGACATCTCCTCGGCTGGAGGTAAGTGTGTAGGACTGGCACTCTCTGCACGCCACAATGACAGCCGTCAACAATTTATTCATTTTAACACTAAAATGAATAAATAATTGAGATAATGAAATATATATTTACTTTGGACCCACTATTTTAGGGTAAACAAAGTTTTGTATGAAATATTATAAACGTGTGTAACTAAAGAAATGTGTAAAATTAGGATTATGTGAGAATTATTATCAACGAAATATTTACCAAAAAATTAACGTTCAAATGAATTGCATTTAATTCCATAATTCCGATTGACGAAGGGTTTAATGATTTCGTGAATTTCGATAAATGGCAACATCCGTTTCAATCGAATCCAATCAACTGGCTGGCCATGGCTGTTAATAAATCCACGCCATGTACAGAAGCACCAGATGCCTTCCTGTATTCTGCCTACCCCAGACCGTGTGTGTGTGTGTGTGTGTGTGTGTGTGTGTGTGTGTGTGTGTGCCTGCCCCAACATACTACCAATACATGCCAAAAAGTCAAAGAGGATGTCTAGACAAGTCGTTGGCATAATCAGTGCTCTTGCAAAATAAAACGTCCAGATTGTGAAAGCTTTATTCCTCCCTGCAATTATTACGATACACTTTTATTCATACCTGGAAAAGATATTCGCACAACGATGGTCAAAAAAGTTATCGTTTCATTATACGATTATTTCTACAAAATCCGTAGTGTGCACTCTTTACATGATATCCATTGAGAAATTGTATAAACAAAAAATGCCATTTTTTTCTATTCACTATAAAAAGTTGGGGTGAGTAAATACTGTTCATGTAAATGGTTTTTTTTAAATATTCTTCATACCATCGCGGCATGTATCCCAAAATGCGAGGTAACCATAGAGCAAGGAAATGGAGGTAATTAGCGACAGATTAACCTCATTGCTGAACTATGTGAAATGTTATTTTGCCTCTTGTAATAGGAATGAATCCATTCATATTTTACGTTATTTCATTTCATTTTAATAGAGCGGTTTTAGTTGTATGACCACCTGATTAGGGATTGCAATCTGGAAAATCTGATACAGTAATCCGGCGAATCCGGAATCATTAGACGTCTACTAGATCCGGCACCGATTAGCGGTTCCGGTAAATTAAAAATATACATGAAATCAAGAAATCGATTGGCAGGTGACACTTTGTATCCTAATATCCTTTTATCAAAACGAAAAGTTATTTTTTATGATGCTTGGACCTAAAATAATAATTAAAAGTAAATATACAATAAGAAGTTTTATACTCGTTATTGTGACATTGATTAAACAGATTCATATTAAATGTTACAATATAAGAATGAAACTCTTTGGCATTCCTAAATTGCCTATTTATTGTATTCTCACTGTGTACGATCCGATCGGATTGAAATTCGTGCCGGATTGTTATCCCTGCACCTGATATACCTACGAGGAGCTCAGGGTAATGATATATTTAATTAATTTTTTTATTAGAAATATTTGCATAATTATATTCGCCTACAAAAAAAAAACAAACAATGTAATAAAATGGTTATGAAACGCATTTCATTTTGACAACGATACAGAATTTTTCGCGTGTTTTGGATGTGTGCCAACTACTCAAAAAGAAAAATGTAATTCGTTAAATTTGATTGAAATGAACATGATTGTGTAATATGTTTGCGGAAAATGATTGTGCAATATGTTTGCGGAGTCCTAAATAACAAACTCTTCGAATATTATTACAGAGGTAAATGGAAAACAATCATACATGATATAAATTGAATCATAATAAACATTGGGACAAGAGATCTTACTTCTTTCATTTCGCAGTATGCGCAAAAAACAAACAATATTTAATTTCAATATGCAGTTATAGGTTATATTATATACAAAGTTATATATTTTAATTAAGTTATAATAACTATACGATTATTTACTCTTCATAAAAAGACGATTGTTTCACCGTGTAAGGACCCTTTATATTTTATATAAACGCTGTCTCAATCGTTAAATCAAAAGTTAAAATATAAATATTATTAAGGTTCGTATTAAAGTAGGATCTAAACAATTAAAAACGAGTGGGTTGTGGCCAACGCTAAACTCGTCACTAACAAGTCATTCTACAAAATATTCAAATTTTGTATGGAAGATATTCAGCATTTTCATGAAATGAGTGTTAAATTATTTTTTATTTAAATATTCTATTATGAAAACTTGATAACTGTTCAATGCCATTTTATGAAAGTGATGTGCCTTTTTACTAATTTGAAAATAAAAATTTCAAACATTTATTTTCCTGAGCTTGGGGGTTACATTGAAATATTTGACAGTTAAAAAAATTGAGAATTATTCAGATATCCTTCAAAATCTAATGGGGTCTAAGCGATTATTAGATATACATATTTGCAAAATTTGAAAAGAATCGAATTGGTATTTTAGTCTATAATCGATGAATTAAAATAAAGACGCCGTACATAGCACACAGTACATGCACACAGCACATAGCACTTATCACGTAGCTCACTCCCTGAAGGTCAAGACCACTAAATAGTGGATGGATAGTTAGTCATCCCAGGAGCGAGGAAGAAGAAGAAGAAGAAAATAGAATACATTACATTTGTAAACTTCTAAAGGTGTAAAATTTTAATAATATTTAAAACAACCGAATGCTACATAAACTTTATCAAAAAAGGGTTGACCTTTATATGCGAACAGAATTTACAATGCAAGAATAATACGCGTAGGATTGATATATTATACAAGGTGTCTCAAAAGAAAGTTTATATTTGAATTCAGAGCGTTATGTGGAGATGTTAGACGACTTCTTGGTGCCTGAACTGCAAAACTTTCCTGGCTATAACCAAAGTACATGGTTCCAGCAAGACGAAGCAATGTCACACACGTCCAATACATCTCTGCTACGAGTTCGTGAAATTTTCCCAGGCAAATTGATCTCCAGGAGAGGTGACATAAATTGGCCTCCACGCAGTCCTGATTTAACCCCTATGGACTTTTTCCTATGGGGTTATCTTAAATCTAAAGTTTACGCCAATAAACCGACTACCCTGGCGCATTTGAAAGAAAATATCTGTCACGAAATGGTAGCCATCACTGAGTCCACCTGCCAAGCCGTCATAAGTAATTTTACTGTCCGATTAAATGAGTGCTGTGAACGCGAGGTTCTACATTTGAACGATATTATTTTTAAGAAATAAATTCCCAAATTGTGTACTTTAATAATTAATAAACATTTTTTCGATACACGGCTTACTTTTTTTTAATCGAACCACTAAATATAAACTTTATTTTGAGACACCTTGTATTATTTTTCGAATGTATCTTGTGTTTCATACATTTTGTAAATTAAATTTCACGAAATCGCCTTTCCGAAATTCAGTCCAAATTGATGGCACGTGACCGTCCTTAAATTATTGCGTGTAGGTTTTCTCGACGATGCCCCGTATTATTTCGTAGGAAATACGAACAAAAAGAATTTCTCCAAATAAATAAAAATAATAAATTAAGGTAACCCAATACAAGACTGATACCTTCGTAGGTTACCGAAATAAACAATGTCTATCGTTTTTCGTGTTACAAAATGAAGCGTTTTTTTTTTACAAATGATGACACAAATTTTCAAATAAGACATTGAGAATACAAATAACATTATTGTTTTGGTGGTAAAATAAATATTCGACTAAATACACACTTAAACAATATTTCAATATCTACCATTACCTAGAAACGCATCAACGTATCGAAAATAAGCAAGCATTAAACATAACCCCCTGTAATACATAATATTACTGTATAGAATTTGAATTTCCATAGATTGTAATTACCCTATTCATGAGATGCACCAGAAAAGCCTTTAGGCTTACAATACGAAAAGTGCATTAACATTTCATTGCAGTGGAAACTTCTTCAGAGAGTAGTCAGACTGTTTTACATCATACATATTAAGTACAGAGTCCTGAGCCAAAACTTTATTTGAATAACAGAGATGTCAAGGATGCTTTGTATTCATAACATGAAGACTATTTTCAAGTTATTTTATACATAATAATGTTATGTATATAAATATGTACAAAGATAGGTATATACAAAGGTTTTTAATGTTAAATTACTCTATGAAAGTTCTTACTTCCTAAAATTTCTTATTCTTTTTCCATTACATTTTAACGAATACATAAAGTCAAATTAATACGAGAATACATCAAACTTTAGAATTAATATGAATATGTTAAAAATATAGGTATGTATGGGAAAGTAAACAGTTAAAAAAATAATTTTTGAAAAGAAAAACAAAAACAAAACAAGAGGTAAAAAAAATGGAGATTTACTAGACACCTACATTAAATTACATTATATAAAAATACACAATTAAATCCTTAAAAATAAAAATACGAAAGATTTTTACTATGAATGTACACATGGAATGGAAATTAAGGAGCAAAAATAAAATGTCACATACTTACTTCTTAAAAAAATACTATTTATACATTGGCGAATAGACCGATATATCTATTATAATAATGAAGAAATGAATTACCGCTGAATGTAAAATAGGTGGTTATACTTTAATAACCACCATTATGTCATAGGGATCAAATCCAATAATATAAAATTACATGGAGTGGTAACAGATGTTTGAAATCTCTGAGTTGTGAAACAGAAGAGGACAAATTCATGGACAAGATATATGGAAGCATATTCTGATGGCAATGACTCACCATGGGCTGAAAACGTACGATAATTATAAATCATCAGGCACAATTATAAATCACCAACAATCAATCATTTATCACTGATAAAAATTTATAATAAGTAGATAAATATTTAGGTAATTAATTCGAAATTTTCAATTACGTCAAAGAATTTTTTTTAACCAACTCAGTTCATTGTGAGTTATTAGGGTTATATCAGTAGAATAAAGTTTATGTTGTGTAAGTTTAATAAATAACTTGACCCCTCTAATTATGTTCAAAACGAATCACGAACAATCTTATATTCATTTACCCATCCCAGAGACAGAATTATGATGTTTCAGAATAATGAAAAAACTTTACAACCACTACCTGATGTGGGAGTTCACAAAAAAAGCCTACGACCAAATTTTGCTCCCGAGCGGCAAAAAAACACAAACTTTTGCGGTGGAGAATATCTTTTGAAATATGAACGGAAGCTCTAATTTCAAAAGCTCTCGGTAAACATTCAAGTCGTGGGTTTTGTTTCCAAACCGCGATAGGAAAATTGTGGATTTTCAGGCGTTGAAACGGGAACGGAAGTTTTTCCGATAAATAAGGATTTCCCCATTGAAAGCTCCGCGGGAGAGATTCCAGCTTTGCAGCCACGAAGACATCGAAAGTAACGGAAAATGACACTGAAAATCACTTCAGCAGACAAGAAACGGGGCGTGCGGGAGACATATCAATTTTCTTCCTCTGGAAATGTTGTATCGGGAAATAATATCTATATGTGAGATACCATCCACATATATTCCATGACAGACTTTCTGGAAGCCGGATTTGAGACTAAAACTAGGATTATAATTTTTAAGTGATTGAAAACTATACAATAATTAATAATAAAAACCTGTCATAACTGAAATGAAATGAAATGTCTACATCAACAATTTCTATACAAATTATTCTATGTATTTGTTGAATCTATGTGACTATATATTTAAACAGTATCGATGTCGACAGTGAAAATTAAAGTTTATCATTTTTTTTTTGAAAATCTTCAATTTATCGGTGCTGTTTAGTTTTGAGTGTTCTTCATCACATTTTATTTTCAAACGTGTGATTTACTTTTGAGAAATATACGATACTTAATTTAATTTTTTACAACGCGTCACTGAGAAACATGCGTTTTTACAATATAATATTGCTAACCGTTATGAAAAAAAATATCTATCTGTTTAGAAATATCAAAAAATGTTTTTTTCACTCAATTGTAACGATTCTTAATACTTTTATCGTATCGATTTAAAAATTATTGTATTAATTTCAACTTATGTATAACGAGGAAAATGATACAATTACTCCTATTAAATAGAAATTATTTTTGACGATAGTTTTTTTTTTATTTAATTAAAATAGGCATATTCTTTATAAAGACTATGATGTCATATTCCATCAGAATTTTCAAAAATCAAGGTTACCTGAAATCTTGTATTCTGTCGGGATTCGTCTTTGAAGCGCAACAAAAGCACGTCACCTGGAAAAATGGTAAAACGTCAATTAATTTAAATTCGTAAATTGTAACAATATATATTATTATAACTAAATAGAAAGTCAAACGTAGACTCAAACGTGTTATTAATTATACTTTATTTTGAATTAGTGTCTTTAAAACTACTTTGTCTTTGTTGCTGCGTTATTTTAATAACCTATTCTTAGGCGTTTACAAGCAACTTTTTACACAATATTCGACCATTATACAAAAACACAATTTTGTCTTAGCAAGTCTTAACCTAAAAGAAAAAGTGAAAAATATTTTAAAGGCATAATATAACAAACTATAAAATAATCGGCAATAAGCGCTCTTTGCAGGATGAATCAACAATACAAAATATATGCAACGGAATCCCATTTAAAACGTTGTAATGACGAATTCAATAAAACATTAAAATTGTCTTTTAAAGCTAACGAAATTCATTTGATCACGCCGGTAGATTAAACCAATACAACACGCAACTATTCAATTAATTATATTTAACCTCACCATCTTGGTAACAAAATGCAGGTGAAGTAGGTATGTTATGTATAGTTATTTAAAGGACAAGCACCCTAGTTGACATCGCTTGTGAGTCATTCATATTATGTCAAGTACATTACCGAATACCTTATCTGTTTGAAATACATTAAGATCGAATTCCCTCGTCATACTCGTTGCGTGACACGTGGGGCCCAGTCAACCCCAAACCACCTTCACTCTCGAGGGATTGTCCAATGGGAAAAGTGTTTACGTGGTAATCCAATACCTGGACGAACATCTCTCATACAGGGTAAATGCCAGATTAATCCAAAGATTTCAAATTTATACCCACAGCAACTTGATATATTATATTTATATATTGAAGATGGTGTCATCTGGAGTTTGGGGTTGTTTTGTAAGTACATACAGATGATATAAATTAATATTTTTACTTGGAATAATCACACCATGATAAAACATTACGTATTGTACCTACCTCCTGCTTGGATTTTTTTAATTAATTTTAAATAAAACTGTAATGTTCCCATAAGCAAATGAAAAATAAAAAAAAATGAAATATTTACATACAATCACTCACATTAATTCACAATAAACATAGGTATACCTACTATAAATAATCATTGGACAAGATCGTAAAATTTTCATGAAAACTCAAAAAATCATGACCAACAAAGACTTTTCCCTAGATCTAAAAATTCGTATTGTATGTTATGTGTTTCCAGTGCTGTTTTATGGTATGGAAGCTTGGACACTGACTGATGCCACAGAAAGAAGAATACAAGCATTTGAACTCTGGATACAAAGAAAATTCTGAAAATAATCTGGAGACATAGTTCGGAAAGATATCATTCTTCAACGAATAAAAAAAGATCGTAAGCTGCTTGACATTATAAAGACAATAAAAATGAAATTGCACTACTTTGGGCATAAAGTACTACAGTAAATAAAAAAAGGTTATCGGTTATAAACTAGAACTTACGAGATTTGCATAGAAAAGTGTCGTGCCTATTAATCTTTTTGATGCTTCTGAAATATAAAAATAAACGTAGAAAAACATTTTATGAGTTACTTTTTAAAGCAGTAAAATGTTAGCATTTAGTATTTAACAAACATTACACATAAAACTGCATATTCACTGTTGATAACATATTATGTACTTAACACCGATAAATATTTATAGCCATATTCAACTATTATAGATTTGCAACCGCAAGGATCAAAGATCGGATATTACTTTAATGTTTATACTACATATGTAGCAAATAGATTACTATTTGAGTTTGTTTGGGTGAAATTCAATAAAAGTAGAAGTAATGTTAGAGGTAGTGTCAGAATTTTCCAGAGAGCGTATATTTTTTTGCTGAGCTAATATACCAACAATCTAATACTGAATCAAGCATTTTGTCCTTTTGCAAGACTGCTCGTGCATTTTAGATTTTACACGCCTAAATGAATTGGTCACCCTGATTATGATTATAGCGATGGTTGCTAAAAATTGATCCCTTCTCTAAAGAAAATAAATACAATAATTTCTAATAAAGCTAATTGATAAATCATCTTCATTGGCGCTACAGGACATTGTAAGTGATTTGTAAAATAAACTTCAAATATGAATAAATGAATAAGACATGAACTTATAAGAATTTTTTTTAATCATTCAACAATTGTAATAATTTTCAATTGTAAGCACTAAATAAATTAATAGAAATCATAATTTATTTAACATTTATTCATCTTAACACTTCAACATATTTATTTTACTAATATTACACATTTGGTAGAATAATAACGAGAATATATGATATATACTTGTCCCAATCAATAATCCATTTTTTTAAAATACGTAAATCAAGTCATTTAAAATATTTTTACTATTTAATTCGACAGTGTGATACAAAGTAAATAATAAATATATATATACACATACCGACTTATATATTTTATTTTCACTGTGATGTTTAATACCTGACTTCCGAGTCGCGGGCCCCTAGTTCAATGATTTGCTTGAGTTTTTTCGCCTTGATCGCAATCTTTGAGACAAATTACTTCACAAGTCTTCAAAATGTGTTTATCCAATTTTGGATTCGTGTAAAGTTAACATTTGAAAATATGTCAGTTATTTGCTTCAGAAGATATAACTATTTGCATAGTCCATCCTAAATCATCAAATATATAACGGACTGAAATAATTCGACACCACGATCATCATGGGATGAAAAGTAATTTTACAATTATATAGAGAGATACATAAAGTTTATCAAAAGGCCACTGGACCCTCGACACTCAAATAGGTGGTTTTGGCATTTAAATAGTTATTTTGTGCCAGTATACATTTCCCTCAATGTACCAACACAGTCGGCATTTGGCATTATAATATTGACCCTAGTAATGTTGGAACTAGGTTTGGTGCTTACGTAGCTTAAACGCGATCAATAAGGTCCGAGAGAGAGAAACTCTAATTTGTTGGACCACTATAATAATATCGAAGAATATCGCACACAGTACAAATACAATATTCGTTTATGGATACTTTTACTTGTGTAATACGTAGACATATAATATATTGTATTGGAACCCCATCTTTGCAGAAATATAATAACTGCACTGTCAAAAGAAAGAGTAAATTATGAATTCGTATACAAAGTGTAAACCAAGTAGGTACCGTATTTGCAGGGGGGCAAGTCTGGTCAACCGGCAGAATTAAAATCATCCATGTTTACCCATATCATGGATATAATTCTACAACATCTTAAGATATTATAGAACTCCATAAGATAATTATATTCATGATATGGGTAAACATGGATGGTTTTGATTCCGCCGGTTGGCCAGACTTGCCCCCCTGTTCATATACCGTTAAATATCCTTACATAATAGGCGAGGTGACAGTAAGAGAGAATCACTGAAATTATGATTTTATGATTTTATGAACCACCAGTTTCTGTTGAGGAACTCGATTTAATTATTGGGAACCTTAAACTAAATAAATCCCCAGGCCTCGACCGTATCGACTCTATTTTAATACAAAGATATTGGCGTTTGGCTCAATTTGAAATGGTTTCCCTCTTAAAAAGATGTTTAGACGAGGGCTGTTTTCCAGACTGTTGGAAAACGGGCCTCATGACTATAATTCCCAAACGATGCGATCGTCCTAGCACGGACCCAAAAGCATATAGACCTGTTACTCTCCTGCCTATTCTGGGCAAGATTCTGGAAAGACTTATATGCAGTAGAATTGAATCCCATCTTTCTAACTCATATCCACTTTCTTCTCGCCAATTTGGCTTCCGACCTGGAATTTCAACAGTCGATGCTATAAATTATATGTCAGAATTTGTAAGACCTTCTGACGAAAAATATGTTATTGCTATTTCCCTTGACATTAGTGGTGCATTTGACAATGCTTGGTGGCCGCTCATTTTGCATAAACTGAAGTCAAGGAATATACCCCGCAATATATATCTGATAGTTAAGAGTTACTTTGAAAATCGCCGCATAGTCCTGCCTGGGGGACAATTTCTACATACGCGACAGGTAAGCATTGGATGTCCTCAGGGTTCTGTTCTCGGTCCACTTCTCTGGAACATTCTTTTTGATGACTTGCTGGATCTTCCTCTCTCCAGTAATTGTACGATTCAAGCGTATGCCGATGATGCATACATCCTCGTCCGTGGTAATTCCCGTAGATTTATTGAGAACTCAGCTACTCAAGCTCTTTCCTTAGTTTCCGACTGGGGTGTAAAAAATAAACTTTGCTTCGCTCCTAATAAGACATATGGCTTGGTTTTCAAAGGCTTACTACGTAGACAGCCGTCTATTAAGTTCTCAGGAACAAATGTGAGTTTTCGGGACCAAATCACTTGCCTAGGAGTTGTTCTGGAAAGAGGACCAAATTTTAAAAACCATGCTCGATTGTGTGTCGACAAAGCTAAGTCTGCTTTTTTAAAGATCTCACACATCGCCAAGGCACACTGGGGTTTACAGTTTCAAGTATCCTGTCTTTTCTATAAGGCAGTTTACCTCGGCATTGCTTGCTATGCAGCATGATGTTGGTCTCACGCCTGTGAACTTCAACATATACGTAGAATTTTGCTCTCAGGCCAACGATTCGCTCTCATCGCTCTATCCAAAGCATATGGAACGAGTCCCACTGAAGCACTGCCAATTTTGACAGGCATGACTCCCCTTGATCTGGAACTTCAGCGTAGAGGGGCTGTTTTCAACCTTACGCGGGGCTGTTCTTCTATGATCGGAAATATTCCTCTCTTCCCTCCAGAGGGTCGAGTGTCACGTGGCTTTGTTGAAAGGACTGTAAATGAAAATTTGCAGAACATCTGGCAGACTCGCTGGACGGCCTGCTCAGTGGGAAGAATTACCTACTTATTTTTTCCCGACGTGAGGTATCGTCTTAAATCTCCCTGGGTTGTTCCAGACTTTTGGACTTCCCAATTTTTCACAGGACACGGAAACTTTAAAAGTTATCTTCACCGATTTAACATTGCCTCCTCTGCCTCATGTCATTTCTGTCAATACCCGGACCAAACTTCGGAACATATCCTTTGGGAATGTTGCCACCCAATGGTGTCCTCATATAGATCGGAGCTCCTCGTTGCTGTCCGTGGGCCTCTTCAAGGTCCCATTGGTCATGCGGATTTTGTGATCTCGAAGAAAAATTATAAAGCTTTTAAGGTTTTCTGTCATAGATATGGTGCCTTACTTTTAGAAGATTCCCGTTAAATGAATTATTTCCAGAGATCTTGGTCACTTCTCTGATGGTCTGCATGTAGGGGGATCTGAGGTCATAGACAGTCCACGGGTGTGAATTTTCTGTTCGCACTCGTTGATTGTTTCTTTTTGCACTATGGTGCCGAGATTGCTAATCTAGAGGGCTCCATGAGCTACTTTTCGTGCTATGCATTTTTTTTTGTCGTTCACTTAGCGTTCTGTGAAGGGGCCGATTACAGTCCCCATAGGCAGAGCGGGTGGTGGTGGGAGTAGCGAATAGCGAATTTTATGAACAAAAAAGATTTTAAAAAAATGTATTTATTTACATTTTAAAAAGTGTATAATAATGTATTTATAAAAATTGTTTTACAAAATTAGTCATCATGCCTATTCGCTACTCTCTGTCTTCATAACCTGAGAACCTGTACCATAACCAGTAATAATATATAATATGTAAGTCAACCCTCATTTGATTATACGTTAAAAATCCATAACTGTCAAAAAAATTGCAATTGTGAATCCTTGGAAAGACCAGCATAAAGTATCTTGGTGTACAAATTGATAAGTTCTTGAAATGGGACGTGTTTTTGGATTAGTAAAACTGCACACATACGAAATACCACGTTTAATACAAATATCCCGAGTAAAATGAGGATAAAAACAAATTTTATCTAGGTTCAAGGTTATAATTTCACATTGTAATGTGTATTTTTTTATAGTTAGAAATAGTGTTGGTTATTTATATAGAATTTTTTAAATATTCTTCGTGTATGAAAACTAAGATATTCCTTATGTATGAAAACTATTTACTATAACGAAGACTATCATGATCATGTCTACGATCATGATCGACTATGAGGAGCTGGCGTATAATAGTGAATTCACTATTTTCTATTGTATCGTTTTCGAGTTTAAACTGGGTAATCGAAAATACAACTGGTATAAAATAACATCTCCCATAATTAAGCAATTCTGAATTATGCCATTTTAGGTGAGACTAGGCTGGTGTGTGGATATACACATATGCGTCGTGCTTCCTTTTATAAGGTAATGCACACCCGCACACCCGTCGCTTGATACCCCACATTGTGGTATATGCCGTGATGGTATGCAACACGATCATTTGAAAATCTGTGTGTAACATGACTAATCTATATAGAAAATCTATGAAATTTTTTTCATTTTACTATGAGGGTTATTGAAAACAAAATTTCTAAAAAGCTTAAAATGTAAAGTTGGAAACTATGATAAGAAATAACAACAAACAAAAACAAATTTAAAGCATCACATTCATGAATTGAAAAAGGACAAGAAAAAATAATAAAATGAAAATCGATGCGCAGCAGTGACAATATATTATAGAAATCTGCTAAAGGACAAGACTAATCGAGCCTAGGGAATAACAAGAGAAACATAGGAGAGAGAAGTTTCTATTTATATAAATCAGTTACGAAAGAAATAAATTATCAAGAGTTAATCAATTGACTGGTCAATAGATAAATAAACATATTTAAATATGAACTAATTGAAAAAATCAAGAGTTTGAACTACCCTAAATTCAATTAAAAATTATACATATATGTTAAATTATTTTATTTCAATATTTAAAAGAAAGTGAAAATATTTGTATGATAAACCACTTTTAAAAACCTTTAAATTTATATTTTGTTTATGTTGTCAGTGTTTATATTAAGAACTTGATCAAATAAAAATTTAATTTGAGAAAATCCTTGAAAACAAAAACAGTAAGCCATAAGATTATTATTTGTCATTTTTTTTGTTTAAATTGTTTATTATAAACTAAACACCTACTTTGGTTTCCAAGATATTGTAGCGATTTTTCGAACACCATTGTTGCTGTGTATCAGTGTGTATTGACTCAACCGACAAAATGTTTATCCAATCGCCAAGAGAGAGTAAGGTACTCCATATATATAAAGCATAATGGAAAAACTGAATATCTTTCATGGAAAAATTATTATTCATTTTTTAGGTAACCCAAAACCATTGCCATACAAAATTCCGTATTTACATTTTGAAATTATCTGAAAAAAAATTATACACAAAACCTGCTCAAAAATATACACCAAATAGAGAACGTAGAAATGAATTAAAATTACAGACGTGCACAAAATTCAGCAACACGTAAAATATCAATAACGGAAGCTGACTTAATGAATCTTATTAGAACCCTCACAGAAAAATAAATAACGAAAGAAAACTCTCCGAATCTTTTCTAGAGAACCCACCAAGGGTGGACGACTTGACGTGCCCAAAACCCCGAAAAGGGAAGAATCCATCAATGATAAGAATCAAATTTCAACGTGTATAAAGCCTGTCGAAGAATCACTGAACTATGAAAAGAAAACGTAATTTTACACGCGAAGGGACTCCCTTCGATACTAATAGAAGAACATCGATAAAAAAAAGATTTTAAATATATCTTATATCGCTTGTAATCCAACACTTTAATTAATAATTCGCATAAAAAAATATGCAAAATTAGTATATGTGTTGAATAATGATATTTGAAAAAAAGTCACTATTGTTGTCTGATAAAATTTGCTTTTTATAATAAATCCACCATCGTATTATTTTTTTCTTAAATAAATATTTATTTTATAATGTAAACAAATATAAAACATCTAATAGTATTAAATAAATGGAACTGTTCTTTTCGATTTTTTACCTATATAATTATCAAAGCTTAATTAAAATTTTCAAATATTGTAAAATTTATATTTTAGTAATATTTTGCTGTATGAAAACGAAATTTTAGGTACAAAGAAAATTCCGGATTTGTATTGAAAATATAAGCCTCATTTATTTAGCAGATACGGACGGTGTGTTAATTGATATTGATTGTGAGTAAATCTAATTTGGCAGTTTCAATAATTGAATAGGGAAATCTGCATATAGGTACACTGCACTCGGCTTATACGAAATGTGCATTATCAATTAAATGGAATGCATTGGGATGTCTGGACAAATAAAATTTCAAAATAAACACAAACTTGACATTTTGTTTCGATGGCGAAATGGACGGCACACAAATAAAATGAACATTCGAATTATTCACAACCTCGATCAGAAAGCTATTTATGTATAAATTTGAAACTCAACAGAAAACGTATTTGAAAAATAAAGTTTATTTATTTTTATGTACTGCTATCCTAGAAAAAGAACGTTGAATATACACGTAAAATAAAAAAAACTACATTCGTTGCATAAATACCAAATCATTTCTTCCTTGTCGTATTCTTCATTACTATATTAACACAATCACTACATATATTATATGTAACACCATTTACTGTAGTCGAATATTTTTATTATTGCATATACGCAAACATTGGATTTTTTCCCTGTCGGGAGTCAAAGATATTTTTTAACAGATTTTTAATTATCTCAATAGAGACGAAGTTGGAATATTTACTGTAGGAGAACCGGGAAATCAAGGCAAAAATCCAATGTTTGCGCATATGCAATAATAAAAATATTCGATTACTTACACATTGGTACAAGTAGGTAAATAAGACAAAAATGACCTTATAAGTCTGGCGCAATTAAGGGGTGACTTCTATGCGAAAAAATGCATTTGTCACCTCAGGTATAAGAATTGTTGCTCTCATTATTTACAAAAAACCAAGTCTCTCAATACATGGCGTTGCAACAAAAATAAATAAAAATAATAAGAATGTTGTTCATAATTTCACACATAGATGGCTGTAGTAAAAATTCATTATTTTCAAGCGAAAAGAATTTCAGTATTACAATATATAGAACTTTCAAAATTGAATTGATAGGGATCTCATTAAAAAAAGGCATAATTGGTGAACGTTGCGCAAGCGCATAAAGTGATCACGTAAACCAGCCGATGACAGGTCGTAAGCCCTGTAGGTGCCTTGATTTCCCGGTTCTCCTACAGTAAATATTCCAACAACGTCTCTATTGAGATAATTAAAAATCTGTTAAAAAATATTTACTGTAGTGTTTATAGTTATAAACATCGATATAGGTACTATTAGCAAGACACTTATTCAACGCTTAGCCAGTTTAAACCATACAAAAAACTGTGTAAGCGTTGAATTACAGTCATTGTTTTGTTTTATTATATATTTTTATCTTTATTGTTTGATACATTCTTGCTAACTTCTATATAAATCTTTGTTTAGTTTTTTTGCTTGATTGTTTGATGTATTCTTGCTTAACTATATGTATATATATCATGTTATATAGAATGCATACTGTTGCGAAAACTGAATGAAATACGAAAATATTGTATAAATATGTATTAATGTGATTATGAAATATTCCACCTCGGTACAGGCTAAGCCTAGTGAAGTGGATATAATAATATGTAAAAAAAAATTGTAAATTATAATAAATAAATAAATAAATTAGCAAATACCTAATATGAATGACCGTGTATTAACCATTATAATTATTTTATCAATGGGATGTTTTGAACACAATTTCAAATAATACACTTTTTCAAAAGGGCAAAGAGCTTTTGATTGGAATAACGTTTAAAACGTAGGTATGGTAGATTGAGAGTACATGGAAGTAGACCAGACAATCGACCCTGGAGCAGACCAGCCTCCCCCAAATTCCCTGAAAGAACCACAAATGCGGTTGGAATTCCTAACAGGACGCCGGCAATGCTATTGATTGATAGACAGATAGACTCTCGTGTAGAGAACAGTGGAGAAAGAAGATAATATGTAAATATATGCAGAATGTCAATTCCATTCTAGACTCTTCCACACCCCTCTTCACTTTTGCTACCATTTGTTTTATTTCTGAGAATATCTCTCGGTTTCTTTTTTATTTGTTTTGTAACGAGGACGGTTACTTCCACGTCCCATATAATATTACATATAACATTCTCCACATTCAATATCGTTGTCTGCCCACATTACCCACAATAATATAAAGGATTCATGAGTATTTTGGTTTTATTTCAAATATTCTTTGACTCCGTGGCGTGACCCGTATAAAGATGAAGAATCTGTTATTTTTTATTTGTTATTTATATTACATACGATACATACACATTTGAAGATATATTTTATATAGCTGCGACCGATGGCAAGCCAGTCAAGAAAACAAACAATATTGAATTTTTTCATCGCAGAATTAGGAAGACATTATACAGTTTCAACATTCACTAATAAGAAAATAAACAACATTGAATTTTATCATCGCAGATTTATAAAGACACTCACTCATCACTAATAAGGAAAGATATAATATTGTGAATAGTAAACTATCGGGAACATAACTAAAGATAACTTTGAAAAAGTAGTTTTTAAGAATTTTAGGGATATTAAAACATTTTTTTAAAAAATCATCAAAAGAGAGGTCATTTATGTTTTTATATTTCAGACTCATTGAAAATGCAGGAAATGCGGATGTGCCATTTATGTACCTATATATATCGCTTATAATAATTGTATAAACCACTTGTAATGAATTTATTATTTTCATCGCATCATTCTAACGACCATAATAAATTATCTTTAAATATAAATCCAAAACCTTAATAAAGATACGGAAAGCTTGTACTAATCCAATGAATGAATATATTATGTATTCGTTACAATGTAATCTAAGGGGAATATTTATTACCAACGCAAAAATAAATATGCAAATTTTCAGAACACCACAAAGTATATAATGTAGATATATACAATGTTCATATGCACGACAGTATATAGGTTAAAATATAACATAATGTAACAAACAGCAAAATGCAATGATATGTTTCCAGTGAATGAGTCAAATTTTAATTCCCTTCGACATAGAAACATTTTAATTTATCTCATTCGTGGAAATGGATAAAATCTGTCCATGGCAGATAAAAAAATTATACATGAGATATCATCATCATCTTCTTCATTGGTGCTACTGCCCTGTGTGGGCCCTGGCCTCCTCCAGAATCCTTCTCCAGCCGTCCCTGTCCTCCACTACGAACCTCCACTTTGTTATTCCGATCTCTCTTACATCATCTTCTGTGCCATCCATCCATCTTAGCTTGGGCCTGCCTTTACTTCTTCTACCCTCCTGATGGGTATAAAGAACCTTTTTGGGGATACGATCATCATTCATCCGTCTGACATATCCCAACCACTTCCAGTCTACGTACTTTTATGACTTGTACAATGGTGGGTTCATCACATAACTCCTGTAGTTCGTTATTATACCGTATCCTCCATAGTCCATTATCATTTACTGGGCTAAAAATCTTTCTCAGGATTTTCCTTTCAAATATCAAGAGGCTATTTTCGTCTCTATTTGTTAAGATCCAGCATTCAGCTCCATACACTACGACAGGTCTGAGAAGAATATCAGGATTTTTTTCTTGTTAGCATTTTGGACCTTATGTGCTTTATTAGTATACCTATTGCCAGCGGCCAGTCGTGCCTTATTTTCATGAGTTAAATACCTATATGAGATAAGTAAAAGAATTAAAGTAGGTTCCAACACATGTCTTTTTGCATATTTTGCATAGTCTACTCTTATTCTAAAACGCCATAAAGTTAGTCAATGAACAATGGCCTTGGCCTCCTCAAGCATTCGTCGCCATCTCCTTCTATCCTGGCATGCATTTCTCCAGTCCCTGTAGCTAATCGTGTTGTTTCGCTACACTCCATCCAACCAACGAAATTTGGGTTAGCTAACTCTTCGGCTTCGTGTCAAGAATTATTATTTCTTTACTCATCATTTATATATCGCATCGCAGCGTCCCTATTTTCCCATAAAGTTATTGGAATAATCATCATCATAAGCTCGACAGCCCTAGGTGGGGCTTGGCTGAATCCAGGAGTCTCCTCTATTCCCGTCTATCCGTTGCCTTCGTTCTCCAGTTTCTAATATTTACTGTGGAAGCATCGGCATCGACACTGTCCATCCATCGAGTCCTTGGTCTTCCTGGTCTCCTTCAACCTTGTGGCACAGAAAGAAAGTTATTGGAATAGTGGCTAACAAAGACATTATTATAATTAGATACGTAATTTACTCAATGAAATGTGTTGATTTTTGCATATCATAATCATAAAAAAAGGAATTTCCTAAAGCACCTCTTGTACAGTTACTATTGCTGGTGTGAAACAAAACATTTTGCTCAAATGTCATTAAAACCTACAGAATTGTTTAAATAGAAATATTACAACCTGTGTTCACAGAATAATGTGTTTTATTCAAAGATCGAAATGAATAGATTGTAAAAAAGTAAGACGTGAATCGTTCTGGGAATTACTATTGAAACAGTTTCCAATTTTATAGACTCCCAGTCCATTGTTGGAACACAATACTAGTCCAATCTCTGACAGTCATTACGGTTCTACTACACAAATGCACTATTGGTTACTATACAAACAGCGGTACGGAGATAACGTTGAATAAGCAGTTCCCATTCAAATATTTCAACTGCAATACTTCAACTTGAATATTGTTCCGCTACGGTACGCTTTTACAAATTCAGAAAAAGTTTTTTTTTGTGCGCATAGTACCTACCTAGTAGTTTTGTGTGTACCTACGGAAAAATGTAATTATTTGCATCATACCTCAATAACTGAAAATATACTTTCAAATCGACAAAATATAAACATATTTTCAGTATCAATTTCAGATATTAGTGAGATACCATGAACAAGAGAAAGTAGCGAAAGTCAAAACTGGTAAGGTTTGTTTTGTTATTGCTGTCGATTGTTATGTAATATAATAAATAATACTGAATATGTTTTGTTGAAGATACTTTAAAAAATAAAAAAACATGAATTATATTTATTAAAAATATATCATTTTACATATACATCTTCCTATGTTCCCTAAAATAAGCATAAATGCTTGTGCTATAGGTGAACGAAATCGGTCGAGGCAGGATTCCTATCCCAGCGCGCTGACCGCTTTGCCATCGACCCATCTAATTATTTTAAAGATTTCTCTAGTGAATGTTCGTCACTCAATTTCAAAATTCAGCATAAATCCCTCAAAAAAATGTAACTTTTTTACAGTTTTTTTTCAAATACCTCTATTTTTGGCTGAGAAATAAATATTTTATGTGCTTAAAGAGCATAATATAACCAAAGTGAAATTTCGTGATATTTTTTCATTTCAAGTTGTTCGTAAAATACAACAAATTTTGAGTTTCCGATAGTAATTTTAATCACGATAAAATCCTTTTCAACGCACGCGTTAGTTACCCTTAATAACACGTAACTTCATAATGTTTTAGGTGGTTTTAATATATCATGTAGTCAATCACTAGATTAAGTATATATTAAAATAATACACATTTATAATTTTCTTCCACTTGGTTTAATTTAACTTACTATTTTCGCTCTAGCCAAGCATCTTCAGAGTAGTTCACTAGTGGAAGAAAATTATAAATGTGTATTTTTTTTAAATATACTATAATGGAATTCCATCAAGTATTGTCGATCGAAAAAGTAAACAAAATACACTAGATTTAGCGTTACATGTGGTTTATATATAAAAATCAAGTAATCAGATAATTAATGGAACTGCTAAAAATGTTTTATGATTTTTACGAATGTTTGATGTATATTTTACATCAAATTTTTCCAGTAAAGCATAAAAGATTCGGTAGGTGTTTATTTGTTTAGTTAAAATAAGTAAACATAAATTTGTGAAAAAAACATTATTTAAAATAATTATATATCAAAACTGCGTATTTTACTATTCATTGAGTATTAAGACTTATTATCAATGATTTTTAATAATCATAGTTTTTACAGAAGATCGGTTCAATCAAGAAAAAATTCTTCGACGAATTTAATACAATTTAAATAGTAAGTTTAACTTCCAAATAATATAACAGTAATATTATATTTTTAACAAAAAAATATCATTTTTTCGCAGCTATCTACCATTAAGGTTTTATGTAAATAATGAAGTTATGCCATTCCCAATTATATTTTTGAAGCATAAGCGATTACGAATAGTTCAAACGATGGATTCCACATGCTTATTATTCAGAATATGAAACCCTTCATACTGGCTAACTTTGTGTGAATTAGTGTAATCCATACATTGCTAGTATGGTCATTAAAATGTTATATAAAACATTGTAAGTAAAACTTAATACATATATCAGGAAAGGTGTGTGACGTTGTCTCAGTATGCTATAAAATAGCAAAAATAATCTGAGGAAAAAAGTATATTATTAAGTTGTGATATAAGATTATGGCAGTTTAATATCTGAACGACCAGCTGCTTAGATATAAAATATGATATTATGGAAGATGAAATCTTCCCTAGCATGATATCGCATAAACAATAAAAATGATATTAATTAATGCGATAAAATTCTTTATTGCATTTTTATGTCTTACATGCAATAAAATAGTGAAAACATATAGAAAATAAAACAATTCTCTAAACTTTGCGATGGATTTCTCAATATCAATAATATCAAAATAAAACCATCACTTTTATTACACATATTTCTGAGCCATATTAGTAAAAAATGTGATAATACCTTAAATACTGTGATAATACCGTCAAAATACCTTACCGTAGAATAGTTACACACGAGCCAATTAATATGATAAAAAAAACTATTCAAAAGGTCATTGAAATAAATACAGCCAAACTCTTCAAACTCTTATACCTATGTATTTTAAAAAATATGATACATATTTTTGTTTTATCTAGCAGATTCTGTTATTTTTCACAACAGTAACAAATTATAATAGTAATAGTAAATTGTATTTAGATGTAAAAACATACATAAAAATTAATAAATCTAGTATATACAAAAATACGTTTGTTTTTAAACAATAACAGTCTGACAATTAATTATAAAAACATGTGAAACTATGGAGAACATTAATAGTTTTTAACTAATGTATTCAGCACCTAGCCTACGAAAGGTGACAAGACTTGTGGATTCTTTTATGTTTGGTGGCAAACTATTATATATTTTGAGACCTTTATGGTATAAACTATTTTGTGTACTTTAGATCCTTCCTAAATTAGGTCCTTCTCCCTTCCGTCATGGGCAAATGTGTGAAATATATGGATATGTAATAATTTTAAATATATTGAATTTGTTTGCTGTATTGTAGGTACATACGTCTATGATTATTTAATGTACATAAATTGTGGATAAAAGTAATTTAGTTGTCTTTTATTCATTTCATAGTGTATTTTTCTGGTTATTTTATAAGACTGTGTTTGTCCCTTAAATAAATAAATAAATAAACGCCATTCGATCAATGAGATAAATGATCCTATTTCGCAAAATGAATATGATAATTTTAATCTCAATTCTATTAAACAATATAAATTACAGCTGATCATATTAATGCATAAATTGAGCATTCATACAATTACAACATTTGTACGAAGTAATTGAAAACAGATCTCGAAACTTAACTTGTTATCTGAATATTATATTCAAAGCTTTCAAAGTTTCCAAAATGTTTGTCTCGAACATTGGTCATCTTGAATTATATTATAATTTGTAAACTAAAAACATAATCGATGAATATTACTCTGTAATTCCAACAAAAGGTATACCTAAGGTTTTATGTGTTATCGCACTTGAGAAGGGTTAAACATACCCAATGTGAGTACCAAAATTCAATACACTTTGAATTATCGTTCGATCAAACATTCCGGGACACCAATAATTGACTCTTAAGGTTCGTCCTGCAGTGGAAATCCATTAATCCCCCCACCTACGCCATTGTAGCGTCTTCACGGAGGGTCACCGAGGAACGAGAACCCGACAGAGCATGGAAGGTACACACATTAAATCCCAAAGGGGCATTATTGACCTGCACTGCCCCCGATTTGGGCTAACAACGACGCGGGCCCAGGCAGATTAGTGATTGAACTAAATCAGAAAAGCCAGGAAGTAGGAAAAACGGATGGAGAACCGATAAAGACATTTCACTCTTGTCTCCTACTACCTCTTAATGGTTGAATCCATCCTGTCCGCTTAAGGGTCGAAACCCCCGAAATAAATATTTAACAACGAGAGGAGCCTCCAATGTTATGTTACAACAAGAATACTGATGTAGACCTAAATAAATCTCTATTTCATTATGATAATTAAGTTATGTCCCTTATAAAATTAAACCGAATCTGTAAGAAAAAAATGTATACTTGCCATACTTAGGTTAGATTGACTTCTATGCCAGAAATATAATTATTTGAAACGTTTACGGTTTAAATAAAAGTTTCAGTTACAATTGTATTATATTTCTTTCATTTTCAATACATAAATCGGTTTTAAAATTGTCTCCATAATATGTGAACTTCATTATATGTGGTATTTTTAAATCAAACAAAGTTAATTATGGTTCAACACATATATTTTACTTGAATCAGGTCGAACATTTTGGCTAACTAGGCCATTATCAATAATAGATAAAAAAGTAATAATAGATAGGTAACCATATAATAGATAAACACAACATTCTTTGTTTACCAGTTGATAAGGGATCAGTCAGCCGAAACGGTCGTCCTGATACATAGAAATATATATTATGTAGAACAATTTTGCTTAATTTAAAAATACCTTACATAAATTCTTTTTGTCAGTGCCAACATATACTAAATTGTCTATTTTTCATATTTTTGTTGTACTGTGTTTCACTATTGTATTGTTGTATTTTTTTGTATGGTTATTGTGGATTTTGAATAAATGAATAAATAAAATAAATAAATAAATCGGCAGTCCTACTTTTAGCTATATAATATACGGCTACTGGCTAGATTATAAAGAAAATAGTGAGGTATTGCATTTTTGCATTTAGAAGTGTTAGAAAAAAAATACAATGATTAATAAATCGAATATTTTTTAAAGTCGCATATACACAAACATTGGATTTTTTTCTCTGTCGATAACCAGTGATATTTTTTTAGAGATTTAATTAAGAATAAGGTCTGTTGTCATTGTTTACAAAAAAAAATAATTTATCAATAGATGGCGTTTCAAAAAGGTTTCTTCGTAACTTTATACATGACGATGGTAAAAATAGTTTATTTTCAAACGGTTTCTTATTACTAGTTGCATGTAACACATGATATCCAACTGTCGATATCGATAGTACGTATAGTTGAAGAATAAGTACCAAAAAAAAATTGTTAAAAAAAAATTGAGATGTACTGCTACAATGCGAATATTTTTTATATAAAATTAAATGATCTAGTTGGGGTGTTTCGTTTTTTTTCGATATTTTTAAAAAATTTGGAAATATAGGCAGTTAAACTCATAAATTTATCATAAAAAAAATATTTTTCTTAATAAAAAATGTTCGAAAAACCCTGGAATTGTTTTGAAAAAACTTATTTGAGATTTTTTATTTGTCTATATTTGTACCAATTTTCAGCGTTCTAGCTTTTATGGTTTCTGAGATATATGGAAAAATAAAGTAAAATTCAAAAGTTGATAACCCCTGACTGAAACAAAAATTCAAAATTCTGAGTATAAAAGTTTTGTAGGCCTATAACTATTTATATATTCTGAAATTTTGGGCTCTGTAAATTGAGTGGATCAAAAGTTATAAGGGACACACACACACGCACGCACGCACGCACGCACGCACGCACGCACGCACGCACGCACGCACGCACGCACGCACGCACGCACGCACGCACGCACGCACGCACGCACGCACGCACACACACAGACACACGGATTCTGAGTAAATCCGTGTATGGAACATATATGCTGCGAAGCCTCGAAGTTGGTGTTTTTTGACTTCAAAGTTGGAAAAGCCGTGAAAAAAGTAGACCTCTGCATACAATTCTCGCGTATCCTGGCTTGAAACATTGTCGATATGTTAAGAGAACAAAGTTCTCCTGAACAAGTCGACAGTTGGAATATATAGAACTTTCAAAAGTTTGTCAATGAATGATAAGTGAAAACTAGATACAAAATGCTATCGTGTGTGTGAGTGAGGATATTGGTGATAAATAGACAGATGCATAACAGAATGTATCCTAAATGAAACAAGAACAACCTTAAATTAAATTAAGCAAAAAATGGTAGATTTGAACTATAGTGTCCATTCAATTGCTTCAATCCAGCGAGCCGACCCATCTTTAGATCATTATCAAGACTTAACAGGTTTACCGAGTACCTAGGTATTCTGAAATAATATTCTCATATGTCTAAATTCGAAGCGCTCATTGTTCAACCTAAATGATAATATATAGGTACTTGCACCTCTGTATACTATGTAACCAATGCTGCAACACTAAGGAGGACCATTTTGGTTAAGGACTAAAATAAACCATAAAGCTTATCCACATTTACGATACGAAGCTATTACGATAAATGATCAGATTGTTTCTTCCGCTATCCTTTCAGACGATACGTTTATTTATTTGGTCTTAGTAATATCTACAGCGTATTTCTGAGTAGTTATTTGTGTTCTTCACATACAGTGCCCATTGGCGCGTTTGTTCTTTTAAAATCAATTTCTTCTACCAAACTGCAGATACTTTATCGTTCATATCGGGACACATTTTATGTTTCAGTAAAAATATCATATAAATGTACCGACAGTAAAACAAATGGTTTATAGTCGTCTATAAAATGAAACACGAATATGACACTATGAGAAGATATTTTTTATTGATCAATGTTTTCGGAATTATTTTCGTGACATTTTATGTCGATACAATTGATACAGGTCTATATAAAATATACGTTGAAAATCAATTGTTTCTATAACACACATACTTTTAAAACAATATTAGCATAAATAACAAGTATAACAGATGAATCACTTTGGGTGATATAAAGTGATGTGTGGGTCGGAATATGTATGTATGTATGACATGTACTTTTAAAACAATATTAACATAAATAACAAGCATAACATATGAATCACTTTGGGTGATATATGGGTTGGAATATGTATGTATGTATGACATGTACTTTTAAAACAATATTAACATAAATAACAAGCATAACATATGAATCACTTTGGGTGATATATGGGTTGGAATATGTATGTATGTATGATATGTACTTTTAAATCAATAGTATCACAAATAACAAGTGGGTATATGGATGGATCACTTTGGGTGATATAAAGTGATTTTTGGGTCGGAACATAAAGTGTGCCTCGTTAGATAATTAATTTACAATAACAAAAAATGTATATTGAAATAGATTTAAATATTTTATTTCAACAATTATTCTACGAATTCGATTCATTCATTCTACATAATTATATATGACATTTTAAAATAATCCGGATATGGAATGAGACGTCGGGACCGTCCATGAAAAGAATAGCCAGTAAATGACACTTTGAAATAAGAAAGTGTAAGAAGCTTGAACATAAATCAAAATGTACGAGAAGATGTATGAATGTTGATGAGGCAATGGATGTGTTGATGAGGCAATAGATAAAAAAATATGCCATAAGGTTCTCTCTGCCTATGTATGTATATGTACGAAATAATCAACATTAGTGGAAGAAAAATCGTAACAATATTAAAAAATGTGTTTTTAAATCTTGATACTTATATAATTAAATAACTGTTTTTGTACACCCTTTTCTATAAATTCACGTGTCTGTCTGTACTAGAATTCCGCAATGATTTTTAACTTTCTCGACCATAGAGCTCAGAAATTTGATATTTTGATAAAATTGAACAATTTTGTATTTGTTACTTTATAACGTTTACATAACAATATCATTTATATCGTTTTAAAATAGATAAAGATTGTTCTTATATGAATTTTTTGTTGTATAAAACATCTGCGTTTGACATTGGCAGTATGAATGTAAACGTAATTTTTTTTTCTTCGTTTCAACGTGACGTAAACTTATATTACTTTTATTGATCAATACTTGCATGCAGCGAATTTCACTTATATTACTTTTATTGATCAATACTTGCATGCAGCGAATTTCACTTATATTACTTTTATTGATCAATACTTGCATGCAGCGAATTTCACTTATATTACTTTTATTGATCAATACTTGCATGCAGCAAATTTCACTTATATTACTTTTATTGATCAATACTTGCATGCAGCGAATTTCACATATATTACTTTTATTGATCAATACTTGCATGCAGCGAATTTCACTTATATTACTTTTATTGATCAATACTTGCATGCAGCGAATTTCACTTATATTACTTTTATTGATCAATACTTGCATGCAGCGAATTTCACTAGCGCGGTTAAGGTAGAGATAAAATTTTTAAAGAAAATTCAACCTCCGTTTATTTGTATAGATTAATAATATGTGGATTTATAATATTTAATAATCGCGGGTCAGAATTAAAAATCATCAAATAAGTAGGATGTTATGGCAAAAAGTTTTCAAATAAGCAGGATATTGTGATAAAAAATTATCAAATAATAGGATATTGTGATAAAAATTTATCAAATTAGGCAGGATATTGTCATAAAAATTTATCAAATAATAGGATATTGTGATAAAAATTTATCAAATAAGCAGGATGTTGCGATAAAAAATTATCAAATAATAGGATATTGTGATAAAAAATTATCAAATAATATGATATTGTGATAAAAAATTATCAAATAATAGGATATTGTGATAAAAAATTATCAAATAATAGGATATTGTGATAAAAAATTATCAAATAATAGGATATTGTGATAAAAAATTATCAAATAATAGGATATTGTGATAAAAAATTATCAAATAATAGGATATTGTGAATCAATTGTCGACGAAGTTTTTATTTGGTAGAATTCCATTATAAGTTATATCTATAATTAAAAGTAAAGACTTTTTTATTCTACATTATTTTTTTATTCTGCGCGATAGGCCTATTTCGCCTTGTTAGGGCATTAACTAGCTTAAAAGCTATAATGCCCATAAGCTGCAGAATAAAAAATTAATGTAGAATCAAAAAGTCTTAACTTTTAATTATATATATAGGATATTGTGATATAAAAAATTATCAAATAATAGTATATTGTGATAAAAATTTATCAAATAAGCAGGATATTGTCATAAAAATTTATAAAATAATAGGATATTGTGATTTGAAAGATTCCCGCCCGCCGTATGTGTGAAGCAGACGGCGGGCGGCGGGCGGTGTCTGGTGAGGTTGGAGTATCTCGAGGCTAGGGGCGGAATCAACTGCATGTCGTGTCAATAATGGAACTAATCCATTAGTTAAGGACTTAAACATACCTACAAATATCTTGCCGAAGAATTCTTCCACAAAGTGTTCGTCATGTAAATAATGATAAAAAAATATTAGACTGATGGTTGAATTACCTATTCCCGATCGAAAACAAATTTAAAATTTACGTATTGATCAGCAAATTCATTCGAGGATGTGCGTAATAACAGTTAAATGGTATTCAAATGTTATTTCATTCATTCATACCGTCACGTCATATCCCACATTGTGGAATGGTATGAATAAGGTTTGATGCACACCAGCGACCTTATTAAAGAAAGTTATAAAAAAGTACGACACATGCGTGTATACCCATACACTGTTCTTGTCTCACATAAATAGGCATCATTCAGAATTACTTTTGGTAGATTTCCATAACGTTTATTTATTTATTTATTTAATCAAGGGACAAATACAGTCCTACAAAATACATAAAAGAAATACAATTTAAAATAAACAAAAAACAGACCAAAATATATAAGCACACACATTACAACGCTAAATAAGAAAGAAAGTAAACATAATAAAGAATAAAAACATAATCAAACATAATCAAGATAAATAATAACATTGTTAGAACAAATTCAAATGATATTAAAAAATTATTGCATGTTTGCCGGTGACGGAAAATAAAGGGAAGAGGAAAAATAAAAAGAAAAAACGAAGGGAGAAGGATTAAATGTTCTACCATGATGCAAGAAAAAAAACAATTAAAACAATTAAAAAAAAATAGGTAAGTACAAAAATTAAAAAGTTCATGCCGCTATGCATCTATATAAAGTGTTTTTGTAGCAGTTATTGCTAACAGTGAATATGTCAGAATATTTTTTTAAAGAGGTCTTCGTCACATATTTGATACTTTACATTTAAGATTATCTGAAGTCAATGAGAGTCAACGAATGTGAATCTTCTATACACATTTGTCGATTGTTCTATGGTGCCGAGATTGCTAATCTAGAGGGCTCCACGAGCTACTTTTCGTGCTATGCACTTTTTTGTCGCTCACGTAGCGTTCTGTGAAGGGGCCGTTTACAGTCCCCATATTCAGAGCGGGTGTTGGTAGGAGTAGTGAAATTCAGAATGGACGGTGAACCTCGTAGCTGAACTTTGTGAGATGTTAGTGTTGCCTGTTGTATTTTCGATTACCCGGCTCTTACGGGATACCAGACGATAATAGAAAAATGTGGAAGCACTATTCGTAATCGGTGCCTAACAGCTGACAAATTCTATTTTAGTTGTTGAAACATACAATTGCCTTGAAATAATATCTGAACGAGTCTCAATTTTTTATCAAAAATGTAGGTAATTAATTTTATTTAATATTTTTATTAAGTCGGCCAACGCCGTGTTATTAAAAGCAACGAAAATAAATACATGGTATACATTACATTAAAAAATAAAATAATTTAGAAATTTATAAATTCCCTACAAAAAAGAAGCCCTGTGGTACGAAAATGAGCTTAGAAAATTCGCAACTAATAATTTGTTTAAAATGTGACAATGCGTCACTAGGATTCTTAACACATAAAAATCGACCAATTCTATAAAATTATAATCATCACACTGTGTCCCTATTGAGATAGATAATGAGTGCTATTATAATACCACAAATACCATAGGCAAAAAAAATATTTCATTTTGATACATAGCGCATTTACTTTTAATTTCCAATTTTTTCGACGGGCAACATATAGGTACTGCATGATTATACTTATAAAAAAACACTAGTTTTTGTTTCACTGATAATTTAACACAGGCACTAACCGGTATCGGTCTTTTGAAGGCCATCATCATTCAGAGGGTACACTCAAAAAATTCTTCGATAGCCCGATATTGGTTTGAGCCTGTAATAAATCATCAGTGAAACTAGTGTTTTTTCTATGGAATCGTATATGCTCTCCTGTTATTTATTTCTCAATCTTCGTTTCGTGTTTATAATTTACATAGATATATGAAAATAACTTAATAATAATTTTGATACAAATGTCTATCGAGGAATATGCATATTATGTAAGTGAGATATTCGGTTCTCTATCTTAACAGCGCGATGATATATGTTATTCTCATTAATCTCACCTAAGAAGCTAAATTAAGTAAGGGTTGATATAAAACTTATGGTTCATAATACGAATTTGATAATAAAGTATCCAGATATTATGACCCATTTAATATATGTACTCGTGAGTTTTGATAAAGCCGATCACTACTGAAATGTGTCCATTTAGCGTTGGGTACTTATACACTTTTGCTGTTCTTTTATCCATTTTCGGTCTTCATAGTCCCTTACGGCCACTTATCATCTTTATCTTTCGACCATTAGGCCTGTAATATGTTTTCAAGACCGTCCTTATCAAGACCCCTCACGTTGTGGAATATGCCAAATTTGACGGAACATTCTCGTCAACAAAATATGTCAATTTTTGGAATGGCTTAAAAAGAATGGAAAGTCGTATAAAGATATATTTAACATTTATGTTAATAACTATTCAATCATCTAAAAAAATGATTAGAAGTTTAATAAGAGATGGACATAAAAACTTAGTTATCCTCGTCATTACTTTTTATCTGTCTTGAGGAAGAAACAGAAATAGAATTGTAGAAAAGACGGATACTAAAAAGGTTGTTTGAGTGTATGAATGTAATGCTGGTTAATTATAATATGTTTCCCATTTGTACTCATAGTCAATTAATTTTTTATTTCATGATATAACAAAAAAAATCATTTTCTTCATTATGGTTGTTCAAAAATACTTAAAATGGATCAATTACAACTATGGAAAAAATATATATAATTTTTTTGCGAAAAAATTAAATAGAACTAAAAATTATATATTTTTTTCATAATTCTAGTTGATTATGGACTTCTATTATTAAGTGATTAAGTTTCAAACATTGAAAAAATTAAAATGAATCAGTTAAACTTTGTATAGTTTGGTTAAAATATGATCAAAGCATTCTAACCTTTGACAATACCATCTTAGACAACATCAGATAAGTGAAATGGTCATATTTTAAAATATATTTTTAAACCTAAAAAAATATATATCTTTTCATTGTTATTCAATGTCTTTTCTAATCCAAATATACTTCAGTATCTCAAAGATAAATTCGCTTATCTTTCAAGCCACGGGCGTCCATCCCGATCTGCTGAACTTTACTATCTATTCCAATTGTACTGATTTTTTTAGCTCTTCATTTGAGGTACAATCAGCGAAGCTATGGGATAATCTAAGTCCTGATATTACGTCGCGTCGGCTATCTCATTAAACATATTTAAAAAAGGCTAAAGTAAAAATATCTATCTGATATAACCTGATTTATTCTTCCTCTCCTTAAACTTTTGTTTTCCTAGTATTGTAATATTTTATATTTATTTTTACTGTTATAAATGCAATATATTTTGTTCTTTTTTTTTACTTCTCTTCTGTTATCTTAATAATCTATATTTTCTTTTATTTTAGCTATGTCATTATCTTATTGTCATAGTACCCATTGTATTGCATATGTATTTACATTATCTCTGATTGTCTGATTGCTTAGAAGAAACCTGCCAGTGTACAAGTTAAATGTACAAGAAGTTACAAAAAATAATAAAAAATATAAATTAGAGTAAAAAAATACAGCAATTACTTTACTTTCAGGCAAATCTTTCACATAGAAGCATATTGAAAATAAATTGTATATTGGTACAATTTTAATTGAAAATAAAAATATGTTTCTATAAGATTTTATTTGAATTCTCAGCAGTGAGTATTTAAAAGGCGTATTTATTGCGAATAAAAACTCTTTTTGATGTTTATAATTTAATAAATTTTTGCTGGTTCCGATTTGTGAAAAAAAACATCAAATAATATCAAAAACGGTCATAACATGAAATATACTTATTTCCATTTTATATTGAAAGGAATTTCATTTCCATTTAATATATTTCAGGTAGTCCTCGAAAGGGTCTGAGAGTCCTCTATACGATTGAAGATTTTCAAGATTAATGGCGACCCCAGACCAGTGTCGCAAATTGCATGTTCATTTAAATACCTTTATTTTGGATAAATTCAAAATGACAAAATGGATACACTAGGGTTTAAAAATAGACGTATTCGTATCCACTCATTGAAAATGTATTTTCACTGTCAAAGTTATCCATGATGGTATTTATTTTCAAGGTATTTGGTACTCACAATGAGTATTTATTTTCAAGGGTTTACTTAACACCCTACTCGTAGCATAAACTTATTTCATTTCATTTAATAATATTTCATTGGTATTTAAATCTTATCTAATAAATTAATATATTTATGCTTCGAAAGAGTTATTATATATGCTTTGGCTCAATCTGTGATGCAATATTGAATAACATGATGGGGAGGATTACATTCTGCTCAAATCAGTTACACGTTATTCAAAGAAAAATATTAAGATTATTTTACTACAGCCAAGCGATTTTCACAAGATGAAATATTTTCACAAGATGAAATGTAATTTATTTATTAATAAATGTAATTATTAATTATTTTATTGATAAATGAATATTTTATTTATAAAATTTGCCCCATAAATAACATTAGTACAGAACCTCTATGTGGAATAATGATACAATTCCCCAAAAAATACATCTTTTGGCCAAAATCATTATTCGTACTATGGGGAAAGTAGTACATATTAAAAAAATAGCTGAAATTAATTTCAATAAATTCTTGGTAGCACCTTCAGTGTATCTACAATAACTTGTGAATTTTTATTTTGTTTCCTTTATTGCTCAGTTGGTTAGATCTTCTTCTTCAATGGCGCTACAGCCCATATCGAGCCTTGGCCTCCGTCAGTCTTCGCCTCCAGCTTCTCCTATCTTCTGCAGCAACTTTCCAACTGCCCGGCACTTGCAGTAGTTGGGAAGCATCCCTTCCAACTTCGTCCTCCCATCGCAGCCGCGGTCTTCCAACCTTTCGTCTTCCACCTGGATGTCCACACAGAACTTTCTTTGGTATTCGCTGTGGTGGCATTCTCTGTACATGTCCGGCCCATCTCAATCTGCTCAATCTGACATGCACAGAGAGCCTGGAAGTTTTGTAGATAGCATACAGCTCATTATTGTATCTAATCCTCCAGGCGTTACCATCAGGCACAGGTCCTAGGATTCTACGAAGCACTCGTCTCTCAAACGTGTCCAGTATTTCAGCAGATTTACGAAGCACTCGTCTCTCAAACGTGTCCAGTATTTCAGCAGATTTACGAAGCACTCGTCTCTCAAACGTGTCCAGTATTTCAGCAGATTTACGAAGCACTCGTCTCTCAAACGTGTCCAGTATTTCAGCAGATTAGATAACTGACCAAAACTGATCCAAAGGTCCCGGGTTCGATTCCCGATAGAAACACAGTTTTAAATTGTGTTTTCAGTCTGGATCTAGTTAGTTACCCGATAAGTCATATTAAATAAAATAAAATATGTTCTTTAATATGATGCCTAGATTAAAATTTATACACTTAGTTTTATTTTGTATGTTTTGTGAAATGCAACTTCAAAACAGGAGAAATTCTCTTTTTGAAGTCGAGTCACACATAAATATGTTTTAATCCTTAATCTGTAAATATTTATTTATTTAAACATTTACAAACATACATAAAAAAACACACATCGAAAACAAAATCACAGAAAATAATACAATAAACTTACGTAAAAAAGGAAAAACTAATCAACCTAATAAAACAAAAAATAATAATAACAATAATCAATAACACAATTGAATCTTTCATCTTTCTATTCTATTGAATTGTATACCTACATATACATAAATATGCAAACCAGAAAATTACACATTTTATTGGGGGTATGTTTTTGTAAATGTTTCAATAAAGTGCCCTTATAGTCCTTAATAGTGTAGAAGAATACATCAATCGGATATCCATAATCATTGCCCAACCGATGAATTCTAAGTGGTGAGTTACGCAAATAATTATTGTTGGACATCTTACATAAGAATGTTATACTTTGGCGGGTATTCTTTGTTGGAAAATGGTAAGGCATCGGACTAACGAGGTAAGAGGAGCTAAAATGCAATATTGAATAATTGATTATGAA
Organism: Molanna angustata; assembly: GCA_963576475.1. Lineage (NCBI taxonomy): Eukaryota > Metazoa > Arthropoda > Insecta > Trichoptera > Molannidae > Molanna > Molanna angustata. The sequence goes on along the minus strand of OY754967.1, from coordinate 25,630,571 downwards.
AAGGTTCGTGTATATATGTTCCGCAAGTTTTTCGTAGGGACGGTATTTTAATATAGGTAAAATTTTCAGTACAATTTTTGTATGGGAATTTTAGTATAGGTATTTGAGTACAGGTGAAAGGTGGTTGGGACTTGCGTCACGGGCCCTTACTAACGTGGGCCCATGATATTATGTTTTTGTTTGTTTTTTTTTAGAGAAACACTCGTGATGGTTGTGTACTATCAAGGATTTTCAATAATTATTAAGTATCTTTACTGAATTGCACAATTATGCATAATTATCGTAATAGCGAATTATACAAATGGAACCAATATTTATTTCCTCCCGAAGTCACCGATTACTAAATGAGTTGTGAAACATATAAAGTAGATATTATTAAAAAAATGTAAATATTTAAAAATAATAATTATTAAATCCCATTGTTCCGAAAATTCTTGAAAATCTGTGACCTATTTATCTATAAACAAAGACTATAACTAAATAAAGACTTTCTTTCAGGACGTGGTGCACATTAATAGAATACCAAATAACGCTTACATTGTTGTTTGAAAAGAATTACCTGAACATTGGACCGTTTATCATGACCTAAAAATAAAGTTGAACCTCAAAAGAAATATCCGTTCCTCTCTATCCTCCAACCAACCCTATTCCACGTCTCATGGATGATTTGTCGAACCAAAAGGATAACGAAGTTTTACTGCCATATATAGTTTTCTTCGTAAATCCAACAACTTTGTAATGGGGGAACAGAAAATGACTTTTCCTCCCCATTTAAGAAGAATGCAAGTAGCAATATTAACGAAGAACAGGAAACATTAAGGCCAACAATTTCCAAAGTATTTTGATACTGTAAAAAAACTGTTATTGAATCAGCGACAGGAATTCTATCAAATTATTCAAATATTACCAGCATCTTCTTTTTCTGTTATTCGAATATTACCAGCATCTTCTTTTTCTGTTATTCGAATATTACCAGCATCTTCTTTTTCTGTTATTCGAATAATACCAGCATCTTCTTTTTCTGCTTATACTGGTAGGCCACAAAGGTCTGTTTTTGCAGAGTTTGTTGCCTCTTGCATTGTGTACTCCCAGCTGTCTTTCCATCCATTGGGCGGGGGTGGGTTTTTCAGGCATCCTTCGTCCTTCTGGATTTTCATGTAGAGCAAGGTCTATTGGAAGTTCATTCTTTCCAAATGGTCTCTCCAATTCCTTGTTTTTTCCGCCCCAATCTGACAACATCATTTTATTACCAGAAAATTTAAAAAATATAAATTTACATAAATTTGATAAATTAATACAAATATAACGCAAATAAGTACACCAATGAAGATATAAAAAACTATGTTACTCACCAATAGTATTGATTTTGAAAATTTTCGCGATTATGTGTGCACTGACGTGACGTGAATAAATTCTTACAGAAATATATTTTTTTTTGAAATTGTAGATACATAAAGCCATGTCACCTCAAGTTTTATTAAAAAAAAAGAATTAAATAAATATAATTTAACTATTTGGTCAGTATCTTTAGACACAACTTGTTTTAATATTACGAAAGAAATCGATAAAAATAAAATTGTTGTATTTATACCATATCACTCGGCTTAAATTCTGAAGTAAGTTATTATAAAATTTATTTAATAGTGGGCCCGGGCAGACGATGATCTGCGACAGACCATCTTCTATGAATACTTCATTTTATATAGACCTCATTTTATGTATTTTACATGGAACCATCTATATTGCACATTAAGAGGACTCCGTAAGTAACTCTTCGTGCTATGCATTTTTTTGACGCTCAATTAGCGTTCTGTGAATGGGTCGATTAGAGTCTCCATGTGCAGAGCGGGTGGTGGTGGAAGTATAGGAAATATATTGCCAATTTATTTTCGTCGCTAGTTTCGCCCATAATTCCTCTTCCTCCAAAGAGATGCTTAGTAAAATATCTATAGTACATACTTGTATCATCAATAATGAATTATCTTCTATAAATCGTATGAAAAAGCGTGTTCAACAACCTGTACAGAATATAAACATCTTCCAAAATAGATTTTCTACAATAAGCAATGTTGTATTAATGTGAGTAGGTATATCACAAACGATATAGTAATCGGATATTTATGACAGGGCTGATAATTTATCATTGCTCATCCCTCGATTAATCAGAGATGTAAAGGGTTATTGCTGCTCAACAATGAATTCAACTGATAAAACCTTTCAAGGGGAGGTCCAAATGGGTAGTCTCCTTATATTAATGTGACATCAATTACGAAACCTATCAAATCAATCAATGTACGAGGAATCTAAAAAAAAAACAAAATATGATAATATATGAAGTATGCCAAATAGAAAATAATATGTTTAAAAATAACCCGACAAAAATGGTGTATATTCAGTATTTTTTCGAAACACTCTGGGATGAATATTTACAAATTACCAGCGTTTTTTCTTACGAATTTCGTCCTTAAATATATACATATTCGTGATATATTCAGGTTATGTCGATGAAATAATTTCTCATTTAATATATTATTATGTATTCTTATGAGGCTCTCATTTATATTATATTATCTATGATATAAAACGCTGTATTTAAAGATACAGATTAATGCCATAATCCAACCCATAATCCAACGTATTCCTTTTAAGGGCTGTTATACCAACTCATGACTCGCCAGAATATGCAAATATGACCTTAGTAAAAGTGCCTTAGTTTTCGAGATATTGAAACTTTTACAAAGTGCCCGAAAATCTCCGCCTAAGATTGGTTTTTCGAGTGCCATATTTACAAATTTCTATATTTTGGAATTCTAATTTATGTTCCACAATCCAGTCAATTGCCAGTTTTTTCTCTAGTTATTTTATTTTTAAGATTTGTAATTCTATAGATTTGTATGATTTATAACTTTAAACTATTATTGAAGTATTTATTTCACAACAAGTAGTAAATAATACACTCAAAAAAGTACAAAATTAAACAATATGTATATAAATGTGTAGGTACATATAAGTATTGCATTTGTAGAATTTCCATTTTATTAGTGTAAGTAAAAAAGAGTATTTTTTTTTGAATCGAAATGAAATAAAAACTGAAAAAAATCCGAATTGCGACTACAGATTATGATGCATTGGAGTAGCAAAAAAAATAAAAGATTTCTATCGCAAAACATGACAAAACTTTTATAGGAGTAAGAATTCAAAGTTGTTGGAGAAAACTCCACATAATCCTATTATGAAACTTGCAAGACACAAAAAAAAACAAAAATATTTTTTTCAGAAAAATCATTTTCTATTAGTTTTCTTTAGTACTTTAATGTATGGCAATCATTTTACCCATTGGATACAAGGGAGGAAATTTTTCATCTTCAATAAAGAATATCCAATCATAAAAGGTTAGGTTTTCGCCTCAACTGAACGTGGGGAGGCATGTTATAATGATACAAAGGGCCTTTCTATATTAGAATTTTGGTGGCTGGGTTACTTCAAATAATAAAAAAATGTTTTCATAGATACATACATGTGGAGTTACCTTTCTCTCATATCTAGTCATGGAACAAAATTGATATCTGAATTCACGCTGGGCTTTTTCTAGATTTATCTATGGTAAACATCCATATTTTTACAATTACATACATACTATCACGTCATGTCCCTCACGGGGTAGGCAGAGAGAATCGAACCCTACAGTTTCAATTTAGATTTATTTCCACATATTTTCGCTTCGTCAACATTCAAGTTCGTCTGTTGTTCACGTTCGGCAATTTTGGTAAACTTTGATATGTATATTTGATACAAATAATTAATTATCTTAATTGAGGAATATCGAAAGCCGTCAGTTTTAGTCATAGTGTATTTGTAATAGATCCTTATTAGTTTGTAAACAATAATCCGCCATTTTATGCGATACGGTAATTCTTAGGGCGATCTTGTTTAGTTTTTGAATCTTAAAAACAAAGAATGTTTAGTATTATCAAATATCGGATCGTTACCTTTGTGATACATTTTAACTTTTTTTAACATTACTTGAACCACATTTCATTTGAAATTGCGACCGGTTTCTGAACTAACCGTTCCCACCACAGGCAGATTTTCGACTAAAAACTAAGTTAAAAATCTCTGGTTTGTTAGTTCCAGAATCGGTCGCAAGTTTAATTATTGAAATGTGGTTTAAACAAAGTAAAAGATAAAGTTAATATTTTTTTAGTTATTTAGCAATTTATTGAAGATTCCGAGACTTTTATAATATGAGTGATATTTTTATACATTAATTCATCAAAAAAGATATTTGGGTGAACTTTCATATTAAAACGAGAGGGATATTTTTTTAAGAAAACAAAATCAAAGTTTAAAATTTGTAAGCGGGTCTAAAGAGGCTATTTTAAGGCAACGCAGACAATCTTTCAAAAAAATGAGAAATAAAATTGAGCCTACAAAAATTTGATTTCAGTTAAATCTCCCTTTCAATGAAAGCATCCAATGTTTTTGTTATTTTTATAATCATCTCGGATTCCTGCCATCATTTATTTTCTCTCATATTTGCATAAGCACATAATGCAAACCCATCCAATCCTCATTATCAGTCCCATTTGAGGATGTAGCGTGGTGAGGGGGACCAGGGATATTAAATCCCCGGAGATGAGAAACAGAAAGGCGATTATATTTGAAAAGGAGTAAACAGGATCGGTTTTGGTTCCTCTCGTTCCGTTTCTTTTTTTCTAAAAACCCTCCTCACAAAAGTCAACAATTATTATTGAAAAGACCTTCCCGTCACGTTTTTACACCTTGAATGGAGGTTGAAATAGGCCGGTGCATACTCAGTATCGGTTTGTTGAGTGAAATATGGAGTCATTACTTTTTATAATGCCGTGTTCTATAAAACAATTTTACGGTTTTCTATTTTCTACTCGTATTTTATAAATATACGAACATGTTTATGAATATTTTTAGAGTTCATACTCTTTATATCCTTCCACAAGTAATCGTATCTGTACCGTGTTACATATGAACCTACTCTCAAAATAAACAACTTGTGTAAATAGTTAACATCATTTGTATATGTATGAGAGATATACAAGTAAAGTTAATCAATGATGTTGTACTTAAACTAACAAGAAAATTGCTTAAAAAAATAAATTGTGTTAATTCCTTATTGACGTACAATAAACTCAGATCTTTGTGAAATAGTCATAAGAATCGTAATTATTAACTCTCGTTATCAATTTATTTCAGAGGTCAAACTTTTGATTGTCACTAAAATATGACACTGAATATTTTCTTCCATCACTAAAACTTTTGGTAGTCACTAAAATAAGACACTGAATCTGTTCGACCATCACTAAAAATTTTGATAGTCACTAAAATAAGACACTGAATCTATTCTTCCATCACTAAAACTCTACGAAGCTCTAGAAGCTTGCAGAACCTGCACTTATAGTACCAAATACAACTAATTATAAGGGATGAAACAACAGGCTCTTTACTGAAAATAAATATAAGAATGAACTGTATATTTATATTAAACAACTACATTTTTGAGTATTTAAAATAGTCAAAAGAGTAAACAAGAATCGTACCTATTATTTTGATCAATTTATTTCAATAATCAAACTTTTGATAGTTACTAAAATAAGACACTGAATCTACAAAGAACCACTTAAACAAATATTTAACTTAAATATACTTTGCTACTGTAATAACTAATCAGAAACGATGGTTTCGATATTTTAATTATTTAAAAGATAAAAATAAGGTAGGTATATTTTACTATAGACGCGTGAAAATATACGTAAACAGAAAAATCTTTGCCAAATTGACAATATCTTCATTCATTGCAAAATTTTCATATACTTAATGGAAAATATAAATTTCTATATTCCTTAGGAGGAGAACACGTTTGCTTTTAAAGCACTTCTCTCTTTATTGTGGGGTAAATATTACCCATAAAATATGATTATAGCTCAATTTTTGAACATCTCTTATAGAACGCACATTTTCCTTTCCTTTGTGCACAAAAGAGGATAAATTTATTTCAGGCCTATAAAAATGAATGAATTCATTTCGTAATTTCAAGAGTACATCTTAAAAACTGTTTTCTTTCCAAAATAATCAAAACGTGCACCAGGTATTTAAGCAAAATCTACACAAGTCAAAAAACACCAACTTAAAGGCTTCGCAGCATATATGTTCCATAAATGGATTTATTCAGAATTCGGAGAAGAACTTTTTGGTGTGTCTGTATGTCGGTGTGTCTGTGTGTGTGTCCCCCTTTAGGTATATTTTTTCTCCGCTCAACTTACAGAGCCCAAAATTTCAAATTATATAGATAGTTATAGGCCTACAAATCTTTTATACTCAGAATTTTGAATTATTGTTTCAATCAGGAGTTATCAACTTTTGAATTTTTACGTTATTTTTCTATATATCTCAAAAACCATAAAAGTTAGAACGCTGAAAATTAGTAAAAATATATACAAATACAAAAACCAAATTATTTTTTCTTTTAAAAATTCCAGAGTTTCTCAAACATTATTTATTAAGAAATTTTTTTTTATTTATAACTGTCTATATTTCCAAAGTTTTTTAAATTATTGAAAAAGCCGAAAAATCCCAATCCCAGTTTAATTTTTAAGATTTAAGTTTAATTAAAAAAAATATAAACATTGTAGAAGTACATCTCAAACTTTTTGTAAGAATTTTTATAAAAATTGAATTAGTGACGACATCGTTTCATACAATTTGTAAGGCAGTATACATTACACAATATCTACGGGGACTCAATATTTCGATCTCCAAATATACATACATACCATCATGCTGTTTCATATTCTGGGTAGGAAAAACAGACTGACCTCCACACTATCCTATCTTGACATACATATCTACATGTTTTACTTAGAAAACAAAATATTTTAAAATGTTTATTAATTTGTGTTTATAGTTTGGTAGGTATTCTTCAATTATATACATATATTCTTATATTCATATATTCTTCAATTATATTCTTTAATTATATATATACTATCGCCATCGACAGCTGGATATCATGTGTTACATGCAACTAGTTATATTCAAACTAATTTCAATATAATACAGAAAATGAGGATTCTTACTATTTCAATCACGTGATTTACTTGCAATTCATAAAGAAAACCGTTATCTGTATGGTCTGCTTTCCGGGTCCTACTCCTCCACTTAGCTCTGTCTTGGAATTCATACTCTGTGATCTCGCATGATTCAACATCTCGTCTAACGACATCACTCCATCGAAGTTTTCCACATCGTTCCGGCAGTGTAAAACTCATTACCTACCTCATTACCAATATATTCAGATGAGCCGATTTTCTTGGATTTTGTCCGCTATCTCACGAACGCCAAGGTTACTTCGCACAAAGCTACGCTTTAGAGATATACATATTTTTTTCAAGGACAATTTACATGACAAAACGCAATCACTATTTTCTAGTTTTCAATTCACTGTTTATTGACATAAAACAATCACTGTTTATTCTACTTGAATTTGTCCCAAAAATATATTATCATTAATTGGGTTTACAGAAATTCGATGAAACTCATACGGCGTAAACGCTCGAACAAAATTGGCTTAACAATTTCCTTGTCAAATTATCATTTTTATTAAATCTCCATAATCTAACCAGCGTTAAGGCTGCAACCATCTAACTTCACTACCAAGGGCTCGAGCGAGATGCGTCACTTCTGGTGACCGACAAGATAAGATAGATGATGAATATTACAAATAACGACATAACGACCGCGTCAGCTGTCTGACCCAATTGAATGAATCTAACCGAAAAAGAAATACATTTCTGCACAACTTTTCGTACAAGAGGCCGCCGGCTTTTACGAAACTTTCCCAGCGAAAAATTGATTTTCTTCGGGCTGAAGCAGAAAAAAGTGTGGTTATGTTTTAAAAATAGCGAATACCGACGGAGCCTGAGTATCCACTTTTAGCCGGTTGTATTTCCGCTCGTCGACTACCCTCTCTCCATCCAAAAAGGATGATACGAAATTATTAATTTTTAATGAATTCGTATCAGATTTATTTGCGGACTCACCGCAGAGAGGGTAATTGGATGATTTCCCTCAAAGGAAAAGAGCTTTTTATTTTTAAAAAAATATTTTTTATTTGATTTTTATTGATATATAAATAAATAATGATTATCAAATAAGGCTATTTCTAATGTAAACAAAAATACAAACTTCATAAACGCATTGATTCAGAGTGAAACAGAATTTATGCTGATAGATATGTAGCGGGTGCAACCAGCCGAGTTGACCACCCACTTCAAGGAGTAGGGGGACGTCAGCCGGCTATTTAAGATCCTGCACATCGCGTTCCCGTCGTTCAGTTTAACCAAGGCCAGCGGTAGATCGTCACTCTGCTCGACTCACATTTCGATTCCGCGTATTCATCGATCTATTTTATTTAAATTATTTAATAGTCAATTATTGAAGTATATACCAATCTTGAATTATAATTAGAGTCAAACTATCAAATAAACACGTAAGTCAAATTCAAACTATAAAAATGATAAAAGAAAACTACAATGGACAACTGAATTAAAAAAAGCGTTCGACAAATGTAAGCAAGATTTGACACAAGCCGCACTACTCGTACACATAAACTCCTCGGCAGAGATAGCAATAATGGTCGACGCATCAGATCACGCCATGGGCGCAGCACTTCAACAAAAAACGGATAACAGCTGGCAACCTATATCATTTTTCTCCATAAAATTTAATAGCGCACAAGAAAAATACAGTACGTATGACCGAGAACTCACCGCCATCTACGAGGCGATTAAATATTTCAGACCACAAATAGAAGGAAGAAACTTTGTAATAATCACCGACCACAAACCGTTAATTTTCGCCTTTAATAAAATCAAGCTCAACTCTCCTAGACAAGAAAGACAGCTGGATTATATAAGTCAATTCACCACGCGCATCAAACACATATCAGGCGAAGAAAACATAGTCGCAGATACTCTATCAAGAATCGAAGAGATAGAAATAACATCAAACATCGACTATATTAAAATGGCAAGAGAACAACTCACAGACAAAGAGCTCAAGAAAATGCAGGAAAATTCATCTCTATCACTAAAGAAAATCTCAATACCTAACACTAACAAAATGTTATGGTGTGACATCTCAACCAACACGTTACGACCATATGTACCAATCACAATGCGAGAAGAAGTAATACTATCAGTACATAAATTAAGTCACCCCGGAGTAAAAACAACATCAAAGTTATTAAAACATAAATATATTTGGCACAACATTGACAAAACAGTAAAAAATGTTGTGAACAACTGCATCGAATGCCAAACTTCGAAAATTCATCGCCACACTGTAACACCTTTGAAACAATACAAACAAGTATCATTGGACAGACTCAAACCGGCATTCTTCCTGAACGAGAACACAGACTACGGCGTAGAACCAAGCAGTAGACACACCACCTCTACAGAACAGAGATGGACGTCCACGCCACAGACGCACCAAGCCACTACGCCAGATGACACTTCAGATGACACTTCAGATGACACTCCAGATGCCACCCCAGAACGGCAACCACATACAACCACTAGAGCCGGAAGACGAGTATATTTCCCGGAGCGATTCACCAGCTACAAATATTTCTAAGCTGAGTAATTTTTAATCATTTTTATAACCTGAATAATTTCTATTTTTAATTTTTGTGTAATTGTAATATGTATTCAATATAGATGAAAAATTTGGTCAATATGCAACTAATATTTGAATATAAAATCTTATAAAATTCCAACTTGACCAAATCAAAATAAGAAAATGCTGTATACTAAGAAAATGCTGTATAGAAATGTAAATTTAATTGTAATTTTATCTTCTTGTTCAAATTACAGTACATATAAAAAAGTACATTGAACAAGTTAATATAAACAATATTTTTTTTTAGAAATGTATAAGTATAGAAATAAGAACATGATAAATATATGACCTCTAAATTTTTATTAGTAAAATAAACTGCTATATATATATATATGTAATGCCATTTCAGGTAACCAATATAAAATTTCTTTGTATTTAAAAAAAAAAACATATGTCATTGTTACAGACAATCAGAGGAAATGCTGAGGAACGGACCAGGGTGGCGCTATCCAGCTGGCAGGGGGGTGATGTAGCGGGTGCAACCAGCCGAGTTGACCACCCACTTCAAGGAGTAGGGGGACGTCAGCCGGCTATTTAAGATCCTGCACATCGCGTTCCCGTCGTTCAGTTTAACCAAGGCCAGCGGTAGATCGTCACTCTGCTCGACTCACATTTCGATTCCGCGTATTCATCGATCTATTTTATTTAAATTATTTAATAGTCAATTATTGAAGTATATACCAATCTTGAATTATAATTAGAGTCAAACTATCAAATAAACACGTAAGTCAAATTCAAACTATTTTAATACCTGTCTGTAATATCAATTAATTTATATTTCATATGATAAATTTATAAATGTTTTATGGTGTGGCGTGGGTACCTCATTCTGCTGTGTAACGTTCTTTAATTAGCTTGCAACTAATTACCGAGTTACGCACGGCAGGATCGAGTACACACGCGACATCATTTCGCGTTGGATTTGGGGAACAGGCGACAGGTTATCACCTAGTGCCTTTCTAGACCGGAGCACCCTTCTGTAAATAAATAAATTAACATTAAAATCCAATTCCCAACCTAGCGCGAAAGATATTTCTACAGCAGCAACAGAAATGGGTTTGCAAATCAATGAAAATAAAACCAAAATAATGAAGCAAATTAGAAATGCTAGAAACGCTTTACAAAGTAATATAACATTCAAGGAAAAGTACACTTTTGAAACTGTAGAGGAATTTACATACCTGGGTTCAACTATCAATAAAGATAATGAAGATGCCCTAGAAATAAAAAAGACGAATACCATCAGGTAACAAAGCATTCTTCTCTCTATTAACAGTGTTCAGGTGTGTCCACAAAGATACAAAAATAACCCTGCATAAAACAGTCATCAGGGGGGCAAGTCTGGTTCGACCGGCGAAATCAAAACCCCGGTGATTACCCTTATCATGGATATAATTATCGTATGGAGTTCTATGACATCTAAAGATAGTGTAGAACTCCATATAATAATTATATCCATGATATGGGTAATCACAAGGGTTTTGATTTCGCCGATTGAACCAGACTTGCCCCCCAGAACTGTTATATCATATAGGTGTGAGGCTTGGGCACTGACATCAAAGTCTGCGGAGATGCTGGACGTCTTTGAAAGAAGAGTTCTGCATAAAATCCTGGGACCCATGAACGATGGACAAATACGGAGAATTAGATTCAACGATGAGTTGTACAACATAATATATAAAACTCCCATACTTTCTGAACATATAAGACTAAGCAGGCCGAGATGGGCTGGGCATGTTCAGAGAATGCCATCATTGCGGGCACCAAAAAGACTCTTAGAGGGGCGATAGGAAGATGATATTTCGAGGAACGCGTCCCAGCTTCTGAGTGTGACAAACTGGAAGGTCGCAGCGAGTGACAGGAGGAGTTGGAGGAGGAAGTTACTGGAGGCCAAGGGGAGATACGGGCTGTAGAGGTCATAGAGGAAGAAATTTCTACAAATAAGATTTATTGAATACTGAAATTTACGAACAACTTTTCAGTGGCATAGAAATCATTAACAGGAACATTTCAATGAGAAAAATATAACATTGTAAATAACCGTTTTGAAAATAACAAGAAATAAAAATCAACAAATATTACAGATGATTGGTAGAAAAAATAAAACGATTATGTCAATACAGGACGATGATATAACGAATTTTATCCAAAGCCGAAATCTTCCCTTAATGCTATTTTCAAAATAAGATTGAATAAATTAATGTCAATCATTTGGTAATCAGAAGCATAGATAAGACATGTACCAATATCTATGGAAATCAAATCAGTTTCAACTGAGTAGATACTACTTTAGATGTACGATATTAATATGATGTCGATTGAATACAGATATTGAACTGAACGTAATGTAATCAGAATACCCCATAACTCCACACACCACAAGTCATTACGTAGTGAGTAACAAAAACATCAAGATTAATCGAATATTTTTATTATTGCATATGCGCAAACATTGGATTTTTTTCCCTGTCGGGGGTCAAAGGTATTTTTTAACAGATTTTTAATTATCTCAATAGAGACGAAGTTGGAATATTTACTGTAGGAGAACCGGGATATCAAGGCACCTACAGGGCTTACGACCTGTCATCGGCTGGTTTACGTGATCACTTTTATGCGCTTGCGCAACGTTCACCAATTATGCCTTTTTAATGAGATCCCTATCAATTCAATTTTGAAAGTTCTATATATTGTAATACTGAAATTGCATTTGTCACCTCAGGTATAAGAATTGTTGCTCTCATTATTTACAAAAAACAATTCTCTCAATAGATGGTGTTACAACAAAAATAAATAAAAAATAATAAGAATGTTGTTCATAATTTCACACACAGATGGCTGTAGTAAAAATTCCTTATTTTCAAGCGAAAAGAATTTCAGTATTACAATATATAGAACTTTCAAAATTGAATTGATAGGGATCTCATTAAAAAGGCATAATTGGTGAACGTTTCGCAAGCGCATAAAAGTGATCACGTAAACCAGCCGATGACAGGTCGTAAGCCCTGTAGGTGCCTTGATATCCCGGTTCTCCTACAGTAAATATTCCAACTTCGTCTCTATTGAGATAATTAGAATACCTATGTTAAAAAAAAACATTAAGATTAGGTTTAAATATATTTTCTGTGTAAGACCCGTAAAGGATTTATATAAAATAAGTTGTTTTTACTCTCCACACTATGGAATAGGGGAGAGTCATGATTTCGCAAAATTTAAGCGTATTTTTTTTACATCAATTTCTCAATGGGTATCATGTAGAGAATGCACACTATGAGTTTCGTCGTGATGTGTTTGTGTGTATGGCGTATACGCTGTACGCCGTACGCCGTACGCCGTACGCCGTAGCATTTATCTTTTTTGTGTCCTCTCTACAGCCCAAACTATAAGTCTGATCGACTTCATATTAACATCATATGTGTAAAGTGCAAAGACCTAGAGCTGATTAGTTTTCCATAGACAACTTTTGATTTCTTCTCTATGAATTCATCATTTACGTTGTTTTTTTTTTGTGTCCTCTCTGCAGCCCAAACTATAAGTCCGATTGACTTCATATTGATATCACATGTGTTAAGTCCATAAACTTAGAGCTGATTAGTTTTCCATAGACAACGGTTCATTTTTTCCCAATGTTTCTTTATGATTTCATCTATTAAAACTGAAAAAATGCTCTCACGACCTGGAAATTAGAGATATTTTAATTTGGTTTCAACTATTTATACAACACCAAGAATATTCATAAAATTGTATTCAAAGTTGGTCAATGTTAAAAGAAAAATATTCAACGGTTTCAAAAATTATATTTTATTTAATGGATATTTGTATGAAACTTATATGTAACAAGAGAATTTTTTTATATTTGGCAATGTTCAGTTCATTGATTTCATATTGATATAAGAATATTAATAGCTTGAACTTAGAACTGATTAGCTTTTCATAGATATCATAAAATTTCTTCATATGATATCACGTGTCAACATTGTCAAAATGCTCTAACGCTCTTTGAAACAAAATTTATCTGCTTTTTTTAAAATATTTCATACAACATAAGCAGTCTTCACTATACTGCATTAATAGTTTGTCTATCTTAACATAAAAATATACTATCGGAAGAAAATTTATATTCCTGTTAGTAACATTTAGTATGAATAAAAATGTAATTAGATAAATTTCTATTTATGGAAACGTTCAGTAATTTGATTTCATGTTATAATGTAAAGAGCTTGAACATAGAACTGATTAGCTTTCCATAAATAACAAAAAAAAATCTTCATATGATATCACCTGTCAAAATTTGGAAAATGCTCTCGCGTTCTTTAGAACAAAATTTATCTGCTTTTTTTAAAATATTTCATACAACATAAGCATTCTTCCCTATACTCCATTAATAGTTTGTCTATCTTAACATAAAAATATACTATCGGAAGAAAATTTATATTCCTGATAGTAACATTTAGTATGAATAAAAATGTAATTAGATAAATTTCTATGTATGGAAAAGTTCAGTAATTTGATTTCATGTTATAATGTAAAGAGCTTGAACATAGAACTGATTAGCTTTCCATAAATAACTAAAAAAATCTTCATATGATATCACCTGTCAAAATTTGGAAAATGCTCTCGCGTTCTTTAGAACAAAATTTATCTGCTTTTTTTAAAATATTTCATACAACATAAGCATTCTTCACTATACTGCATTAATAGTTTGTTTATCTTAACATAAAAATATACTATCGGAAGAAAATTTATATTCCTGATAGTAACATTTAGTATGAATAAAAATGTAATTAGATAAATTTCTATGTATGGAAACGTTCAGTAATTTGATTTCATGTTATAATGTAAAGAACTTGAACATAGAACTGATTAGCTTTCCATAAATCAAAAAAAAATCTTCATATAATATCACGTGTCAAAATTTTGAAAATGCCTTCGCATTCTTTAAAACAAAATTTATCTGCTTTTTTTAAAATATTTCATACAACATAAGCATTCTTCACTATACTGCATTAATAGTTTGTTTATCTTAACATAAAAATATACTATCGGAAGAAAATTTATATTCCTGATAGTAACATTTAGTATGAATAAAAATGTAATAAGATTAATTTCTATGTATGGAAAAGTTCAGTAATTTGATTTCATGTTATAATGTAAAGAGCTTGAACATAGAACTGATTAGCTTTCCATAAATAACAAAAAAAATCTTCATATGATATCACCTGTCAAAATTTGGAAAATGCTCTCGCGTTCTTTAGAACAAAATTTATCTGCTTTTTTTTAAATATTTCATACAACATAAGCATTCTTCACTATACTGCATTAATAGTTTGTTTATCTTAACATAAAAATATACTATCGGAAGAAAATTTATATTCCTGATAGTAACGTTTAGTATGAATAAAAATGTAATTAGATAAATTTCTATGTATGGAAAAGTTCAGTAATTTGATTTCATGTTATAATGTAAAAAGCTTGAACATAGAACTGATTAGCTTTCCATAAACAACAAAAAAAATCTTCATATGATATCACCTGTCAAAATTTGGAAAATGCTCTCGCGTTCTTTAGAACAAAATTTATCTGCTTTTTTTAAAATATTTCATACAACATAAGCATTCTTCACTATACTGCATTAATAGTTTGTTTATCTTAACATAAAAATATACTATCGGAAGAAAATTTACATTCCTGATAGTAACATTTAGTATGAATAAAAATGTAATTAGATAAATTTCTATGTATGGAAAAGTTCAGTAATTTGATTTCATGTTATAATGTAAAGAGCTTGAACATAGAACTGAATAGCTTTCCATAAATAACAAAAAAAATCTTCATATGATATCACCTGTCAAAATTTGGAAAATGCTCTCGCGTTATTTAGAACAAAATTTATCTGCTTTTTTTAAAATATTTCATACAACATAAGCATTCTTCCCTATACTGCATTAATAGTTTGTCTATCTTAACATAAAAATATACTATCGGAAGAAAATTTATATTCCTGATAGTAACATTTAGTATGAATAAAAATGTAATTAGATAAATTTCTATGTATGGAAACATTCAGTAATTTGATTTCATGTTATTATGTAAAGAGCTTGAACATAGAACTGATTAGCTTTCCATAAATAACAAAAAAATTCTTCATATAATATCACGTGTCAAAATTTTGAAAATGCTCTCGCGTTCTTTAAAACAAAATTTATCTGCTTTTTTTAAAATATTTCATACAACATAAGCATTCTTCACTATACTGCATTAATAGTTTGTTTATCTTAACATAAAAATATACTATCGGAAGAAAATTTATATTCCTGATAGTAACATTTAGTATGAATAAAAATGTAATTAGATAAATTTCTATGTATGGAAACGTTCAGTAATTTGATTTCATGTTATAATGTAAAGAGCTTGAACATAGAACTGATTAGCTTTCCATAAATAACAAAAAAATCTTCATATGATATCACGTGTCAAAATTTTGAAAATGCTCTCGCGTTCTTTAAATCAAAATTTATCTGCTTTTTTTAAAATATTTCATACAACATAAGCATTCTTCACTATACTGCATTAATAGTTTGTTTATCTTAACATAAAAATATACTATCGGTAGAAAATTTATATTCCTGGTAGTAACATTTAGTATGAATAAAAATGTAATTAGATAAATTTCTATGTATGGAAAAGTTCAGTAATTTGATTTCATGTTATAATGTAAAGAGCTTGAACATAGAACTGATTAGCTTTCCATAAATAACAAAAAAATTCTTCATATGATATCACCTCTCCAAATTTGGAAAATGCTCTCGCGTTCTTTAGAACAAAATTTATCTGCTTTTTTTAAAATATTTCATACAACATAAGCATTCTTCACTATACGGCATTAATAGTTTGTCTATCTTAACATGAAAATATACTATCGTTAGAAAATTTATATTCCTGGTAGTAAAATTTAGAATGAATAAAATATTTCATTGTCAATATTTGTGGTGTGGAGAGTTTAGTGTTGGCCACAACCCACTCGTTTTTTATTAAAATGTAATACGACTTTAAAATAGGTACTAATTGTAATTGATACAAACAGTTTTAATCAATAAGTCCTTAAAATGTTTGAAGAAACAGATTTTCTAAATATAGGTATGTAACCATTTTGTTTTTAAATTGATACTCAACATTTTTATAATAGTAGAAGGATGCTTGCAAAGTTGATTAAGAATGTGTTATGTCAATGAACTGAGAACGAATATCAATGGACTGAGAATGAATGGCAATAGACTGAAAATGGATGTTAATGGTCTAAAATGAATATATAAATTGAGATCAAATGTCAACGGACCGCGAAAAGATGATATTATACACACATACATATCATCACGCCATGCCCCTTACGGGGTAAGCAGAGAGAACCGAGCGCCATATTCCTGTATTTTTATACACATTCCTGGCTTCCTTTGCATCCATGCATCGTCTCATACATGCTCGTCGATTGTTCAAGCTTCATATGTTTCCT